>CM044436.1:94901097-94914303 GCA_024363595.1 Xenopus borealis
CCCCCCTTGTTGGGAATCCCTCATTCCAACCAGGAATTTTAAACAAAGGCTTTCTTCAAAAACAGGAAATGTCCCCCTTCATATTAGTTTAAAACACCAACTGGAATATTGCTACTTCCTAGGCCAACAGGCAGACTCTTTCCTCTACAAATGTATGTACCATCAGTTAGTACACACCCTAAGAAAAACAAATTACTCGCAAACACAACACCCTGTGATGATTTGTGTCTAACTAAAGCATCACCAAGACATACTATTTTGCAAATTTACAATATAATTTGGAAGCTTAAACAGTCACACCTCCCAGGATTCACAGAAAAGTGGGTAAAAGACCTTAAACACAGACTAACAAAAGAAGAGTGGCTCACAAACTTTAAGCAGACACATACTATGGCAACTGCTTGTAAGGTCCAGGAAACTAATCATATAATTCTCTCACATTGGGATAGATGCCCATCCGTATTACATAAGATCTTCCCCACTTTTTCCAACACGGAGTGATACGAAACATATTTGGTGGTTATGACATAAGATACAAGGGTACTGGACAGCGATATTAAAATATTCTTTTTTTTTTCTTACACCATTTTATAGTAATAGCTATAGACCTACTCTCAGACCCTGTTTTGGCACTTCTGTCAATTTCCCTGCCTCACATCACCATCACGAAAAAAGTACTATTAGCTTTTGCTTTGGCAGCAGCCAGGACAGTAATACCCAGATACTGCAAAAAGAGCCATACACCACATGGGCAGCTTAACTAAGGGTCGAAGTGAATATTCAAATTGAATTTGAGTTTTTAAAATTCGAAATTCAAAGTAATTTTGGGCTACTTCCACTATCGAATAGCCCAAAATTCGATTTGAATTGAAAAAAATTTGAAAATTCTAATTATGAAGTACTGTCTCTTTAAAAACCTTTGAATTTGACACTTCGCACCTTAAAGCTGTATATATATAGTATATACATAGTTAAATATTATAATATATACATAGTTAATGTTTGTGAAATCAAGAGAGTGAGACAAGCCTAAAGGTAAATTAACTGTTGGAAATATGCAAATGTGGCAAACGTACCCTATAATAGGATGTTGTTATACACTTATGGTGTTTATGATGTAAGAACTATGGCTTTTATTATATTCTTTTGTCCTTTATTTGTCATTGTGTTTATCTTTTTCAAATGGTGCAAATTTTTCTAATTTGTCGCTCAAGAACAATGGCTTTTTCACATTGTCACACAAAAACTAGCATCAAAATGCCCAAAACCCTCGAAGAGCAAGAAACATGTTTTGATTATACAATGGACATCTGCCATTGATTTCTAGAAGTCTTCGACAGGTTTTTGCTGTAGTATTTTCGGATTCAGTTTCGTCGCATAGTAATTCCCAACAAAGTCACACTTTTTCAGTTTTTTCGTGACAAAAAAGCCCAATTAGAAAAATGGATATTAGTAGTTACCAAGGAATATTGTGACTACAGTGAAATCTAAATTTAAATACCCTGATTTTGAGTTTTACTGCTTTGCCACATGGTCCTACCAATATACACTGCATAGTACATTATAGTATATTTCTCTGTTTTTACATTTTCCTGGATTTTTTAAACTTTTTCTAAATTTTTTGTGAGGCCCCTCAGAGGGTTCTACTGTATATCAAGCCGCACACATAGTGCTTTATGCATGTCATAAAAGTCACATTTTAAAACAGGTGTTGCGAAATTTCAGCTATTTTTCAGCAGAATACCCCTGGCTTCATATTTATATTATATTAATACATAAATTAAATAAAACTTCTTTGATCATAAAGCAGTTACAACACTAAATTTTTATTCATGTTGTATTGTTGAATTCCCTGATGGTAATGGAACTAAACACAGTCAGAGCCAGTCCTTCTCCTTTAGAACCTGTATTCAGAGTATTTACATTATTAAAATAGAATGCTTTTACTCAGCTGACTACACAGCTATGAGCTGTGCTAATAAATGGCATTCTTTGATGTGTTATACTAATTGCATAAGTAACAACAAAAAAAATCTAAGAGTCCTTTTTCTCCAGTCCATTGAGTCATTTGACCATTAGGTCAAATAAAATTCAGTGATTGGATAAACATCCTGTCTGAAATATTGTTTACCTAATTTAATTTCACAGAAGTACAATTCTGAAGAGTCATGGATATCACAAGCAACTATGAAAAAATAAACTGCACCTGAGCAGTTGTACTTATTGAGTTACATTTTCCTTCAAAAAGAATATTTGATCTTATCTAATTAAGTGAAATTAAGTGACAGGTATCACATTGCTGGCTATTATACAACAGTAGGCCTAAACAGTGTTTTTTTAGATAAATAGGCCGTAGGTCATAGAGAGAATTCACACCAATTCATCAGCTTGCTAAGCTGTCCTGTCATATTGTTCAATTAAGAAATCCTCATACAAACTTTTATGTACCACTGTGACCATGCCTGATGAGCTCATTCTGTGATGTAAAAATTGATCACAAAGGGACAAATCTAATCAGATATATTTGTTTGAGATTCAGGAGTTCACTATATAAAAAAAGATAAAAAATAAATATAATTAGTGCCAAGAGCATTAGGCATCTTAACATATTAAACACCTTCACCCATACAGTTTTAATGTTGCCAAATATGTTGCCAAAACGAATGGAGTCCCAAACCCAGAGAAAACTCCAAGGTCCCAGTCACAACTCACTCTTCCACCTTTAGCAACTACATATGGCTTCAGGAGGAGTCCTCTGCTACTTGGGTGCCTCTAGGTTTTAAAGTGAGAGAACCAGGAAATGAGCTCTAGGCAGGCAAGAGAACCAAAGGTAGTTCTGGAATGCAGAACAAGGTCAAGGTATAAGCTGAGTCATTACCAATCAAGCAGTGCAGTACAAAATCTGAAGACAGAGTGGAGTCGAAGTCCCAAGCTTGTTCCAACGCTAATATGCAGTACGAAAACAGAACCCAGAAGAATAGTCAAGGGACAGGCAAGATCAAGGCAGGCAGCAGACTAGACAAGATCAAGGACTGGCAGGGTCAAAAACAGATCAGGAACACTTGGAAAATAACACTCAGGAACTAAGTAAATAGACTTTTACGTTGGACAATGAGATACACACAAAGAGTCTTATAAATATTTGAAATCTGAGCCAGCCGATGACATCATGATCGTCACTTTCCACATACAGCTGGAAACTGCTTAACACACAGACTCAGAAGACGCACATTTACAGAGGCAACGCCGAACAGGACGGATGCGGCGGGCGTCTCCGTTGCACCCCTGCTAGACCTCAGGGTGAGTTGTCACACAAATACTCCACTCATGGGCCATTCAGGCTTTTTCATTTTGGGTGATCAGCAATCATGTGATTCCAAAATTGTTAGATCTCCAATCCTTACTTAGGGTCACACCATCACTTGATAAAAATACCACTGTAACACGTTCAGTACAGTATGTTTTAGTGCCCAAACCTGCGTTTTAACGTGCGTCAAACTCGTAAAAAAGCACCTGTGTGTAAAAGCCCTAAAAGAGTCAGGGAATCTCTTTCCATGAAACACACAATCATTGGTACAAGGCCCAGGTACAGCTAAAAATCACCTGATGGCAGATTGACAGGTTTAGGAAAAGCCTAAAAGACAAATTCAGGAAAAATTAGTTTATAACGCCATGTGAAATGCAAAAGCGGAAAACTATTTAAAAGATAAATACACAGAAGTAGAGATAGAGGTTTGTGAATATTTAGGGGAATCCAACAAATCTATCTCCACTTGTATCTTGTCTCAATACCACTGCTTTTGTGAATTCCCCCCTCTGTGTCATTGTCATAAAATCATTTTTCCTTTAAAAAAAGGACTAACCCTTCCGAACTATTTTCTCTGTTTCATGGAGACCAGTTACAGTAATTCATATGTTGTTAAAATAAAAAATTTCTCCTTGAATTTACTGTGTTTGCTTGAATTAATGCCTGTAATTCTCATCTTCCTGGAATCTGCCATAATTACATTTGATTCTATCCTATTGCTGAGAAATATGACAATTTATCTTACACTTGACAAACACTGGGGAGGCGTGACATGGAGATGTTAACAACTTGTGATTCAACAACACAACAAACATTTTCATCAAATAAGGTTTCCTAATACGACATTGTGCATCAGTTGAAATATATTTCTTTTTAATGCAGATATTATAAATTCCAACTGATTAGCCAATGCATGTATGTTCTAATTGCACAAACCTGACTGATTGGTCTTGACTGCAAAGCCAGATGGTTTAGTCACCATATTTGTGGGTGCAAGGCCTTGCAATTTCAGTAGGGAAGTTGTGCCATCAGTTGGGTTGTTTTCCAAATGGCTTTTAAAGAAATAGCAACAAGAAAAACGTTTTTTTTTAAAGTAATGACCATATAATGTAGTGTTGCTGTACTGTACTGGTAAAACTGCTGTGTTTGTATCAGAAAAACAACTATAGTTTATGTAAACAAGCTGCTGTGTAGCCCAAGAGGCAGCCATTTGAGCACAGGATACAATCCCATTGTAAACTAAAGAGCTTATCTGCTGTCTATCCTGTGCTTTTTTTCCTTTTTCAGCTTTGAATGGCTGTCCAACAGCAACTTGTTTATATAAACTATAGTAGAGTTTCTGAAGCAAACCCGCCAATTTTACCAGTGCAGCACAACACTATATTATGTTTATATATTAACCCTCAATATAGGTAAGCTAATATCTACTAATATTTGATCTGATGCCCTTCCCTACTCCAGTTTCAGTATTTTGATTAAATCTACAGATATGTAACTTGGAAGCAAAGGAAAATAAATACATTAAGGGGCCGATTTACGAAATTCACACGAATAGATCGAAGTTCAAACGAATTCGTTCGAATTCTGCATTTTCGATCATTCGATTGTTCAATCATCGAATTTTGGAAAACCTAAACCTATTCGACAGCCCAATTCGGCAGATAGGACCTAACAAATTGCAATAAAAGACTATGGGAAGCCTCCAATAGGCTTCTGAGGCTAAGTCCTGATTGAAGAGGATTCGTACGATCGAAGTCTTCGATCGTTCGAATCGTACAAATCGTTCGAATGATCGAATAATTCATTCAAATAATCGAACGATTTAGGCTAAAAGGGTAGCCTAAAACTATTCGATTAGCATTCGAAAATCAAATGCTAATCGAATATCGAGGGAAAACAAATATTTTTTTGGGAATAATAGTAAATTTGTCCCTTAGCATATTGGTGTCTGTTTTCGATCTTACCATGTGCACGTGCCAGGCAGCATGTGTGGTATAGATTAAAGAAGAAACAAAATATAGTTAGGCACTTGACCTCCAGCACCCTAGACTCTACTTTATATGGCAGATAAGCACAAACTCAATATTATTTTATCAGTTAATGATATAAGTAATTATTGTGATATCACACCATTTTGCATGCACTGATTTTTCAGCCTTTATGATTTAAAGTTTCTCTGTATACTATATTTTCAGGTTAATGGCCATGCAGAACCTATTCCCAGCCTTGGAAAAATTATATATGATATGAATAGCTCACAGATGACCCTATTTGGCAAGACACTCCTAACACACATACTGAACCAGGTGGGGCTTAAACAAAAGTTAAAGTGGGTTTTAAATAGACTGGCCAGTTCTAAATTACACATTTGTAGAGTTTATCCCTTTTTGACCTTTCACTACTTCCCAATGTCTGTTGGTTTCCTTGTAGAAATTAATGTTCCCATATATTTGGCTGGCCTTTGCCTTCACAAATGTACTTCACTATTAAATACCAAAGTTCTTTCAGCACCTTTCTCCTATCTGGACCACCATTTCTGCCTTGGCAAAAAAAAATTAATTAATCTACTGTAGGTAGAGATGTGAGAAGAAGGACGTCCTTACTGGGAAACGTACTGCTATACCATGGCATATTATATATAATGTTTTGGAATAATAAATTGGGCCATGTACATGCTGATCCACCAAGTCCACAAACTTGCTGCTTTGACATATCTTGTGTCATGAACTACATGTATTATTCTATAGATGTGCAACCCTGATGTCTTCCAACAGCCCCAGGTAGAAGCTTCAGTTGTAGTCCAATACTATATCTGGTTGTGCCAACAGTAAGTTGATTCGAATATGTAGGTCTAAAGGGTGAACAACACTAAGGCTAATTGCACATAGGCCAGCTGTCTTTTAGTTGAGTTATGTAAAGAGGTTAGAGACAACTGTCTGTGCTGAATGTTCTACGCTGTATTGTCCCTGACCATGACCTGTGATCTAAATGGCTGTAACATTTGTGTTTGCTTTTAGAAAAGAATGTCGGCATTTGGCAAAACATTTAGATAAGTGTTACATTTAATTTCATGAGCAAATACATTTTGCTTTCTTTTCCATTTCCATTAGCTCTGTGGTCCACAGAAAGAAGTCAGTGCAAACACATTGTGGGCAAATTGTTTTGGTTTAAAATTTTGGGTTATGGTAAATAACCTCCTGTTCCTAGATTAGATGTAATTGTCTGTAGATTCCATAGAATCGTATACAGTTATTGTTTAGGGTGTGCCCAGAATTATAATGAATTGTGCATAAATTAGTATACAGTATAATCCGTGTATATAGACGTACTGGACCTGTTGTCCAGAATGCTTAGGGCCTGGGGTTTTCAAGATAACAGACCATCCCGTAGATTGGATCTCCATACCTAAAGCCTACTATAAAATTATGTAAACATTAAATAAATCCAGTAGGTTGCTTGTACTTCCCATAAGGATTAATTATGTCTTAGTTTGGATTAAGTACAAGGTACTGTTTTAGTAATACAGAAGAAAATAAAATCACTTTTAAAAAGGGATAAAATGGAGTCTATAGGTGAAGGCCTTCCCATAATTCAGTACTTTCTGAATAAAAGGTTGGTGGATAATGGATTCGATACCTATACATATATATATAGATATAGATATAGATATATATAGATATATCGACTAAATCGGCACTCACTACTACTAAGTTATTCGCTGGGTGCTAACCAAATTCATCAATATTAGTCCAATGAAAGCACTCATGGCATTGGCCATCAAGCATGTATCAAAGTGATTTTATTCGTGCATGGTGCATCAACGCGTTTCGGTTCACACAGGGCCGTCGTCAGGAAGACGTGACGACGGCTCTGTATGAGTCGAAATGCCAGCTTTAGGCATGGCTGTCTGAGACTCATGGGTGAGTGAGGAGGAATCAAGTTCACAAAGTGAACTGGCTTCCAACCTCTGGATTATTTCCTCTGATGAGCTACAGTACATATATGAGCTTAGTCATTTTTCACAATTTGTAGAGGATATACAGTAAGACAGCCTCAATGTTTTTCAGTCTCTCTTTTACAGCATCGAATTTCAGATGTTGATTGTAAACTTCTGCAGAGAAATCAGGAAAGATTGAGATATGTAGGTTTTTCATATTGTATAGTCTGGTGTCCTGCCTTCTGTGCTTTAGCTTCCGTTTTTGTATTTATTGGTTATGGAGGGGGACCCTCGGAGATATGATCTGGTGGGAACAACATGAGCACATTCATTTTTTACAATCAAAACACTGTAATAAGGAGTCTTCTAAAGTGCTTTATGAGCCATTGCACAACAAACGTTTCAAACTACTTGCCCTGGACACCTACAATGATACCCAGGATTGTCAGGACTATATTTTGTGTGTCTTCCATCTTGGCCTGCAGCAGTTGTGTGGAGTCCTCCAGTTCCAATATACACATTTCTGTGTCATTTGTTCTTTCTCATAGATTCTGCACATATTATTTAAGTATATTGACGTCACATTTAAGCTTAGCAAGCTCATTGATGGCACTGGTGTTATATATCTCCAGGAAGTGAAGTATTTATCCTAAGGTAGCTGTAGGCATTTAAGCATGGTTTTGGAAAAGTAATGGATTCATAAGTATATGGGGCATGTAGAAGGAATGACTATATCTGTAAACATGGGTCTGGGGTTTTAGCAAATTTGCTTAGAGATTGTGAAGAGGCTTTGTTTTTCCCCATCGTGATCAGGCATGCCAAAGGGAGTATCTTTTTGGAAAAGCAACATTTGGGGCAAGTTAAGGAACACCAACCCACAGTTAACAGGGTTTATTGCAGGGTAAGTTTGCTTCCTACTAAATGTGCATCTGGCAATGTCCCTCAAACTGAACTGATTAAAAAAAAATCTGTTTTTGTTTGTCCCTAAAGTATGGCAGCCTTGAAAAGACACCAGCTGTTACTAGATGTGGACAAGCTTTTTACCCAAAATGCTGAATTTTCCTGTGGGATTGTGACATTTTGTGGAAGACTGACCTTATGATCGTGCAGACATAACAAATGTTAAAATAAATAAGTTGTTTGATGCCAAAATAGTACATCTTGCCACATGCACTGGGTAAAGTGAGTTGGATGGATTTCCAAATCTCGAAGAATTTAGTCCCTTAAGTATGGCTTAAGTTTATTCATCTTTAGCAATTATTTAGCCTGCCTCATTTAATAGTCTGGTGTCTCAATAAAAATTAAAAAAAATAAATAAAGCTATTATAAGGATTTTGAGCTTTATTCACTTTTTTAAACACACTATTTGTTATTATTGCTACTTAAATATACATTACCCTATTGCCTAAGATCAAGCTCCTAGACCCTTTTCCTTGTACAATATATACAGTGTGCATTTAAGCTATACATTATAAATAATCTGGGGTTGTGACGTCAACATTTCCAATTAGCAATGCCTCTTGTAGATGAGGGCCACCTGTGTACTGCCCTTTTAATTATAAAACATTATTTTGTATCTGGCTATCATATACAGGATTTAATTTATGACAAGTGGAGGATGGGAAGGTAGGCATCCCCCTCCCCACCCCCAAATCCTCTAGCAATGTGCAGAACACAGCCAGACCCAGGACATAAGTGCTTCTAGAATGAGCACTAATGGGCCTGGCCTTGTGTCCCTCAATTCTCTAGAACTTGTATTCAAGGTCATATTAAATAACACTTTAGTCTATAGAATGCAGGAAGAAAGGAAGCTTGTGTACTCACTTACATTTAGGCCAATTATGTAGCAGCAGTGTAATTATGTACTGTATATGCTTATATATATAGTTCCTATGTAGCATCATAAGTTGCACAGTGTTTAACAGCATTTACAAGGCAAAGGATAAAGTACATCGAAGGTGACAACACGCAGACCTACTAGTAGCAGCTACAGTACTTGTCACTGCTACAAAATAGATAATAGTGATAATTGACTTTGCTAAGACACTACATGTGTTTTAGAGCTGAAAGGAGGAATCGACTTTTGAAAATGTTTAAAAGGATACTGTCATGGGAAAAAATGTTTTTTATCAAAAAGGCACCAGTTAATTGTGCTGCTTCAGCAGACTTCTACACTGAAATCCATGTCTCAGACATGGGGCTAGACATGCTGTCAGTTTCCCAGCTGCCCCAAGTCATGTGACTTGTGGTTTGATAAACTTCAGTCTAGGGATGCACCAAATCCATTCGGCCAAATCCCTGAATCCTTCATGAAAGATTTGTCCGAACCCCGAACTGAATCCAAATCCTAATTTGCATATGCAAATTAGTGACAGGAAGGTAATAAACAGAAAAAACTGTTTTTACGACCTTGTTTTGTGACAAAAAAGTTCATTAGATTTTCATTCCCACCCCAATTTGCATATGCAAATTAGGAATCGGTTCGGCCAGGCACAAGTATTCGGTTGAATCCAAATCCTGCTGGAAAAGGCCAAATCTTGGCAGAATCCTGAACCGAATCCTGGATTCGGTGCATCCCTACTTCAGTAATGAAGAAATGAGAAAGTAATGTAATGAGATAACAGCTTCCTAACACAAGATAACAGCTATAGTCATAGATATTTTCGCAAGTTGGGGAATTAAAAAAAAGGAAAAAACTACTTTTGAAGTCTTCCCTGACAGGGAAACCATAACTCCACCTACAAGATAAAACACGTGCATTTTAAATTCATATCATATGTTTTAAAATAATGTTTGAAATTACTTCTCTTTTGTTATCAGTGAAGGAATGTTGATGGAGTTGACCATGGGGTGGCACCAAAGAGCAACTGTATCAAACAGTAGGGCATTTTTGATTGATTTGGATACAACCATGTGGATAACCACTCCTTTTGGTCTTTAAAGCAGTGCTTTTGTTTATATAATTTGGAAATCATGGATTGTGTAATTTTATATAGATTGGTAAGATTTTTTTAATGAGTACCTCTCCATTGATTTTGTGACTCTGCAAAAAAAGCATACAGTTCTCCATTTTGTCTTTCACAGACATCCTTTGCCTAATTAAGTGAATTTACAGATTACTAAAATACAGCCTCAGATCTGGTTACAGCAGCTGCAGGAAATGAAGCCAAACAAGTGAAAAAGAAAAGGTACACAGAGCATATAGGGCTTATTTATAAAAGGCCAGGATGAAAGTGCTAGAAAACTATGGGGAGCAAAATAGCTTCCTTTAGTGCTGAGGTACAGAGCATTCACATCAATGACATAGCTGCACATTTCTCTATTGGGTGTAGGCTGCAGAGCACTGGAGGCCTGAACATAACACCTGCTGTATGCATTGTTGCTGCTTGTGGCCATTGGTGCTCCCTAGCTAGACATAGGATGTTAAAGGGGACCCGTCACCCCAAAAAAATATTCAAAATCATATTTTATCACATTAGTCAAGCAAAATGAACATTAATTACACTATACAAATTATTTTAATCTTGATTTCTTCAGTGTGGGAATTCATAATTATAGCAAACAGGCAGGAGCCATTTTGTGGACACTGTTATTAAGGCAAGCTTTGCATCATTTCAGAATCTTGTTTGTGCACCAGAATGGGGGACCCGATGTCCATCCCCATGTCCTGGCTACACAATTAAATGGTGAAGAGAACTGGGGGAATGTGTGGGGAGCAGTGGCATCTAGGAAGTGCTGAATGGAAAGTGAAAGTAATTATCTGCCCCACCTCTATGCCTAAGGCATAGAGGAGTGGCAGACAATATTTGATTGACAGCTGAAATTTTTAAATGAGCTTAAAACAGCTATGAATGCTTTAATAAAAATGGATTTCATGTTTAATTTGAAAAGGACTTTTATTATACAGATTTTTGTGTCTGGGTGACGGGTCCACTTTAAGGCTAGGAGACATCCAAGGAGCACCTACATGCTGCTCCTCCTGAGAACACCACTGCCAGACAGGCAGCAATGCATTCATGAGATTGTTCAAGCCTTATTCATTGAACTTATGTTGCACAAGGTGGTATACTGGCCCCATAATGTATGACTATAGTCTATGTGGATGGGCTAACCCATTTCACTTGACTTATTACAGTGGAAAATTTTAGTTTTGGCAGGTTTGGTTTGCAGGAAGAATGCAACTGTGCAAGCCAGGGTGGGTAGCAGAGCTCACTGAGAAACACTGGGATTTTTTTCTTTTTCATTCTGTATTCTCTGTCTTCAGGGAGTCAGATGTACACTGTATATTACTCAAAGATGCCTACTTATTGATGTCAGTGATAAATAATATATGTTTGTGTAGCATAAGTTTTTAAAGCTCATAAAAGCTTCATATACAGAATAGATATTACGGCCATTCAGTATTTGCTGGCCAGGGTACTTTTATGTGTGTTTGTCAGAGAATTGCATTTTAGCATTCCTTATTTTTATGCAAAGCACCAACAGACTTTTTCAGTTGGCAAGTTCAGTAGCATCTTACCTCTTGATCAGTGTTAACTTTTATAGGAAAAGTTCAGTGCAATTAATTAAGGATAAAATGGATAGTGAATAGAAAAATGTATCAAACAAGCAGCCTCCAGCTGTTGTTGCATTAAAAATCTGAGCATCCAAAAGAATCCCAGCATTATCTGACAACCAAAGCCCAGGGGCTGCTAAAATGTATTTTAATAACAGATAGATATCTGCAGGTTGGATTACAACCAATTTTGCCCTGAGAACTGTTATGTCTAAAACCAAACTGGATATCAAAGTCAAAATGGGTTGTTCCAGCCATGTTTGGGTTTGAAAATGCCACAAAAATAAATCACAGTGCTGTTTCATTTGCAGCTTGCTAATAACTGGCCTTTTTCAACAAAAACATAATAGCAGCCCTCTAATTATGGACAGAATTCATAAAGCTGCTTAGCTGAGTCACCTTAATCTGTGGATTAACTACTTACAGGTATTATCGCTTTACTGGGATGTGTGAATACAGAGCTGGTTGGAAATTTCATGCCTTGTATAGTCTGCCAAACTATATGCACAAAAACTTTCCCATTAGGAAACATTCAATGACATTGTCTGCTCTACTACTACTACAGAGTGAAGTTGCTAAAATATTTCCATAAAATACACCGCCTTGAAGCAGGTATTAAAAATGATATTTGCATAATAAAAAATCACAATGTAATAACTGTCTAATGGAGAATATTATGACTTTTATTAAATTCCCCTAATATGTCATATGACTCAAGTCTAAGACAACTGACTGAATAATTATGGGTCCAGTGAATTTCTACATATTGCATAGGTTGCATTACAAAACAAAACACATTAACAGCCACTTCAAAGATGGTGTATTTATTTTAAGTCAAATGCATTTTTGCTGATTTCCATTTGGTCAGAAAGCTACTGGCTTCGCTTTAATAGTATATGTACAAATTTTAATCACCAATTAACATTCATTAGTTTGGTGTACTGTACTAGAAATTAGGTATGTCCTAAATGCAGGATTTGGATTTGTAATTCAGCCTCATTCCATCACATCAGGCTTGTGTCTTTTACCTGCTACCTGTATGTGCAGAACTAACTCCCCTGATTGTCTAAGAGGAATCCATATTGGTGGCAAAACAATCCTATTGGGTTTATTGTTTAAATCATTTTTAGCAGACTTAAAGCATAGTGATACAATTATGGGAATATCTCATATCCCTAGAAAACTCCATGTCTCTGGATAATAGATCCCATAAGTTTACTATTGATAAAAGGCAGTGCAGGACCTATGTTCAAACCGACAAGGGTAATGATTCTGGTGTCTTGGTCCTCCAGTGCAAGACTTAACATCCATTTCCTACAACTTCCCTATAGCCATTAATATTTGCTTCATCGTATAAGTGACGATTATGAAGCCCAGCTACTTTTACAAATAGAAGCGGCTTCACAA
>CM044436.1:94923401-94939444 GCA_024363595.1 Xenopus borealis
CACTATTAACTGATGAGTTCTGAAAAAAACATGTTTTCCCATGACAGTATCCCTTTAAAGTATATGGCCAGCTTAAGTCATCAGCCAATGCGGGCCTATGTATGGACACCTTAACACTATTACGGAGCTATTAATTTTGTAATTAAAATGCTGTGTCATATTTATGCAGTAAAAGTACAATAAAACTTACTGCTACTAAGTCTCTAAATAGAATAGCAAAAAAAAAATTAGATAGGGATACTGGACAAAGGAAGAACTCCTGCAGCATTTTAACTCTTGGGCTACCTAGCAATAATTCTTTGATAGCTGCTAAAATAAATCTGCCGCATTCACCTTGTAAAGTCTTCTGCCATCTCAATAATTGTGAAGAGCAGATGAGTCATATAATCCTCTCTGTCAGGAGAGGAATTACACTAATGAGGAGTGATAGCTGGAGACCACTGCTGGAGACTAACCAGTGACCTGTTGTTTAGAATTACCTATGCAGTACTGGCTCATTCATTATGTATCAGTGCAGTTCCTCTACATGAAAGGCACAGCTCAAAATCTATTAGTGCTTACAGCACTAGGTACAACACTGGGAATGATTGGAGATGAAACTCAACCCTTAGCAATAGATTATCTCATAGAATTCTCATAAACATATTTTTTACAGCACAAGAGTAAGCTGTTTATTCTTTGCTCTATTTAAGGTGTATCTATTTTGGTCAGAAGTGAATTTATCAGTTTTTCACATATGACCAATTGTGATCTGTTCAGCAATAGCCAGTATTAATTGAGATCTGAAGCTGTATTCAGTTGATTGGATACTGCAGGATTTAGATCTTTTTGCAAATAATGCCTGTATTTTATCTTCTCACCACTGTCTGCAGTTTCACTGATGTGCAATTCCATATAAAATAAATCCTTAAAAATGGTGCTTGGTAACACCATTAAATATAATTAATGATTAGTGATGTAACTGGTGTCAAATGACTCATTTAAAAAGACACAGGTCTATCAAGTTTAAACTTTTTTGTCTAAATAAAACCTGCCTAACTGCTAGTTAATTCAGAGGAAGGCAAAAAACACCCACTGAAGTGTCTTCAATATGCCTCACAGGGGGATAAAAAAACGTTCCTGATTCCAAAATGGCAATTGGAGCAGCCCCTGGATCAACTTTATGCTAAGAGTTATTTTCAATAACCTTTTTTGTCTAAATAAAACCTACCTAACTGCTAGTTAATTCAAAAACACCCACTGAAGAGTCTTCAATATGCCTCACAGGGGGATAAAAAAAAAATGTTCCTGATTCCAAAATGGCAATTGGAGCAGCCCCTGGATCAACTTTATACTAAGAGTCATTTTCAATAACCATTTATTTTATCATCCAACCCCTTTTGAAGCTAATATACAGTATCTACCAATACAAATGATTCAGGTAGAGAATTCCATAGCATCAGAGCTCTTGCTGTAAAAAAAAAAACAACCGTTCTGAATATTACGGAATGGATGCCCTTGTATCTGCTGGATCTACTAAATTAAGCATTAATTCCTCCCGTGATTTTATGCCCCTTTTAATACAGATCAAGAACTTATTTGCTATTGCAGTTGCTGACTGGCATTGCTTGCAAGTTTTTTTTTTGTCTGCAAGGACTCCAAGGTCCTTCTCCATTATGGATTCTCCTGTTGCAGTCCCATTAAGGCACCATCAGGTGCATGAAGTTAGTTACTTAGCATAGGTTCAGATATACAAAACTAAATGCTGTATTTAGTATTTTAGCTGTATTTTTCCAGCTGTCCTCTTCGAACAATGTATATGGAGATATAGTATTTGAAAGAAAACACTAACAACCACTACTAGCTGCTTCATTACATTTAGCTATAGACTAGCTTTTAACAGGGTAATACCTCTGCCTCTGAACCTATGTAAAAGACCTGAATAGGTAGAAAGTTTGCAGAGGACAATACAAATGGTGTTACTGAAGTAAAAGGTAACTGTTATTCAGTGAACATATCAGCTGTTCTGAGATATTATACAATAATTAACTCATGTAATATTCCACTTTGGTATTTGTTGATAATATAGTATTCTTTGTAATGAAGGTGTAATAAACTGCCTGGCATTGAACTGGGGAGCTGGTTTTTCCTGTGCTATCTACATTACCAGTGCTCTATGTGAGCAGATAGCTAAGATCCTGGTTCACTCCTATGGCTATGCCTTGTAACTGCAAGTAAGCATGGCTTGTTTCACCTGTTGCCTATCTGGCCACAGGTGACCTGTGTAAGCCATTAGTCTGGCTGTAAAACCCTGTACACTGTTCCCATTCCTCCCTGTATACATTTCAGTTACCTTGACTGCCCAGAACTCCCTCCCTGGTCCTCTCACTGAGTAGCCGAGGGCTCCTCACAAAGCCAAAGGTGGCTGCTATAGGCTAAAGCATCAGCTGAGACTGTGACTTTGGGTTTTTGATACCATACATTACAGAAGGGTAGTTGTATCCCCTAAAACCAGAGACATCAATCTCCTGGGAATTCGATCTGGATGATTTTTCCACCCTGACACCAAATCCCAACTATACCTATTGCTCTGTCCCTTCTAGGTGGTATAAATATGGGAACTCTGAAAAACCTGGCAGGGATGGCAGTTCTATTAAAATGCTTACCTGCCCCTTTAAAGCTTTGCTGTTCTTGTACAAAGCTTTAGAAAATCTGGAAAGGATCTTAAGTTGTGTTTCCAGTTACAAAGTCTTTTTTACTCTTCAGATCAGTGCATCTCTTAATATAACATGAGTGAAATAGTTCCCTGAACATTGGTACTGGGAAACAGAAGGGATCCATGTTTTTGTGTTTTCCATTTTCATAAATGGATTTCTTCCTACTGCACTGGTAAAGCTACAGTATTCAAAAATTGTGAACTAAATAATGGTTATCAGTCCATTATTCTTTGCTTTTTAATTCGATTAGGAATGACTTTAAAGTTGGCATTGTAAGTGCTATCGCTATTTTTTGCTGATGATTCTGAATTATGCAAAAATATGTTTCATGCAGAATAATGTCCCTTTGCACAAAAATGGAACTAAATTGCTGTAAATTGGCCAATGAGGTTCATCGTTGATAAAATGTTAATGCACTTTGGTAGAATTAACATAAATGTGAGTTATGTGGTAATTGAGAAGGATTAAGGGAATTTTATGGATAACAAACTGTGTAACTCTAGGCAGTGTCATTCAGTGGCCAATTCAGCAACTAAAAGTATTTTTTTGCATGATCCGGAGTCTGGATAAATGAGCAGGATCTTTTTGTAGCACCACACTTGTAATTATAATTAGCTAAACTGAATTTTATACACAAACAATAATTAAGATTCAGAAATGCTTAGCCTCCTGAAGGTCAGCTGCTATATTTTCATATATTGTTATCAACACATAGCAATGTTCCGTCAAAGTTGTGAGCTCATGCAAAAATCGTGGTTTCCACATATGGCACACATAGCTAAGAAGGAATTAGAGGGTACTTTAATGCAAAGCTTCCCCAAACTAAAACTTCACTCTCGTCCCTGACTACCTTGTGCTTACTGTGCCATTAGTATTTACCAAGTATTCTCCAACTTCATCCTTCCTAGATCAGTGAAATGAGAAACAAAGGTAAGCATCTGTTCTAAACAGTAGTATAAAGTTCAAGCCTCAGAATAATGTTAGGCTGGCATCTAATTGTTCAGTTTATATGAGACTTTTGCAGAGAGAAAAGAAAAACAAAATACAGAAAACAAAAAACCAAAGCCTGTCTGGCTCTAACTAATACACCTTTCCCTTGCTAACCCAGCACAAGGGCCTTGTGCCCCACTCCTTTACAAAGCAAAATGCCCAAATAAGTTTTCCACACTTACAAGGCATTTAGTTCACACAGAACAGCAGCTCCTGCTTTTGATCAAGGCTCACTTTCTCTCACTGAAAAACCCAGCTCCTTTTCTTAAAGGGATCCTGTCATGGGAAAACGTTTTTTAAAGCATCAGTTAATAGTGCTGCTCCAGTAGACTTCTGCACTGAAATCCATTTCTCGAAAGAGCAAACAGATTATTTTATATTCAGTTTTGAAATCTGACATGGGGCTAGCCATTTTGTCAATTTCCCAGCTGCCCCATGTCATGTGACTTGTGAGTGCACGTTAGGAGGAAACTGCTTTCTGGCATGTTGTTTTCCCTTCTCAATGTAACTGAATAGTACGCAGTGGGACATGGGTTTTACTATTGAGTGCTGATCCTATATTAATTCCTAATTTTCTTATTAATTTTCTCTCCTTGTGTACTCCTTAAATTTCTGTACTTATTATTTATTGGAAATTATTAATTTAAAAAAAAGGAGCCAACCCCTCTGCAGCTGCAGCCTAATCACCATTCAGCTACTGTACCTCTCTGGGAACCCAATTAATCTGGAGCGGCCTCCTGGAATGGAGGACTCACCCACAAACCATCTTTTGCTTAAGCTGATCAATAGTAAAACAAAACATTTTCTTTTACCACATTGCAAAAGTGAGATTTATATATATAATATATATATAATGTGTGACAATAATGTACTTGGAAAAGAGCTGAGAAAAATAATTTTTAAAAATACCAATGAGGGCAGTGTATTATCTCTGTTACTGAAGCCAGTTTATGAGCTATGTGAACTATTTTCTCTTTATATAAACACCTCTCTCTTGCTTCTCTGTTTCTTAATCTGCCATCTGTAGTGGCCTCTGCTTCATTGGCATTGACAGTGGTCTGCAGTCTTTAACTCGATTGGCTAGCAGATTATAGATTTGTCATGTGACCATTTAAAATGATCAGGGTAATCCCCATTTCACCTTCACTATTAGTGGAATAATGCTAGCCTTGCTAAGAATCATCTTAACTGTATTCTACCAAATCAGGCTTACAGCTCAGAGAAAGAAGATGGCATGAGTCCGAGATCTCCTTTTGTCTCCTGAAGGAGAAACACCCAGGGGATACCTGGATTTCCCTGGGTTTTAATTTTTTTCCCCACCCTAAATTTTTTTGTTGATTTTTTTTTTGCTGCATTTTTCTACCTTTGGATTAATAGGCATTTGTGCAAAGTTGCAGTCTGATTTTCTCAAAATTTAAGCCACAGTTTACATCATGAGTTCTATAACACAGGCGGAAGTGGAGAAATTTCTGGATTCCAACCCATCCTTTGCCAAACAGTACTATGACCTTAAATTTAGACCCGGTATCATCTGTGATCTACTCAGCACCGAAAGTACAAATGTGGACTTCTCCCACTTTCATACATTAAGCAGTGTGGAGGAGAGCGAGATTGTCTTTGACCTCATTAGAGGATTCCAGGAGAACCTCAATCTTGAAAGATGTGTTTTCAGTGTGCTCAAGATGATGTCTTTCATAATTCAGGCAGAGCGCATGAGTTTGTTCATGTACCGCATGAGAAATGGCACAGCTGAGCTTGCCACCAGGCTTTTTAATGTTAATAAAGATGCCACCTTGGATGAGTGTGTGGTGGTTCCAGACTCTGAGATTGTGTTTCCCTTGGATGCTGGAGTGTTGGGCTTTGTGGCGCAATCTAAGAAATTAGTGAATGTTGCAGATGTGACAAAGGTGAGTCCAACAATGTTCTATGTAATAGAAAAGAACAAAGGAACTTCTGTCCTTCATAAAGAATACCTGTGTGTGCACTTATTTGTTAGTTGAGGCAACAGTGCCATGTAAAAGTGCATTGCTTCAGTTAATAATCTGCAGATTTGGGATAACATACATAGTAACATAGTAAGTTAGGCTGAAAAAAGATTCACGTCCATCAAGTTCAACCTTTTTTAACTTTTTTTTTTTTTTTTTAATTTTAACTGCCTAACTGCTATACTTTCACTTCTAGTTATATGGGAGTTCAAACAGGGCACTTACTATATAATCTGGGGTTAAATCTTTCTTTTCCTTTCAAAGGCAGGTGTGTGTCTGGTAGATAAGCTCCATGCACTGAGCCCTGTGTCACATCTGAAGAGCAAATATATAAGTCATGGAACCAATGCCTAGTTTTTCAAAGCTTGTATATCCAGCTCACATCTGAAGTTCAATCCGCTGATTGGTTGAAACAAGTATTACATGTATTACCATGTCCCAAACAATGTCCTGCTAGCCATAGTTAATAAAAAAAAACAATTTATGCTAAAAAAAACTTTATAGTCACTATTTAACAATATACATATATCATTTACAGCTTTATGTAATAGACATATAGGAGGCCTTGTTTATAAACATTGGCCAAATTTGCCCATGGGTTGGACTTACTGCTCCTGGGCAAACACATTATACAGGGGCTCATTTATCAACATTTGACAAATCTGAGTTCCGTTTAATTAGTTTAATTTGTTGAATTGGATGCTATGGGCTACTGCAGTGATTTTCAACCTTGTGCCTCCAGCTGTTAAGGAACTACAAGTCCCACAATGCAATGAAGGAGTCTGACAGCCACAGTCAGGCAAATGCATTGTGGAACTTGTAGTTTCTTAACAGCTGGAGGCACAAGGTTGAAAATCACTGGGCTACTGCATTTTGGCAAACATGTGTTTTAATAATTATGAGAATAAGTGAACCAGTTCTTGTATCGTTATAAGAGAATATTCAGACATCTGAGATAAAATCGAAGACCAATATTTTGCAACACTACTAGAATTTGAGCCCTTAATTAGATAAGTCATTGTGATAATCCAAAGTCAAACAACTGAATAGAAAATATATTTTACATTGTATGAAAATGTATTATATTTATAAAAATAAAGAATCCCTCATCTCTTAGCATTTACTCTGTTTTGGCCAAGAATTCTGATAACCACCATATGCGTGTACAGTAGCAATTGCCACATTTCCTAATATTCAGGTAACTTTTACATTCTGTAGAACCAAATCAGGCCTGAGAATAGGGTGAGGGAGACTGAATCAGCCATTAGGAGTTTAATAACTCTTTTTAAAACATCATTTGAGACATTAAGGGATTTTGTAACATTTTTTATGTAATAAATGTCGTTATATATATTCCCTAGATTCACGACTGGCAGGAAAGTATAAAATGAAGTCAAACTCCATTCTGTGCTATGTGGTGTTTTTTTTGGTATTGTGTTCCCTCTCAAATTAACTTGCTACAAACAACTAACTGCTATGCAAGCTGAAAAGCATTTGGTTGGACCAGGTGAGAAATAGGCAGCTTATTTTCATTAATATGCCCCAAAGTGATTTCCCTTGTTTAACAAACTGATTTCAGCATAAGTTAATGATTTGATGATACCCTGCAATACACCTTGATTAAGCTGTTTGCAGCAGGAAAAAATAAGTTGAGGGTAGGTTACATATGAGATAAGCAGTTTATCCAGGTCTAGTAACCCTAGTAATGAGATGTATATAATTAACCTGACCAGTATATGCAACCTGATAATCAAGTTAAGTCAGCAGAATCTTTTATTACATTATAATAAAATAATGTATTACATTTTAATAATTGAATTTAATAAGTAATGTATTAAGCATTGTGTGCAGTTTGGGTGCATTTCATAGCTATTACAGTTACCATTCAATTTTGTAAAATTAGGCAGAATTAAATATCTGTATTAGAGCCTAAATTTCCATTTCACCTTGGACCTGAGCAGTATTGATGTGGCAATTTCATGATATACTTTCTTTTTTATATGAATTCACATCTATATGCAAGGATCCTGTAGAGAGATTGGAATCTGTGAGACAGTATCAAGCTGTCTGTGCTAGGTGCTCAAACTCAAACAGGGTGTTCTTAGTTCACACATCATATGAGCGAGAGGTTTCTGAGTTTCTTTTTTTTTTCTAGCTCATTGAAATGCTCACGTGAAATTAAATAAACAGAAGGGCTTGATCCGTATGCAACTTGAGGGAAAATAAAAATCATATGATGCAGAATGTGCTCTTCAAGCCACAAATGAGACTGTAAAATAAACATTTGGGTAGATTATAAATAAATATTACCGGGTGGAACTTTGTTTAGACTAGTTAAGAGCTAACCGAATGCGACAGACCAATTTTGCTGAACTAAAAACCATGGCTAATAACATTTTTACATATACTGTACAAATTCTGGTGTTTGTACAGTATAGTACAAAGTACTGGTATGTGAATTTGAATGACATTGTTCTTGTTTAAGGTTGCCAAGCCACTGAGCTTAAGGGGTTGTTTGGGCCTTGAACCTATATAGCAGATGGGTAAGGATTTGTGGTGGAGGCATATTTGCTCAGAAACTATTGTGCCACAAAGAGGAGTCTGGACAAAGTACTCAGAACACTTCCAAGGAACCAGCCTGTTCCTTTATTGAACAATAAGTCTATAAATTAGAAGGAGCACAGTCCAAATGTATTCACTACCCTAAAACCAGCCTTAATGTGTTCTGTGCTTGGATGTGTTGCTTTTAGTGATTTTCTGATTTTTAAATTATTTTTAATGTTATGATTTAAAAAAAAAGAGAGGTTAAAATGTTCCTGTGTGTGACACAGTGTGACAGCTGCTCTAAGACACCAAATACGGTTTTTACTTGTCAAATCCATAATTGCTTTAACAAGCACTTGATTTTTCCTTTGCTCTGTATGAGAAGAGCTGAAGGACAGAGAAGATGGTTTGATCTTTAGAGTTATAGCACAGAGTCTATTTATCAACTTCTGCCATCAGCTGGAAAACAATGGTGGTCAAATTACTCATGTACCATAGCCTTTAAAGAGTATTCAACAAAATAAATATTTATAGAAAGCATGACTTTTATTACATGCGAGCAGTTGCATACAAGACTATTGTCACCATGTTCAGAGCCATACATAGATTGGAAGGGTAAACAATCTATTGATTTGGACTTGAGAGGAGGAGTTAGATTCTTTAGTGTGAGGAATCATATTTCACATCTGGCAGTGTTGCAGATTATTCTGGGTTTGAAGGATGCCAAAGGGAATGCTAAGTTTTGGAATGTGTAAGGTGATAACGCTAGAGGCCTTGGTCCTGTTAAAAGCAAACCTTAATGCTACAGCGAACAATTATATTCTTGAGAATTCCATGCTTCCTACTTAGCGGAAGCAGTTTCAGGATGTTTCTTCTCTGTCTGATATTGCTAATACCTCTATGCATCAACAAGGTCTGTGTAGAGTTTGTTTGCTGTTATGAGAGAAGTAAATCCTGACTGGCCTGCCTAGAGCCCTGACCTCAACCCAACCCAGGATAATTGAAACACCAAGTGCCAGGCATTCAAAATTCTCAGCAAACACAATAATTCTCTTAGGGCTGACATGAAGCAAATGCCAACAACAATGTTTTAACGTCTAGTAGAAAACTGTGCCAACAACGTAGAGTGGGTATACTTGCACCAGCAGGTGTCTGGATATTTTTGGACATATACTGTGTAATTTACAAACTTCAAGGCATGGTGCAAAGGGCCAGTCATAAAGACAGGACTGACCTGCATCTCATAACACCTCATGGCAGATTTTTTATTTGGGGGCAAAATGCAGAGTGAAGAAGGGCACTCTGTATAAGGACTAAGGGGTGTAATTCTTGGTCCCTTAAGGCTCTTACTCTACTGCCTGGGCTCCTATTAAAGGCCGCTGTAGTGAAACATAACACCAATTTCTGAACCATGAAGCCATTTGTATTAATCAGTGCCTTAGGGAAATCCAAAAAATTAAAAAAGGAACATGAACACCAGCAGTATTTACTGCAAAAAATTTTCATTCCGAAGTTTCAGGTACAATACTCTTTATCAAGTCAATTCACTTGCAGTAAATACTACTGGAGTTTCTGTTCTTTTTTTTTATAGTTTTTTGAATTTCACTAAGTAGTTGTAGCAAAGAGCAAACAAAAAGCAATTGGACATAACCTCTCTGATTTTTTTGTACTGACCACCGGGTTTTCTATTTAAACAGTGCCTTAGACTCTCACACCACTTCTTTCTAATTCTTACAGCACCCAAACACCCCCTTCTTTTAATCCAATCAACCACAGCCTAACTCAAACTTCTCCTCTAGCCTAGTTAGGGTACTACCATTCTTTGATTCAGGACATAGAAATACCAAAATATTGCTGTAAACCCTTTTTAAACCTAAGTTATTTCCAGCTGCAAACATAACACCAATCTCTAAACATAGGCAAAGTGAGAATTTCATTCTGCTTAAACAAAAATGGACTTTGAAAAGGAAACTTTTCATTACACACTTTTTATAAATTATGTATGTATATTTGATTTTTCTCAAATAACTATATTTATCTACTCCTGGGACATGTGTTCAATAAAAATCACATAATTGTAAAAGGTACAGTGTAAAGGATATGGACTATATTTACAGATGCCCCAACTTTAGGCACAAGCCTTTGTCAAGCAGGGAATTCCACTGAGAAGCTGTAACCTATAAATAGTAGAAACCTAGGTAGATACAAACCATAAAAAATTGCTAGATAGTGTATCATTTGGTTTCCCTACCCTTTTGTTTGGTGAACCAGCGATGGACTTGGGATGCATTGGTCTGCCACAACACTTTATAGTCTCACTTGGAAGGCTTGAGGCCTGCTCCCAGTGAAGTACTTATAAAAATAAGTGTGAACTAGCCCTGTAAATCAGACCTTATGCTATCTAGTCTGTGCCTCATAGAAATTGAGGCAGGGCTTACAGTATGTCAAATGTGATAGATGTCTCTAAGACTCTATTCATTCTTAAAATTGATATGCTAATGATTAAGCAATGATTCGTATTTGTGCAGATGTAAAGAACTATAAAATGCATGTTTACTTTGTGGTTTTTGGATTTAAGAATATATGAATTTTATTTAGATCCCTGTAGAAGGTCAGGTTCCTTCCTATATTTTATTTAGATCTCTGTAGTAGGCTCCTGCATCCAAATACTGAGTAAGTAGTCATTGCAATTGAGAAGAAGAGGAGGTTGATGCTCTGACAAAACGAACAAGGAGTTCAGTTAATTTGTTCATCATTTCTACTGTTTTGATAAAAAAGAAGATTTGGGTAAATAGGTGGCCAACAAGCAGAACATTATAGGGCCCTATGCAGATCACTTGGAAGAGGATAACATTAATGGTCTTTCTTTCAAACCTGACCAATAAACTGCCCATTGGGTTTGAAGATGACAAGTAAACAGCTAAGGCTGGCTCCTATCTGGCTCTTTGTATGGAAGAAAGTTTTCCTGCAGCAGTCTGCATCTTTGGTAGAGATAAAAATAGGCAGAGAGTGGCTAACAGTTAGGGGCAGATTTATCAAATTCTTGTGAAGGATTTGAAATTCAATTGAATTGAAAAATTTCGATTGGTCGAATTTTCGAACATGCAAATTAGCTCAATTCGACCATCAAATTTGACAAATTTGATTGTATCGAATAGATTGAATAGATTGAATAAAAATCTATTTGACTATTCGATCATTCCATGGTCGAAAAGCTTGCCCTCTAAAATTAAATTTGACTGCCTACTTCGCCAGATTAAAGTTACTGAATTGTAATAGAAGCCTATGGGAATCACCCATAGGCTTTTTTTAATTTTACCTGTTCAAATAGAAATCCTACGATCGAACACTTCGATCGTACGATTTTTTCGAAAAACCGAATAGCGCTCAAAACTAGTGAATATTTCCTTCAATTTTATTGAATTTTTATTTGAAAATAGAATTTTTGCAAGGAATGATTAATCTGCCCCATAGTGTTATATTGTGGTATTTTGGAAATCCTAATTATTTAGGATAGAAAAGTTAGAATGAGAGTTGGTAAGGCACTCCTTTGACATGGCGTTTAAATGTTATTCCTTGTTGCCAATAAGCATTAAGATAAATAGTTTTATCAATTCCAAGTCTGATCATTATCATCATAATGATAATGATTTGTATAAATCACAGAGGAGTTCCATGACCATATAAAAGCATAAGGCTGAAGATACAGGTCATGGAACTCCGAGGTTACTTCTAAGACTCCTCATATTTTGTAACAAGGGGCACTTTATTTATTATAATACACACATTTTAGTGAGTCTTGTGATTAAAATGACATCATTACTCACCATTTTTAACTGATGACATCACTAGTCACCAGTTATAAGGATATAATTTACTGGATATTCATAGCTTTTGTGTATTGAATGACTATATCTCAGGTAGCAGTAAGTGTGCTGCTATTCACACATTGCATTGCTGATTTCTCTGGAATGAATAACTGGTCTACATGGAACATTAAATATCATCACATGCCAAGACTCCATCATTTCAATGTATTACCGGAATAACATGCATAAAGCCCATTGCATAGCGTTGCTGACCTCACCGAAGTAAAATGAGTAAAGTTCTTTGAACTGAGTCTCTCACCTGTCTGCAAAGGTTACAAAAACAAGAATTTAACTGTGTCACAACAGATCAGAAGGGGAAAAACTAGTGTTGTTACCCTCAGGTGAAAAAACAAAAATGTATAGCATACCTGTAATAGCTAATTATGCAGAAATATTACAAAGCAGGCTTTGAGGTCCCTTCTTCAGGCTGACCTCTGTATGTGCTAATATTAAGAAATACCACTCAACTATTAGTCAATCCAGTATTTATATAGTTAAATAGTATTTACATAGTTACATAGTTTAATTGGTTTGAAAAAAGACAAAGTCCAAGTTTAACCCCTTACTAGCATGGCTAGAGTAGCATGCACATAGCCAACTGCATTGCATTACTATGCTATCTGGGGTGATGATAATAGATCTTACTGTATCTCTAGGATATACATACAAAGCTCATTGATCTATACAGTATTTCTGGCTGGCCTAAGATGATTATCCTAAAGGCCCTTATAATATTACAATTGGCCTGTGATATTTTGCAGAAATTGCTCTGTATTACTGACTTTTCTAGGTTAATAGGCACCACCTTGGGTACTTGGCTTTTGTAATTCCCTTCCAAATCCAAAATATCTGCTTCCACGCACAACAATTTACAGCCATATATATATGGAATATTGTGTGAATATTATTTTGCCACAAGTTTTCAATACATAATCATCATCATGATTTTTTCTGCCATTTGAATTTGCGTTATAATTGGGAAATACAAAAAATAAAAAAACATTATTGACTCGAAGGCACATTTTAAGTTGATAATCAGTACAAGGGTTAGATGAGCCTAATCTCTGGTTTATCTCATAATACCCTTGTGTCTGAGACATGTGCATTATAGAACAAATTCTCCTTTCGAAGTGACAAAGAATAGGAAATGTCCCTCTTTGTAATACATATAACCTCTATTTCGCATATTTAATTGCTCAGGAGGCTCTTATTAAACTTTAACAAAGCACTCATTGTATGAGCTTTTTATCTGGAATGTAATCCTGTTTTTGGATTGCAAGATTAAAATGTTTGCAGTATTTGCTAAAGCGGCAAATATCCTTAAAATGTTCTTTCAGAGCAAAACAGAATGCGATCAGTTGGCAAGTCCAAAAAGGCACAGCTGTGACATTTTCATATTGATGATCAAGGTACAGATTAGGTATAATGTAATAAATGTCACCAAGTTTGTACCAGAGTTAGTATCTCCTAGCAACCAGTCAAAAGGCAGCTACTATGGGTTACTTGACCTGGCACTAAATAAAACATTTCATAATCCATGAGTTTTAATCAGGGTATACTGCCTTCTCCTGGTCACAAATAAGTATGATTCCACTGGTCAACTTTTATGAATAAAAAAAGCAACGTGAAAATATACATACAGTGCCTTCAATATATTCTATGCATTACAATGGGTTACATGAGTATCACATCCTTCCTTGGCAATCGAGACATGAATCTTTTATTTTAATCAATAAGCAGCAAAATATATATTTCCTTTCCTCCAGGGAACACCTATAATAAAATGCCTTTTTAGGAAATGTATCTAGCTGTAGTTCTGACAAGAAATTCCATGCCAATCCCATAATCCTAATATGCTGTAAGTAGAATAGTCTTAGATTAACCTGCATGAAGAATATTATTATCTTTAGGTCTGCTTCCAGTACTGTAAGTGTGCCCTTGTTTGCTAAGCTAAAGTTGGCTGAGTTAACCAAGGAATGTATCACTTTTTAAATGCAATTTTTAATTTCCAAAGTGGTATCTTGTGGAGTGTGCATGTGATTTTATCTGTTTGAGGATTTGTGCCTTTGTATATGCATGCGCTGTGAGTGTGTACCATTATCTATGTGTCTATAGGGGCCATTTATTATTTCCCAGGCACAAGTGCTAGGGCACTAAGGGGTGGAAGGGCCCATTTTCCATTACCAAGCACTTGAGCCCCTGGGAATACTGCTCTGTGCACCAAAATCTAGACTTGGTGCAAACAGCAGCATTAGGAGATGCAGCCAAGCCTTGTGTGTCTGAATGATGTGCAAGTTAGGGGTAGCCTACGTGCCTCCCTCCATGATACAATATTGACTAACACAGTCAGTGAGCACTAAGCTCTTGCACCCTTTAAAACTCTAGCACTCCAGGGAATACAAAATAACCTCTACAGTAGAATGGTGTGGGAACCCCATTATGATCCAAGGCCATTGCTATGCTTGAGGCATGCTAAGCCCAACAATTCTGACACTCAATGCTAAGTAGAAACGGTTAAATATGTTCTGCAATATGTTCAGTTGAATGTGTCTCTTGCCTGCAAGCTAATCACTGTGTATAGGGTAATAATAGTTAAGTGGTTCAGTCAATAAGATTTTGTATACAAAATAAAGGTATGCTGATTTAAAGGATTATTAACCCTAAAAATAAATATGGCTATAAATGCCATATTTTATATACTGAACTTTTTGCACCAGCATAAAATATCAGCTTGTCAATAGCAGCAATGATCCAGGACTTCAAACTTGTCACAGGGGGTCACCATCTTGGAAAGTGTCTGTGACACTCACATGCTCAGTGGGCTCTGAGCAGCTGTTGAGAAGCTAAGCTTAGGGGTCGTCACTAATTATCCAGCAGAAAATTAGGTTGGTCTGTAATATAAGCTGATGCTACAGGGCTGATTATTAAATTCTGATCCTAATTGCACTGGTTTCTGTGCTGCCATGTAGTAATTATCTGTATTAATGACTAATCAGTCTTATACTGTGCCATTTCTATTCTATATGTACTGTATATTGTGAGTGGGTCCCTAAGCTCAGTAAGTGAAAGCAGCACAGAGCATGTGAATCAGTGAATCAGCAGAAAAGAAGATGGGGAGCTACTGGGGCATCTACTGGGGAGACACAGATCTTTACTGCTAAAGGGCTGTGGTTGTCTTGGGCTGGTACACAAGCACAAAACATAATGTACAACATTTCTAGCTACTTCTTTAGTTAAGCTTTAGTTCTCTTTAAAGAGTGATATCATTCGAAAAATGTTTTTGCAAGAGCTACTCTGACCTTGAAACTATGTACCTGCTGTTACACAGGTGACAATCATTAGTGCTTTATACTTGAGTTAGTCTGGATAAACCTGTTTGGTAGCAGTGTGTAAAAGCAAGATGGGTAAGAGATATAGATCTCATGTTTGTTATTTATATTCAGCATTGCACAAGACCATTTGCACATTTCTTTCAACACGCTGCACACTATAGTTTTGTTACTGCAGCTGTGACCTGCCATTCTGGTTAGGAACAAGTTGCAAGTGGTTTAGTTAAAGGAACAGTAACACCAAAAAATGAAAGTGTACAGTATTAAAGTAACAAAACTATAATGTAATGTTGCATGGCACTGGAAAAATAGGTGCATTTGCTTCACAAACTTAAAGGGATCCTGTCATGGGAAAAAATGTTTTTTTTTTTAAAAAACGGATCAGTTAACAGTGCTGCTCCAGTAGACTTCTGCACTGAAATCCATTTCTCAAAAGAGAAAACAGATTTTTTCATATTCATTTTTGAAATCTGACATGGGGCTAGACATTTTGTCAATTTCCCAGCTGCCCCTGGTGTTGTGTTTGGTAGCCGAGGATGAGGAGGGTATAAGGCCATTTGTATAAACACCACACCTGGTCATGTGACTTGTGCCAGCACTTTAGGAGGGAACTGCTTTCTGGCAGGCTGT
>CM044436.1:94948538-94970331 GCA_024363595.1 Xenopus borealis
TCAGTATTGCACTGAACTACCAGTCCCTGACTTCTCTCTCTTAGACAGCCATGCTTTAAAGGAGAAGCGTAAATCACTGGGGGTACTAAAATGCAAGGCACCCCCAGTGACTGTGTAAAGCCATGCTTTAAAGGATAGGTATTAATCATCACCAGCAGAAAACTCCACCAGTGGTTTAATACCTTAACTGAATCTCACTGTTACTGAGTAGTTCTACGGATTAATGAAGAGTGTGGTTAAGATAACAAAGCAAATGAAAAAGCTTCACTGTAGTTCTAACATTAAACTTTGTTAATTTGATTAAACAACTGCACTAATTTGAAGTGTGCCAAAGATTCCCCCAGTGTAGTAACCCATTGCAACCAACCAGATGTTTGCTTTCTAACAGGTAACCAATTAATGCTACCTATGTGTTATGAAACCTGTAACAAATGTTACACTTCTTTATAAATGTAAATACTTTAAAAGAGGTGTATAGAATACCAGTTATTAAAGAAAATCTTTTTTTTTTTCTATTCAGGAACCCGCCAGCAGATCACTGGTCTCTGGTTAGCAAACTACCAAGCTATGTTGCTGAAAATGGTCTTGTAAGTACTGCAGAGAAATTGGGCTTTACCAAGAAAGGGCATTTTAAAAGGTTCTGTAATGTAGGTTTAATGCATTAAAATACATTATTTTCTAATGAATCAAACACATTTATTTTCCTTCTAACAGATTTGCAATATTATGAACACAAGTGCTGATGAATACTTTGAGTTTCAGGTAAAGTATTAGGACAACAAGTACAAGGTACTGTTTAATTATCACAGAGGAAAAGGAAATCATTTTTAAAAACTGGAATTATTTGATTAAAATAGAGTAAATGGGAGATAATCTTCAGAGCATAATTCAGAGCATTCTGGAAAAAGGGTTTCCAGGTAAACGGAACCTATACCTGTACACCTTTGCATAAATTTCAAATAGCACCTCGCCAAAAGGAATAATCAGGCCAGTGAGACTTGTACCCCTAGGGGCAGATTTACTAATGGCTGAATTTTCGAAGTGAAAAAACTTTGAAATTCGAGCATCGAAGGGCTTTTACGATCGAGTAAAAATCGTTCAATTACATCTTTGAATCAAAGGATTTTGCTCAAAATCCTTTGAATTCATAGGACTTAGAAAAAATTTCTGGACAGTTTCTAGGAGGTCCCCCATAGGCTAATGGCAATTCGACAGCTTTAAGGTGACAAAGTGTCAAATTCAAAGGATTATAAAGGGCCAGTACCTCGAATATTCAAATTGTATCAATTCGAATCAAATTTTGGGCTATGCAATAGTCGAAGCAGCCCAAAATTACTTTGAAATTCAAATTTCTAAAATTTTATTTGAATTTTCACTTCAACCCTTAGTAAATGTGCCCCATAGAGTTGTACATAGAACAGACATAGTTTATCTCTCATCAGGTACAATACAACAGCCTTTAAATGAGTACTACAAGAAGTAATAATAGTAATAAATGCTGAACAGCACCCCTATAAGAACAATTATTCATGTTTCAAAATTGTTCATTTGAGCTCTACATTTTGGATCTTGTTAGGCCAGCATAAGCAACATTGCACATACTCAATAGGATTTTGGCAGCAGTTGTTGCGGGTTTCTGTTAAAAATAAAAAAGACCAGCAACACTGAGGGGGTTATCTATCAAATCTCACAATTTTCTGAAAACTATTAGGACCTAATCCACACTGAATTTTCCCCCTTATTTATCAATACATTTTACTGAAAATTTCTATTTGGGAAAAAAAAACTCAGTAAAATGATGAAAAAATTCAAATATCCAAATACTGCAATTTTTCCGGATTTGACACCCTGAAAACAAAATCTTCAGATTATTGCAAGGAAACACGCACAGGTCAGGATATCTTAGGAGCTTCTCCCATTGACTTCTACATGAATTTGGAGGTCTGCATTGGAGTAATAATATTTTTGTGATACTATTTTGTCATATGTAAAAATTTAAAAACAGACTTATTTGAATCAGTATATATTTATAAATAGACATGTGGCCTTGTAAATTACAACAATGTAATCATTTTGTTTTCTGATATAGAAAGGTCCAGTTGACGACTCTGGTTGGATCATGAAAAATGTTCTTTCTATGCCAATTGTCAACAAGAAAGAAGAGATTGTAGGAGTTGCAACATTTTACAACAGAAAGGATGGAAAACCTTTTGATGAAATGGATGAAGTTTTAACAGAAGTATGTCACCTTTTCTTCCATCTAGGAAGCCTTGAGGCCTTGTTTATTTGAATGCCTTTGCTAATGCGATACATAAACTGCAGTCATAATGAGGGAAATATAAAATAATTGGTATTATCAAAACAAGTAAAAAAAAAGGGAATCAAAAGTGCAAAAATGTACATAAGCTTGGTATTTTCTAATACAACATATTGCTGTATTCCTGCAAGTAAAGGTTACTGTTGTGATCATGACCTAATTCTAGTCAGTAGACCAATAAGATGATATTATGGGGCAAATTCACTAAAGCGCAAAGCGTCTAACACTAGTGCTAATTCGCCAGCGTGACGTCATTTCGCAACTGTGCCGATTTACTAACAATGTCCCTGGCGAAAAATTCGCTAGTGAAGTAGATAGACTAGCGCAACTTCGCACCCTTATGCCAGGCAAAGTTGCACACTGATGAAGGGATGTAACTACGCTAATTCACTAAGATGCCCATTTTACTGAATGTTACGTCTTGCGCTAGACTTTACCTTGCCAGGTCGGACTTGGCCGAAGTTCAATACGATAGAATTTGAAAAATAAACTTAATTTAACTTATTTATTAAAGGTTTCCTGGGCTTGTGTAGTGTAATGTAGTGGCTGTAACATATACTTCTATTAAACGTTTAACTTTGCGCCGTATGCAAATTAGGCATCTCTAGTGTAAATGTGGCACAACTTCGCTACCGTTCACCTCCCTGAGCGCAACTTGCATTTTAGTGAATTTGTGTAGCGCTGGCAAAACTACGCCTGGCAAAGTGTGGCGAATGCTAGCGAAGCCAATGCAGGCACAACTACACAAATTAGTGAATTTGCCCCTATATGTTACAGCCCTTATAAAAATAAAAAGAGTAACATAAGAAAAGCACAACTAGAAATATGTCTCTTTTAGTTACTTTTAGGAGTGGTTTGCTATTAGATATTAGATATCATTGCTTGCGGTATTCTACAAATGTTTTTGTTTTTCAGTCGTTAACACAGTTCCTCGGCTGGTCTGTCCTAAATACTGATACATACGACAAAATGAACAAACTTGAGAACAGAAAGGATATTTACCAAGATATGGTCAACTACCATGTGAAATGTTCAAGTGATGAGCTACAGATTATATTGGTATGAAGTCATTACTGTTAAAATTTCACAATTTGGTTAAAATAGTACTATGCAACCATTGTCAATAATTATATTTATATTATCTTTAAAACAATTTATTATTTCTCTTTTCCAAGTTACTAAAATATTAAGGCACAGCAAATAAGGCCAGTCATTATAATAACTGCTCATTTGGCCAAGTCACCAAAAGACTTGTTCACCAATATGCTCATTGATATGCTCACCATAATCAAGGACCATGTAAACCCACAAACGAGGTCCTCAATCCCTGATTGGCAGATTTTTGGCAAGATAACGGTAGGGCAGGCCAGTCTGAAGGCCCCATACATGGACACATATGCTCCCAAATTGGTAGATTAGATCTGCTAATGTATGGTCACTGTAAGATTGCTTTGTATGTCTCTGGGATTCTTTTCCAAATTCCATAACATCTACCCTTTGCCCCAAAATTTCGATGATTCTCTGAAGACCCAGCTTTTCAAGACTACGCAATGGAAGTCACCCACTTTAGATTAACTGTTGTAGCCAAGGACCTCTTATCTGCCCTTTTTTTTATTGACATCAGTGGAAGTGATGAACCATGGCCCTGCACTTGTAGTTATCGCTTAAAGACACACCAGTTCTTTAATGTATTATTTGCAGGTTTAGCTTACACAGGGCATTTCTCCTTTATGTTGAGTCACAGAAATTAGATACCCCCTCTCTAAGGCCACAAAGTCAAAGTGCTAGTGTTGATACAGAACTTAAAATGATTGGTGGATGAAGCTAAGGACCCTAGCAGAATTCTTGCCTGTAGAACAAATTGTTAAAGGAACTAAGCCATGTTCACAAAGAATTAACACAGAAAATGAACAAAGCCTTCTAGCATTAGCCATAGTGCAAAAAACAATGTTTAAGGAACCAACTCCATATTCTTCAGTATTTTTTTTAGTGTATCTCAACACAATCCACAGAAGGAGCGCAGTATAATTTGTGCAATAATACCATTCTGCAATTGACACATGGAATACTCTTTCTCCTTCAGTTTCATCATTAGTTATTCAAAGAAAGTACAAAGGAGGATTTACTGGGCTGAATATGCTAACGTAGCATAGTGCTAATGCTAATAATGTCACTAATAATATCTCTCCTCTTTATATAAGGCTATCCATGTGTAATCCTATTATAATGAGCTGTAAAATGTGTGAGCTATTTACTGCACCAACAAAATGTCTTACATACTCTAAACACATGTTGCTGGTTGCTTTTTGGCTGTCTGTATTAACCCTGCTATATTAACTGGCACTCAGTTTGCAAACCTTTTATTCAAAAATATTTGTTTTTGATCCCCAGTATTAAGGGACAGATTTACTAAGGTTTAAATTTTAAATTCTAATTCAATTTTTTTTTGGGTCAAAACTCACAATTTCAAAAGCACTAACTCGAATTTGAATTCAAATGTGAGATTTATCACATCTCGACTATGGAAACAGTTCTAATTTGAATATTCGCCATCTAAAAGCTGCTGAGTTCATGTAGAAGTCAATGGCAGAGGTCTAGTGATGGGCGAATTTATTTGTGGCAAATATCCGCATTTCAGCACCGGCGAATAAATTTGTGAATCACCTGCGAAAATTCGCTGGCATCAAAATTTTGGATGTCAGTGCTAAAACTTTGGACGCCGGCACCCAAACTATTAACGCTGGTGTAAAAATTAGAAATTTCACTAATTTCCTGTGAAAACAGGAAAACAAAAATTCCCCATCACTACAGAGGTACCTTGAACTATTTGACAATGTTAATAGTAGTGATGAACCATATTGATGAGCCAAGTTTTGATGCAAAAATTACACCCCATAGAATCCAAAGGGAGAAAAAAATAGGTGTCAAAAAAATGATCGCACATAGACTTCTAATTATTTTATTTTTTGGAGGAAAACTCTCTTTGAATTTGATTCAAGTTTTTCAGGTCAGGACTATTCAATCGAATAGAAGTTGTTCACATTTTTTCATAAGTAGCATACTATTTGAATTGTGAATACTGTTGAATTTATTAGAGTTTAAAAAACAACATTACTCTAAAATTCGACCTTTGATAAATAACCACCTAAATGACCCATTCTAATAATCTGTCTTAAATGATATTGCAATTAGCCTGATTGCTTAGTATTGTATTGTAATTATTAACCCATGAGATGCTTTTTCTGCAATAAAGATTTATATTATTAATATATAAATGGTCCTTTCCAAACACTGAGCACTGAGCAAAGGTTTCCGTAGACTAAAAATGTCCAGCCTAAGTTCTTCTAGTTGTTTTATTCAACAGAAACCAATAATAACAGCTCTAGGGCTAAAGCTTGGATATTGTCTTTCCATCCTATAACATAGGAGCCCATGTTTGTTATCCAGCACATATCCTCTAAAAAAATTAAGAGGGGTGAAATGAGTTGGTTTCACCTAGCTGGGGAGGATCTTTATTAAATATGTAGCATGGTAACTAGACTAATTAAAGGGTTGACTTGTGTGATGCCCGCTTACCAAATTAGATTTGCAATACATGAACCAAAAATCACAATCCGTTATGAAATGTAGGTATTTTCTAAAAGAGAAATAATTTTGTATAATCATTCAACTCTACAAACTACAAAAAGGCTCACTAGGTGATCTGTTCTATAGCAACTATTTTCTTGTTTACTGGTAATCATTATTGATGAGTGATTCGCCGCATGCAAATAAATTCGCGAAACGCCAGTAAAATTCTCTGGTGTCTCGTTTTGGACACGGAGCATCTGTTTTTTTAACGCCAGCATCCAAAAAAAAAGTGGCGTTTCACACATTTTTTGCTGTTTCGCCCATCACTATTCGCCATTAATAACAATTATCATTAAAGTAACAATGACATTTCCTTTCTGTGGCATTTACAGAAAACCAAGGAAAAGTATAACAGGCTGCCAGAGGAGTGTGAAGAAGAAGAATTATATGAAATCTTGGTAAGTATCACATCAATATACCTGTATTCTATTGAATAAATCTTAATTTGTATCATTTAAAAATTTGCCATTTTTGCAGCAAGAAGAGCTTCCAGACCCAACAGAAGCTGAAATTTATGAATTCCACTTCAGCGACTTACCAGTCTCTGAACTTTTCTTGGTCAAATGTGCAATACAGATGTATTATGAGCTGGAAGTGGTGGACAAGTTCCATATACCACAAGAGGTAGGCGAGCATCAGTGCCACGTGCAATCTATAGAAATTACATTATATGTTTTTGTTAATCATACAGGTATGGGATCTGTTAACCGGAAACTCCGAATTATCGAAAGCACATCTCCAATAGATTCAATTATAATCAAATCATCCAAGTTTAAAAAAAGTATATCCTTTTTCACTGTAATAATGAAAAAGTACTTTATAGTTGATCCCAACTAAAATATAATGAATTCTTACTGGAAGCAAAACAAGCTTATTGAGTTTATTTAAAAATGCTCTACGGTATGAAGATCCAAATTACTGAAAGATCTGTTATCCAGAAAACCCCAGTTCCCAAGCATTCTGGATAACAGGTCTCATACCTGTGCCACCATATTGACTACGATTAAAACATTTGTAACTTGGCACTTGGTTAAAAATGCATTCTATTAATAGTATAAAAAATGAAAGATTAATTTTGACTTCTATTATTTTTTTCTTTTGTTTAATCAGGTATTAGTCCGCTTTTTATTTTCTGTAAGCAAAGGATATCGGAAAATTACCTATCACAATTGGCGGCATGGCTTTAATGTTGGACAGACAATGTTTACACTTCTCATGGTAAGAAACAAATGTTCAAGCCTAGTAGAATCTATCATGGAAGAAACCATGTACCGGGGAAATAATTACAGTATATGTATATATACTGTATATATTGTGGAGCAGATCTGTCATGTAATTTCTAATTTATAAAATATATTATGGAGGTCTATGGAGCTATGAGGAAATTGGATAGGCAGTTTAGGGGGAAAATATGGATCCTGGACATCCTCTAGTGTATAATAGAAAAGAAAATGTGTTTCTAGATTACAGATCCTATACTGTACTGTCACTTTACCCTCAATTGTTCCACCGCTCCACCAGCAATGAATAATCCAATGCAGGGGTGCCCAAAATGTAGATCATGACCTACAAGGCCATGTTGATCTCTTGACTAGCAGAAAGCAGCAGAACATTGTCTACAAATGACTCTAAATAGATTATCTTGGTGGGTAATTCCCATTATTCAGATTAATTAAATTATTAATTAAGAGGCCAATTTAATATAATTCAAATTTCAATGTTTTTCACAAATCAGAAAAATTTGGTTTTTTTTTTGGTTTCTCTAAAACTTTAATATTTGAGAAAACTTTAATTAAAAAATCCTACAAGTAAAAGTAGTTGAGGTTCTATAGAAGTTAGCGGGACCTGTTTTAGAGATATATTTGTATCTATAAGAACATCATTCAGTGTTTTTTTCAATTCATACTTTTTGATATTCAAATCTTTTAATAACTCTCATGACATTCATGGTTTTAGAGAAATAGAGCTTAATATTGTCAGAACAAAGATCCAGGATTTATTATGCATCAAAACTGCAAAAATTCCTAATATACTCCGTGTAGACATCAATGGCAGATGTCCCTTTTAGAACTGAAAGATCTTTTCATTCATTGTTTTAGAGGTTTTTCAGTTTTTTTTTTTTACTCTGGCTTTTGTGCAACAATATGAAAAAGTCATAGTTATTGTTCAACAAGTCTAAATAGTCAAATTTGTGTGTCTTTTCTGTGACTTTTCCCATTCGTGTTTAGGATGTTTTAATACATTTCATTACATTGGTGGTTTTAGAGAAAGTGAGTTTGGTTGAGGTTTCAAAATTCTCCAGAATATCCAAAAATATACTGTTGATAAATAGGCCTTCACATGTGTTGCAATTTTTTTGGTGAAAGTTATCAAATCCATCTAGAAATATAATTTTGTCAAACTTGCTTGGGTTTTAGCTTTGGGTTATAATGGTGCATGAAAAAAATTACCATGAAATTTAAGATAATCTTTAGTAGATAGAAGGAAAATATTGTTTGAATCGAACAATTAAAACAAACGTTTCAAACGACTTGAATTAGATTGAAAACGGACTGTTTCTGATCGAAAAGACACTACGAATAAAATTCGATGGTCGAATTTTGCAGTATTTTTACTTCTAAATTCGACCCTTGATAAATCTACCCCTAAGTGACTTCTCTGCACTTAGCAGCTGCACATGTTTAGTGAATCATTTTCCAATTACAGACTGGAAACCTAAAGAGATATTATACAGATCTGGAGGCCATGGCCATGGTAACAGCAGCTTTCTGTCATGACATTGACCACAGAGGAACTAATAATTTGTATCAGATGAAGTGAGTATATTTGTATTTTAATATATAATATAGTGAACAGCAACACTCTCCTGAAGATGGCCCCAGTTAATGAGCCGAAACGCTGATTCATAAAATACCAGATCCACTTACCCCTTCCTGTGGGAAGAGCGAAGGGCACATTCTCCGCCAATATCACCCCTTTGTACGCAGTCACAGGTTGTAGGTGTATCTGGTATTTTATGATTATTCTTCACTATTCACAGTATACACGCTATATTGATTTTTCATGGATGGGTAATACATGGACAAAGATTGAGACGTGATCACGCGGCACGGAGTTGATAAAATCCCTGTATAAGGGATTTAAGTTTATTGCATCTGTAATATTTCACGGACTGATGATGTCATACCTGTGAGTTTGGCGCCATCCTCACATATATAATTGGTGTCACTTGAGTGTTGAGCCCCAGTTAGGGCGCCGAAATGTTGGGAATAAAACCTCTTTGTTTTTGATCACTGCAGATTGTTATATATATTTATATATATATTTCTCTCTTGCTGTGTGTATGCTAAAAATAAAAATGCCTGTGTTGGGGGGGAAATGACCTGCATAATTGTAAGATTAATTTTTAAATAATGTGCAGTCTGAAGAAGAATCTATAGTGCTGGCACTCTGGTACTAGATTCTACAAAGAACATTACTTAAAGGGTTAAATGGGGTGAGGCTATGGTATTAAATAATACACAGCTATTTTTCCTGCTTCATTATTTTGTATACATCCATTCGGATGGCCCAAGGGTCTAGACCTTCCAAAATGTTTATTATTGCAAACCACATTCTTTCCATGCAGGTCCGGGCATCCATTAGCAAAGCTCCATGGATCCTCAATTCTAGAGAGGCATCATTTGGAATTTGGCAAATTTTTACTTAAAGATGAGGTAATATGTAGAAAGGCTTCTGCTTCAGCTAGTTTTAGTAACATTGATATGAGTAGTGCTATAGATTTCATTCATCAGAAGTAGTGGTCCCTAGACTTGATTTAGGTTTCATTTCATACTCATTTTTACATAAAAAAATTTTTTAAATTGAAATTGAAAATTTAAATTTGCATTGGAACTTGTTGGTAAAAAAAATTATTTGGTATACCAAGGGAGCCTTGGGGGCCCACTGGGATTGTAAAACAAGGGCCCTCCTGCATGTCGATGCATGCATACGCAAAGATGGTGGGCTGCTGGGTGGCCCATGAGGGCCGGGACCCACCGGGTTTTTTCCTGGTGTCCCTCCAGCACAGTCCGACACAGAGTATACCACTATATACTTATACAGGTATATGATCCATTATCCGGAAACCTGTTATCCAGAAAGCTCCAAATTACAGAAAGGCCATCTCCCATACACTCCATTTTAGCTAAATAATCCAAATTTTAAAAAAGTATTTTCTTTTTCTCTGTAATAATAAAACAGTAGCTTGTACTTGATCCAAACTAATATATAATTAATTCCTATTGGAAACAAAATCAACCTATTGGGTTTATTTAATGTTTACATTATTTTCTAGTAGACTTAAGGTACAAAGATCCAAATTATCCAGAAAACTCCAGGTACACATCCGTATATACTAGAGATCTTGTGCCATTGCCTAAGCTTAAACCTCAATCATACATACGTGGCAGTCGCTTTATTTTAAAAAAAACACAGTGAGAACTGCACCGAAAATGCTCTGCAAATATGTGTGCCCATCGCCTTACTGCTGTTTATATACCGTTTCTTATGATTTTTATAACTTTTTGTTTCTGTTTGGAGATTGCCGTTGTTGCCATGCTTATATTCTATTTTTTCACAGTCATTGAATATCTTCCAAAACCTCAACAGGCGTCAGTATGACCATGCAATCCGAATGATGGATATTGCAATCATTGCCACAGATTTAGCCTTGTATTTCAAGTATGTATTTTGTTTAAAGGCAATCTAATATAAACCAAATCTGATTATTTTGATCAAGAGAGCACTCACCAGTCAAAAGCAATAGTATTTCGATGTGCAGCCACGTGGAACGCCCCCGGAGAGTGAACAATCCAAGTAATTTCGTCAATCACAGAGCACCAGCATTACTATTAAAATCATTGCTTTATTGAAAATTATTATAAAAGCATAGAGGTAGATTTATCAAAGAGTGAAATTAAGAGTGATGTTCCGCCACTAGAGGGAAATTCCACAGCTCTCAATTCATTTCTATGGGATTTTTAAAGGCTTATTCATCAAAGGGTGAACTTTCACTTCACCCATTGATGAATACGCCTTGCAAAATCCCATAGTAATGAATTGAGAGCTGTGGAATTTCCCTCCAGTGGCGGAACTTCACTCTTTGATGAATCTACCCCATAGAGCGCACCGACAGATACATGCTTGACGCATTTCATGGACAAAGCCACTTCCTCAAAAGCATCAACAAAATCTGTACTGTAAACAGTACAGAGCAGTGAATCAAGTAGACATACTGTATGCTGTGTCTTTGTACAGACTGTTAACTATTGAACAAAGGCAAGCTGACTTACTAAGTTCAGTTACAGTTCATTAAGGATAATAGTACGTTCAAGTACTCTGTAGTCACATAATCCAAAGGCAAACAGAGCTGATGTAAGCAAGGAACACCTTGCACCTTTAATGCGTTTCGGGGTCAAGCCCCTTTGTCAAGCATACATACAGCAGACATCATTGTAATAATCTTCTTCAAGGGTGTGTGAGAGCCAGATTTCTATTGTACCTTCCAAATAGCTAAGATCAGTTGCCCTAATAGTAATGTTAGACATCTCCTGCACATCTCAGCCTCCACTACTGTCTGAACTAAGCATGAATACATTATTCCAGGTTTTCCTTTTATATATCTCTTGTCAATGGATATTGGGTTCAAAATCCAATGTAGTTCTGGTTTATAGCATTCCTATAAGCAGCCAGAATATTTCAGGTGTATGAACATTTGCCAGGCAGTATGGATAGAGGGCTAGAATGCCACACTGAATAGGACCCTCTGCATGTCTGTGGTTTCCTGATACATACGTATATAGGTGGATTTTTATGCCTCCTCCTAAACTGTAATAATGTGAACTATTGTTTATGCAAATATGCCTACTTGTACATTTTTATTTCTAACTGGAAATTTGATTGTACAGAAAGAGGACAATGTTTCAGAAGATAGTTGACCAGTCTCAAACATACACGAGTGAAAAAGAATGGACAGAATATATGATGTTGGAACAGACCCGCAAAGAAATAGTCATGTAGGTTGTCATTATTTATTATTTGAAAATGCCATAATAGAAAATACTATTGTTGTATTATTCAAGTATTAAGGTTAAGACACACAAAATTTTATTATTCATTAGGATTAACATTTCTTTCGAAATGTACCAGCTCCAGTCACTGAATACAATAACTATATTGAGATCCCTGCTTAATAAATGACTGTGATTCACTCAAGTTGCATATTTTATATAATGGAATGTATTGTGTGATTAAATGGAATGTGAATTTTCTGATTTCCTTTTGCCAAAGAAATGTTCTAGAAACAAATCCAAAAGTCATTTAACCATTAACAGCTATACTTCCCAGTTGTCTCTATTTAGATGGGACATTCTTCATTTGTAGACCTGAAAAGGGGTTGGGCATCTCAGTACATGGGTGGGTTGAGGCAGGAAGCAATTACAAAAATTATGGATTATAGTCAGAATTTTAACACACCATTTTTAAGGCGGGGAAAGAACTCATGATTTTTTAAACCCTGATGCAGCTAAAAGTCTGAATAAAAAAAGTACTCCATCTCAAACCTGCCATGTACAAGTCAATGGCAGATATCCCATTTATAACTGGAAGAGATTATGATCTGCTCTGTGTTGCGTACAATAATCTGTGGTTTTCGGGCAATAATTAAATAAATTATACAATGCTGATTTTTTTTTTTACAATTTATAGAGTCTTTTCCTGCACCAGATTTTTTTCAAATAAATTTATTGATAAATATGGTAAAAATGTGCAAGGGAGTTTTGTCGAAGTAGTTTTAAGAAACCAGTGAGAAATTTTCAGTTTTAATAAATAACCCCTATAAGTTCTCAAAACTCTTCTAAAACAACAGTTTTGAACAAAGGGTGTGTTTCCAAGTAAAAGTTGACTGACCCATAAGTTAATTGGCAGTGTCCAGGCAATAATCGTTAAAGGGATACTGTCATGGGAAAACATGTTTTTTTCAAAGCACATCAGTTAATAGTGCTGCTCCAGTAGACTTCTGCACTGAAATCCATTTCTCAAAAGAGAAAACAGATTTTTTTATATTCAGTTTTGAAATCTGACATGGGGCTAGCCATTTTGTCAATTTCCCAGCTGCCCCAGTCATGTGACTTGAGCCAGCACTTTATGAGGAACTGCTTTCTGGCAGGCTGTTGATTTTCCTTCTCAATGTAACTGAATAGTACACAGTGGGACATGGGTTTTTACTATTGAGTGCTGTTCTTAGATCTACCAGGCAGCTGTTATCTTGTGTTAGGGAGCTGTTATCTGGTTACCTTCCCATTGTTCTTTTGTTAGGCTGCTGGGTGGGCGAAAGGGAGGGGGTGATATAACTCCAACTTGCAGTACAGCAGTATAGAGTGATTGAAGTTTATCAGAGTACAAGTCACATGACTTGGGGTAGCTTGGAAATTGACAATATGTCTAGCCCCATGTCAGATTTCAAAATGAAATATAAAAAAATTTGTTTGCTCTTTTGAGAAATGGATTTTAATGCAGAATTCTGCTGGAGCGGGACTATTAACTGATGCATTTAGAAAACATTTTTCTTCCCATGACAGTAAAGTTTAAAGGTAATGAAAGGGTAATTCCAAGTCTTAATCACTGTCAGTTAGCAGAGAGCGTTTTTAGGCTAAAATCCAACCCACATGTGCAATGACGGTGGATTTATACCTTGTACGATGCCGTTGACAATGATGTTATCCTTTCTGTTTGGCTGGAACTTTCACAGTTCAAGAGTGCCACTTTATTCTAAAACCATGCTATAAAATTACTCTAGCTATATGTTTAATATACATAAACTTAAATTACTTTTTTTTCTTCTTTAAGGGCAATGATGATGACAGCTTGTGACCTTTCAGCCATAGCCAAGCCCTGGGAGATACAAAGCAAGGTAAACAATCTATAATTCTATCTTAATTTATCATCTAGCTACCATCAATCTATCCCTCTTCTTTTTGGGTCTAATTCTGTTACTGTATCATTATCATCAATAATTAAGACTTTAGATTTGTGTTAGAAGATCAAATACTCTGTAATACTCTGCAGGCCTGGGTGCGGCCATGCAGACGGCCCCCACCCCCAACCCCCCTCTGTGCCGATTTTTTTGTGCCTGCAGTTGACTGAAGCAGGCTGCTGGGAGGCGCAATCTGCCAGGGGGCCCTGTGGGGGTGCGGGCCGTGGTCCACTTGCACCCCCCTGCTCCCCCTGTAGTTACGCCACTGCAAATACTTACTCTTATCCAACCCCCTATGTAGTTATATATACGGGGGCGGTATTCATAATGATCATGGTGTTCTTATTCATTAGGCGAAAACTGGTTGCCCACCTCTCAGTATTATCAAATAGCATGGCATACAAAGATAGGATGTTTTTGCTGAGGCAACATTCAGGATGGTTGTTTTTAAGCAATATGCATTTGCATTCTTTATTTTCACATTCAAAGAGGACAGGAGGTGATTTAAGTACTTCTTCTTCCACCAAATAAAAATGCTGGCGGAACACTGCACTGTGTGCCTTTACCCTTACTTTGCTCCCTTCCCACTCTTTCTGTCAAGCCAAATCTATATACATATGCTGCAAATGTATGCTATTGTCACAGTAACAAATGCATTCTTTCATGTTGCAATGATGTGCTCAACTTTTAATGGGCTTATTTATCAAAACATTTATTTGTGAGGTTCTAGATTTTATTTTTTTTACTTTGAGTAAACTCACAGTTTAAAAAACTTCAATGTTTTTTTTAATTATTAAAAAATCTGAATAAAAACTCAAATAAATACAAGTGAGGAAAAAAAACTAAAATACCTTGAATTTGTGAGTTTACATGGTCAAAATTTTTTTTTAGTTTATATCTCAAAAGCTCAAAAAAATCTAAAATTTAAAAAATGGCTTGAAATTTGTCTAGAGTAACTCCAATTGGCTTTTACATGAGCTTGCAAGCTTTTAGATGCTGAAGTTTTAGTTCTAAGATCGCTTAGATTGATGGCGATTTCCCGCTATTAGTCCAAAAACTGACGCCCGCATCCAAATGAGATGCGGCGGCATCTTCGCAAATTTTTGACCGTTTCCCGAATTTCTAAGTGAAATGCCCCAGATTCGCCCATCACTATTGCCTACCACAAACTCTCACTACCTACAGTGAGCTCCACAAAGCTAGCCTATCACTCTCTACCCTAACTATTAACTCCTTCAGGCTAATTCACTATTCTTATCACATCAGTGAAAAATTAATTGGTACACTGTTATCTTCCATATTTAACCTTTCCCTTTCTAGGACTAACCCCTTTAGGTGCCACTGAGAACCAGCTCTAGAACCTCCTCAAGGGGATTCTCTACCTAACAGCACTATCTTGTGTCTGGAACCCAAATAATACTATTTACACAAATACTGTACACTTCTACAGAACTATATAAATATTTTACAAAAACTATTAACACAAACGATTTCTATTTCATACAGGCTGATGCATAAAACTAAACCACACAATCTCTCTTTTGTGTTTGTACAGGTTGCATTGCTGGTTGCTGCTGAGTTCTGGGAGCAAGGTGATTTGGAAAGGACTGTATTGCAACAAAACCCAATTGTAAGCGCACAGAAATGGGTCATGTGTCTATCAATTATGTAAGGGGGTTGTCTTTAGCAAAGCCTTAGCTAAAATAAAAGTATGTTTTTAAATTTGTATTCATGTTATATTATTTGGTGTAAGAAGCTGTGCAAGCAATGGAACAAGGATGTTATTGGCTTTATTCCAGCCTATTAAACCAATGCAGCCCACCTAGTTTAAAGGGGAAGGTTATATCAATAACGTAAAAATGGGCTACAGAAAGGAAATAAGCCTTTACTGAAAAAGTGACAGTGTAAGCAGCAATATCAGGTTGAGATGAGTATTATATTTGATTCTTATACATAGCTGTACTGTAGCTACTGACAAACACCAGGGGGCATTGGTGCTCCATCTTAATAATTGGTTGCCATCAGGATTTTCATTCTGTCTTTCCTGTAGACAAAAAGTGAAGTGTAGTTAAATCTATACTATTCTTCTACAAACAATGACCACATTTTTAATGACTGTTCCTAATATATTATAATGTATTATTATTTTTTTAGCCAATGATGGACAGGAACAAAGCAGATGAACTCCCAAAGCTTCAGTGTGGTTTCATTGACTTTGTGTGCACATTTGTTTATAAGGTATGAACAAAACATTCAAGGTAATGCTTACATTTGAAAATGTACTAAACTGTATATATATATATACATAAAAAATCATTGTTACTATATATATATATATGTACATATATATATATATATAGTGATACGGGAAGACAGCACTCTCAGGTCTTGAAGAAAAGTATAATTTAATGGTAACTATGAACTGATGTTTCGGCTGTCACAGCAGCCTTTTTCAAAGTGATCTTTTAATTAAGTCACCTGACTTGCACTGAGATCACTGCCTAAGCATAACATAATTGTACACTGCATGTAAACAATCACTATTTTTTTCAATTAATAATGACATTACAGTTTAACATTTAAAGATTAAAAGCATGAAGCCATGGGTTATTATTCACAATATTTGCATATTAGCATTCCTACACATGAAAGGAAACGTCCATGTTGTCTGTCTTGCTTCAGGTATATGAGAATCCCCCAATAATGGATATGAGACAAATCTCTAATATAATAAATATATACATGTATATATAATGAGCGTTGAACAGAAGCATAGGTGTCTAGACCACTGCCATATGGAGAGGCTTTTGTCCCAATGAGTTTTTTGTGAACAAAATATACTTGGGACATACAGCAGCCCATAGCAGCAATGGTTTCCATTTAGCAAGCTGGATTAATATTGAAATGCTCTGGCATTCAGCAGAATTTTCTACTGTATTCAGGAATATCCAGGACTGCAAAGAAGCACAATTCATGCTGCCACCTTGCTGGATTGGGACCCCTTGGTGACCAACCACCCAAATATGAAGTCGGGGAGATGTTTCATTTCATTAAACTGAAACAGTATGTACTAGAACAATCACTGGATTCTACTAACCTTCTAGTCATCCTGATCATCTTTGCAATATAATATCCAATAACTTAGACATGAATATGCCAAATAAAAGCAAACCACTTGGACATATTAGGTTCAGGCCTTCCTTTCTAGGTCAACATTTGGTCAGACCTCCTTTCTTTATAATATGGTTCTAAATATTGTCGACCTCCTATAATACCACGGAAAGGCAATAATAAAGCATCTTCCCCCAAATTCTACTTCGACTGACATTTGCACTGGGTCCAACATCCACTAGGACCATCCCCATCACTTGCTTGCTACTGCCTTAGCTCTGGTACACCGATTTGCTTTGATTGCTCTTATGTCTTAAATCAGTCACTCTAAAAGACTTTATGTAGATTCCCATCATACTCTATGGAAGGCAAGCAGCTTATGGCATACCAAGATGAGTTTCTAGAGATCAGACATCCACTTTCTCTACAAGTACTCAATATAGTACAGCTTCCCATAGTCTGAAAGGAAAAGTGGAATATTCTGGGATTTATTCATTATTTTCAATGGGGGAATTATTAGCCCTTGGTCCCTGGTTTGAGAAAGGCCCTTTTGTCCAGACAAATAACTTGTAAAAGTACAAATTATTACATAGTAACAAAGTAAGTTAGGCTGATAAAAGACTAACGTCCATCAAGTTCAACCTTTTTAACTTTGTTTTTTTTTTAATTGTAACTGCCTAATTGCTAGTTGATCCAGAGGAAGGCAAAAAAACCCCATCCTAAGCCTCTCCAATTTGCCTCAGAGGGGGAAAAAATTCCTTCCTGACTCCAAAAAGGCAATGGGACTAGTCCCTGGATCAACTTGTATAATGAGCTATCTTCCATAACCCTGTATTCCCTCACTTGCTAAACACCATCCAACCCCTTCTTAAAGCTATCTAATGTATCAGCCAGTACCACTGATTCAGGGAGAGAATTCCACATTGTCACAGCTCTCACTGTAAAAAAACCCTTCCGAATATTTAGGCGGAACCTCTTTTCTTCTAAACGGAATGAGTGACCTTGTGTCATCTGGAAAGACCTACCGGTGAATAAAGCATTAGAGAGATTATTATATGATCCTAATTAAAAATAGTTTGACATTGGTCAGCTCCATGTTGTAGCTCCCACCCTTTCCAGCTATAGTCAGCTGATCCCACTGGTGGCCAATAAAAGGGCAACCAACATTGGGAGTTTTACTTTGAAGCAAGTAAGTTGCAGGTAAAACTTAGTCCCTCTGTAAAATGTATAATGAAACAATAGAATTGTTAATGAATCAGATGCAATTTGAGAGTAGGACTGGCCATACTGGGGATGACATAGTTGGCCAGCTGAAATATATTGCAATATATGGACAAACAATCCCTGTTCTAAATTCTGTTTAAATTTTTAATTTTAATTAAGGCATTTTTTAGTAGCTTAAGGCACAAAATGTCTCAATGTCCTTAATCTATTGATAATTGCTTGAGTGCAGAGGACCACTTATGTTTGTCTAATACCTTGACATTCTTAGTATTTATATTAGGGATTTCCAACCTATTATCTACCAGTTATAGGCAAATTGTACTTCAACAGTAGGGTGCCAGACAGTGGGGTAACTAGATGTTATCGGGCAAACACAGAAAATTAATTTTAGGGCCTCCAACATATCCAGAGGTTGTTCTGTTTTACCAATATATGTTGAAATTGCATTTGCATTTATTAGTTCCTCATGGGGACCCCTGTATCTCCTGTGTCCCCCTGCAGCTGCAGGGTCTGCTTCCTTGTTACTCCCCTGGTACCAGACTAGACATCTTTGATTTACTGTTAAAAGACCCCTTCTTTTTGCAAATACCAGACAGCTCACTATTAACTAATAAATGTGTCCCTTATTAGATTTTGTTCTCTAAAGGGGGCATTTACATACGTAAGTACAATTGAATTCAATTTGGTTGGAATTCTGAGAAGAAAGCTGCATTATGGGAAAAAAAAACATGACAATTATCCCTGAAACTGCCATAGCATTTGTAAACGACCCCTTAGATATTTTATTTACACTACTGATAACAGGAATATTTTTTTTCTTTTCTAGTGAAAGTTCTACTGCTAAAGAAGAAACAGCCGTACGCTCCATGGGAAATACGTTAGTTACAAGGCAGAGCTGATCAGTCTTCCAGCAATTTTCGCATAGCTTGTGTGCTCAAACTGTCCTCAGGGGTGAAATCCATCAAGCGGCCTACTGCATTATATCAAGCTGAGCTCAGGGAAAGGGTCAAGTGGTCCGCTGCCTTGCTGTTTGAGCCCATCAGAGACATATTTAATTTAATTAAGGTTGTCAGCGCTATTGATTTTGGTAGTTTCAATTACAGCCCTGTTATGGCTTCTGGATCTACTGATCTGTAAGGAGCCCTATCAGCACTGTTCCAGATTGAGGCAAAAACTCTTTGTCTCTTTTAAAGCCTGACAGTTCCTGCCATAGGCCGTAACTTATTACTTTTATCCAGCCCAGCGCCTCTTCTGTTTCCCATAATTAATTTCTCATTAGACAGCTCTTTATTGTTTAATTTGTGCAGTTTATAATCAAATTGGGCACATTAATTGTACTTGAATTTAAGGCTAATGAAAAATAAAGGGTTTCACTAACTTACTCTTCAATTATTCCAGACAAGATAAAATAAAGAAGCCGGGGGACTTGTCAACTTCTTAAATTATAAATTAAGCTGTTTAAAGACCAGGAACATTTAGGAAGCAGTTATCTCGCATTTAGTAATTATAAATCCTAGGGTGCCATTTCCTTATTGGGAAATATTTACAGTCCACTTAACGATTGCTATTGTTAGCCTGGCGAGCCAAGAAAAATATGAACATAATTATAAGGCCATATCAATATCTGGAAGAAAAGAAAAGACGGCATTTGTTATTCTAATATATTATCTGTTCATATATTTATAAGTTAAAATATCTCCATTGGAATAATCCATGAACAAGACGGTTTCATTAGGCAGTGGTGGATGCGTTTAGTAGGCACATCTTTAATGGTACCATATCATTGTACTGTACAGTTGCCCTTCTACTACCCCTTGTCTCTTGCAATATACTATATATATATATATATGTTGCCTATCCAGTACTTTCAACCAAGCAATCCAAATTTCTATAAGACATTTTTTGACCCTATATATCAAGCACCTGTCTGGCTGCTGTAAAATGTCATAGACCGGGGATCCCCAACCTTTTTACCCTGTGAGCCACATTCAACTTAAAAAAAGAGTCGGGAAGGAACATAAAAAAGGTCTCTGGGTATGCCCAATATATGATTGCCCCTATTTGGACTGGTGGACTGGCAGTACACCTGGTTTTATGCCTCCAAAACTTGACTCCAAGCCAGGAATTCAAAAATAAGCACTTGCTTTGAGTCCACTGAGAGCAACGTCCAAGGGGTTGGTGACCAACAGGGTGGCTAGTTTGAATCCCAGTCCGAACCTGTATTGGTCAGTTCATGTCAACCAGTCCATGGTTGACAGATGAGAAAGTGAAGAAAAGCTACAGAACCTCTTCAATCTGTGCAGTTCAATTGCCCAAATAACAAAAAATAGAAAAGGTGACCATTGTGTGTATGGTTACTTGTTTGGCTTTAGCTTGTTCCATCGGCAGGCTGATCCCCTACAATAAAGAATAATCTTTCCATCACCTTTCTCTTTGTTTTTGAGCCCCGTGCCAATGCTTACTTTGTGCCTTTGCAGAAACCCAGCAGCATATTGTTCTTTTACTTACTAGAATAAAATGACAATAAAAGAGGGAGAAAAGATCAAATTAGCAGGTAAAAGATATAGATGGAGGCACTGTGTCAATCTCAGATGGAAGAAGACATTTTTATGATCCCTTTATTAGGTTGTAGGGAACATGCTTCAGGGAGAGACTTGGTTGATCCAGTTGAGTTAGCAAATAGCAGAATCATATAAAACTCCATATTTTGCTTGAAGCATGAAGGTGAAACACGGGACAAATGTGTTTTCAGAAGATAAAAAGGGAAGATATTTCTCAACAAATAGCTAATTTATGTTTGTGGCCATTGTATAGGTGAGAGGCTGCAATGGTTCATGAAGATGATCTTGCAGATAGTTGCATTGCATTTGTCCTCATTTTATAAGCAGACAGATAGTCTTGTACAAATTGTAATTGGGGAATTTTCCAGCAAAGCTCTTAGTTTTATCCAAGATCATGAATAAATTATGGTGGGGTGGCATTGGATCATGTAGCATAAGTAAAGTGTCACCCTATGGCAGCATTGTGTCTTTCTGGAAGTATAGAGTCGTGCCATGATATTATTTCAATGGCAGTGCCAGAACAGGGTCTCACAATGATCCTAAGCACAAGTACAATTTTTTTTTGGATATCCCATCTAGGCTTGTTTGACGGATTACCAGAACCCCTATTATTGACTCACTTCTTTCTTTTGTTGGAAGCAGGACATACAAGGGTCAAGAGAATTTTGCCAAATGGTAATTTACCACTACATGTTCACTGTGGGTTGCATCGGCCACAACTGCCACCAATGTGTCAAAACACAAGTATTTTTGCATTTTTGTTTTGATGAATTGGACACGGCAAGAATGGTGGACCTATTGAAGCTGCCCACTGTTGCACCTGCTATGAGCTCAACTATGCGGAAGTGCAAAGTGGATGACACGGATCCTTCTCTCAATCATTAGGGATGTCGCGGACTGTTCGCCGGCGAACTTGTTCGCGCGAACATCGGCTGT
>CM044436.1:94984396-95005961 GCA_024363595.1 Xenopus borealis
AGAATGACTTCTCCAATATCCACCAGCAGATGTTATAAGCCCAAAGCACAAGAGTGGTAGCAGCATAGGAACACTGAACGTCTTATCAGTTCAGGCAGCTACATTCTTCAAGGAGAGTTGTCAGGGAAATGTTATCTTGTAACATGTCTACTATTCAGGCTGAACTGACAAGCTGGTGATGGTATTGGGGGGTACGGCGTTAATTTGCAGGGCAGAAATAAAGGAACATTGCTGCTTGTTAAAGCACAATTCAATTGAGTATACGATGGAAACAAAATAGAAAGACATGCCCGATGTCTCAATTTTGAAATTAGATATGTTCATATGATCCAGTCAAATATAAATATTATGTTATCTTTCAGTTGTTTGCTTATCCCCCTCTACAACACCCCACCATGATCTGCAAAATAAAGACAGGTCATATGTTTCTCCTCCTTTTTACTGTCTCTATGCTAACATTCCCACCATCATGACACAGTCAATTACCCTCTCCTCCTTCAGCCTCTCCATATCTCTTGTCCTTTCCACTACCAACTATGTTAACTCCTAGCCTTCACATCACTCTTAAGTACCATCTCCTGTACTACTTTCCATTGGGATTCCTCAAGTTCCTTCACCGGACCTATTCTTCTCCTTGAATACTCCTTCCCAGTGCCAACTAATCAATTCATATGATAACCAGCACTACGCCTGTGCTATTGCTACTCTGATAATCTGATTTATTACTTTATTAATTTATTTCTCTTCTAATTTCAACCCAGATATCTCAACTTAGGTTACCCATTGTTAGCCAGAAATATCCACTTGGATAACCCAATGCTATCCTAAATTACATTTAAGACAGAAATGGTCCTCTTTCCCACCTTCACCACCCATATCATACCTGAAATTTCTATTAGAATTAACTCCACTATCGCTTTCTCTCCACAGACTCAATGCCATGGGCTTCAGCTTCATGGATGACCTATGGAAATATTAATATGGAATATTTCCAAAATATGAGTGTTCTTAACACATGATGGCAATTCTGAATTTTAATTCAATCTCTTATCGTGTAATAAATTAACTACTGCAACTCTTTCTGACTTTGACTTTTATTCAGAATAAAATTACTACATCTTCACAAACATGCATTCTCCATTTAGTTACGACTCCTCTAGAGCTGCGCCCCTTCTCTGGAATTCCCTTTCATCTTCCATCAGACATTCTCCTAACCTTTTTACATTGAAATAATCTAATAAAATACATTTCTTTAGATACATTTACCCTCATGTACCTTTGCATTCCTTCATGATAAACTATATGCCTTTATCTCACACTGCCAAATCCTGAGCTTGAACATCTCCACGCCTTGCATTCTTGCGTTTCATGTCCCCTTAAAGTACACATCAATTGAGCACTATGTGTATGTTACCCATGTCATTTTGTACATTTTTGAAGTACCACAACATCTCCATTATAGATTCGCCAAATGAACAGTTCGGTAAAGGAGATAATGATTGACCAAACCCCATAAAAATGTCCTGTAGAATGATGGTGTGACATTTCAGAGACATAGAACACCAACAAAATAAAATCAAGGCATATTCAGAGGACGCTTTTTAAGGTTTAATTTATACCATATATGGTTTAATTTTATTTGAAGGCTGAACACATTTTGCTATTTACAGTACATGAATGCAGAGATTCTACAGTTTATTTTTGTTATGTAAACAAGAAACTCCTTATTCATAGGGAGAGAATTTGACAAAGAGAAGCCAGTCCAGAAAGTATTTACACAATTTAAAATAGACTTTATACTCACTGGATAATATACTGACCAGTTTTGGTTAAATTACCTACGAAACTATAGGATTTGACAATGTAAAAATACGATAAAGCATTTTCTTTATTGGGTCGACATTTAAATCACACTAAAAATAAAAAGAAAGGCAAAGATATCCATGCCCCTGGAGGTTAAAAGTATGTTACATAAATAAAGGCATAACAGAAATAAATTCAATAAGTATAAAAAAAAAATACCCCTACCATTTAAAAAAACATTAAATCAGTTAATTCATTAGATCAATTGTTTGCAGTGTCCTTAAAAAATTAGATTTATCCTATATTTTTAAATAAAGATAATGTGCCCCCCCTCCCCCCAAATCAAACTGAAATTCTTACACCTTCCTGGTGAAATGCAGATCAATTTCAAAAAGGGGTTAAAAGTGTTATTGAAAAGAATAGATTAGATGCCGCCTACTGATCTATTCTGAGTTCTAGATTAGATTGGTTACTCCAGAAATATGTTTTTTTTAACCCTGGGTATGTTTTATGATATCATCAAGAGGCAGATGTGTATACAACACAATGTTTCACTCAATGCTTTAATGAGAAAATGTGTTTTCTGGGCTGGGGAATAGTGCAGAGGACAAGATGATGAACCATAGAGATTGAACAAATTTAAAGCAGCAGCAAGGACGGATTGTTCCTCAAACTATTGTTTATGTTTGCTTAAGATGGAAGACATACGTTTAATATCTATGTACAAGAATGTCAGGAGACAAGAAAGTTTATATTCATGTTTAGCAAGAAAGCAAAAGGAGAATGGAAAGTATAAAAAAAATCTTTTACACAAAACTGGTTAAAAAAAGAAGAGAAAACAATACAAATGCTACAGTCATGAAATTTAAAATCAAAACAAAAGATCTGCACATTTTTGTGAAACTAGATTCAGAAAAGGTTTAAGGGACAAACAAACAAGCAGTGGATAATCTAGATTGAGATTTCTGATGGAGGGAAGGACTTGCATTGCTAGTTTTACTGACTATGCCATAGTATCTCTATCATTGAGCCAGGGTTGTGCTTTTGCCATTAACAAAACGTGTGCAATGGACGAGCAATACTTCAAATAAAATATACATTTTTGCCCTTGTAAAATGGTTTTTAAATAGGGTCTGTGTGATTAAAACAGCCCTGTACAGTCCAAACACCATCAATGAAAAGTTGTGGAGAACCCTGCAGCTACAAAACAATCCTCCATATTTTTCCACTATTACTGAGAAACTATTACTGAGAAATAAAATACCAACCTCTACATAATGTCACTTGCATTACGTTAGATTTTTTAAAAAAGTACAGTGTTTTATTTATGCATACATAAACTGTATGCCGAAATATTAGAACCTAAATTAATTTCAAAGTTTCACAGCCACAATGACAGATTATGTAGCATAAATGTATGTATTCATGCAATAACTTTCTTTTGGGGAGGGGGGGGCTTGAATATATAAATGCTAATTGTGGAAAGTGATCGACAAATGAAAAAACACTTATCTGCTTTGCATCATACTGAAAGACAAAGGGGAAAACATAAAATTATATCAATTGTTTGATATTCTTCTTTTTCTTTTGTTTCTGGTAGGGATGCACTGAATCCTTTGTCAAAAATTAGGGAAATATGCATATTAGGGGCGGGAAAGGAAACAGTGGGAAAAAAAGTTTTACGTCCTTGTTTTGTGAAAAGTCATGGGATTTCCCTCCCCAACCCTAATTTGCATATGCAAATTAGGATTTGGTTCAGTCATGCGCAAGAGTTCAGGATAATCAGGGAAATTATTTATTAGAATGTGTTTAAGTTACACCTAAGGCATGGGCAAGACACAGAACGTTTTTGTGAATCATTTACATGCTCCAAAAGAATCTCCAAAGATCATAAATAGGTTCTTGTGATGCTTGCAGCCATCTGTCAAGTGCTCAAGAGAACTGCAGATATTTGTTTCTACTTTTCTATCTCTATAGCTGGCTACCAACCAGACGGCTTTGTTTGTCCACAATAATTCTGCTTCTGCCATTACAGTGAGTGTTATAGTGATATCCATCAGGATTGCCTATGGGCATATGCTTACAGTAAATGAATAGGCGGAGCTTGTTCCTCACTGGAGAAATGTACTCTAAACCAGCCTACATCTCATTATGGGACCATGTGGCCTTTCAAGACCCTTAATTTCCTATGTTCAATATTGCCAATCTAATTTCTGCATGATTATTTTCCAATCCAAGTAGAAGTGGAGCTGTTTTAATGTGGGTATTATTTAACTCAAATATTATTAACCCCCCCCAAAATATCATGTAATCTGTCTGCAGTACAAATCAATTTATTGATATTATTCTGTTGCAGATGATTAACAAACTTGTTACTAAAGCTAAGCAAGTATTTGATTTGCTTTATTCTGTGGCCTAAAAAAATGTCCTGTTTTAATCAGCCATGGGGCAATCATAAGAGCTGATAATTACCCTTTTATTCAGGGTATGGAGGTGCAAAAGTTATAGGTTTCATGTACAGTTTTAGCTGCAGTGCACTAATACAACTGCACTGGCTAGGGTTGCTGAAAGCATAATGGTTTTGTCAGAACTGTGCACTTCACAATTATAAATTGGCATACAACTGTTTAAAGACTTTTGTAATAGTTGGACTTGGAACATTTAATTAAATGGAAAATCACTTAATTCCACCTTCATTTGCAACTTGAAAGCTTTATTATTGTTATTATTATTATCGATTAGAACTGCAAAACTTAGATCAAAACACATTAGGCTACAAAAATCACCATTCCCTGGGATGTACAGTTATAAGGCTAAATTACATAAGCAACTTGACTGAATAACTTGTTTTGTACTTGCTAAAAGGCTTATATAAATATAAAAAATATTTAGATGGAAGCAAAGAGCACAAACTTCAATACAGGCTGTCATTTGTCTGCAAAGAATGGTTGATTTCCTTTGGAGATACAAGATATTTTAATATGTTCTATTTCAATGTAAAGATGTTGGTTTATTAGTAACGCAAGCTTTAAATTTAATTGCTCAGTTATATAAAGCGTATTTTTAAAAGTGAAAATCCCTGCTCTCGGTAAACATCTCAAGTAGTGTAAGGTAGCAACTAATAGCCATTTTGCACATATATCAGGATGACCACTATATATCTCTCTCTCTCTCTATATATATATATATTTACACACACACACATGTATAGGACCTGTTATCCTGAATGTCCGGGACCTGGAGTTTTATGTACACACACTTGTTGTAATTCAAAATTAATAATAAAATACCTGGATTATTTTAATGAAAATAACCTTTTGGACTTCTGAACAACTTTTAAGAATGGCTGTTCCTTTAAGTAGTTAAAAACATTGTTTTATTAACATGACTTGGGATTTTAGTGGAGAACATGTTTAGAAATAGTATTCGTCATCACAAACAGTATGCAACCTCGACATGGCTCGTTATACAACGTCAATTAACATTCTACCGATTTATGTGAAAATAAAAACTATACATATGTACACAACTCAAGCTTTACATCGATTGCATTTCTTTTGTTTGCGATTGTTTTAGAAGCGGTGAAACAAAAATAAAAAAAACACTACCAAGATAAACCAGGCTGTATTATTGCAATTGGTTTGCTTTGAGCCGCATTCTACCTTGATTTTACATTCACAGATGTTAAAACACTTGCTTTTTAAACATTTGCTTTTTTTTTTTTTTTAAACATCATCTACAATTGTAGATAGTTGAGGTGAACCCGTAACTAAACTAGCTGTGCGTAAGGACCTGTGCAAGTGTTTATATTCTGCATAAGTGCTGGAAAACATATGCTTGTTAAACAATAGTCTAAAGGCCTCAAGAGGGAAGATAAGCAACATAAGTACACTCCATTAACATTTCCACCTTGTTCTGGGTCTTTTCTTTTACAAATAATCTACAGAAATTCCATTAAATTAGATGTTGACTGGAGATAAGAGATATTTCACATATAGACATCAAAACTAACAGGCACAGCACAGAACAGTACTAATCACCCAAAAAGTGTTATATAAGTATATATTTATATATAGATTTTTTTCCCTACAGTAAACTCTATAGCAATCACATGTAAACATCATTGTTGATGATAGAAAAAGGCAGAGCTATGATAAGGTGTTTGCCAAAGAGTAAGTTATATAATCCTTGCAAGGGATTATGGGTGCTGCTGGAAACTTTGGCAAAATAGAAGAGCAGAGGATATCCCAGCTATGACTATTTCTAAGAATAAGGCTAACTATGCATAATGGCTTAATCCTACTTTCTATGCTACCCTGCTAAATAATCAAGACATCTTATTTGGGGCTGGAGGCCCCTATTCTCAGACATTAATGGTTTGTCCCCAACACGTCTGTGACAGAGGAAATAATGGCTTTTTATTGGCTGAAACTGAAAGTTTAGAGACTGAAAGTCCCTTTCCAAACTATTGGCCTGTTATTTGTTTAGCTTGGAATATTGCTTTGTGCTATGACTGGGATGCCAAACCTGCAGATTTTAGATTATGAGTATTGAAGGCAACATATTTGGCATCCCTGTGTTAAAAGGAAACTATCGCGAAAATGAAAATTAAAAAATAGCTTCAGCATACTGAAATAAGAAGTTTTCCAGATGCAATCAATTAAAAATTTGGTACCATTTTTGAAAAAATCAAGTTTTTCTTTATTATCCCACTCTCCTGTCTTTTTCTTTATTATCCCGCTCTCCTGTCTTCATGTTGGGTGTCAGATATTCATCTATCCAGTATATATTATATGGGGGCTCCATTTGCCTAGAAGATGCATTATAGCTCACTGTATTACAATTATAAGACATAATGTCTCTCTACATGCAGGATTTGTGCAAAAGGTAGTTATTTGATTTTGTACTGGCATAAGTTATTTTAAGTGAACTCTAGTTCATTTATTAGGAAAGGAAGCCCCATATAACATATATTGGATCCAACTGTCAGACAACCAACTGCAGCATGAAGACAGAATGAAGAGAAACAGATGCTGAGAGGGGGATAGTGAATATAAACTTGATTATTTCAAAAACTTTGCAGAATATTAAATTGATTTTATTTAGAAAATGTCTTCTTTCAGTATGATGAAGCTTATATAAAATTTTCATTTTCGCAATAGTTCCCCTTTCAGCAGTGGTCCCATGCAGTCTCTGTTAGTAAGAGGATAACATGGAGCCCACTATTTCTTGCTTATCTTTGGAGCAAATATCGTACTGTCTACGACAGAACAAACAGTTCAAATACAATGATGGAACATCCAATCCCTTAGTTACAGAATTGCAACTGTTGCCATGTTTATGTTCAGGACTCATTTAAAAACTTTTTTTAATGTATTTAAAGAGAATTTAAAACATATATCCAACTCCATATCTCATGGGCCAAGAATTTGGTTGAAAACCAATAATGGACAGGAGAATATTTATGGGAAACATGTAATTGACAGTGATATAGAAATGCTAGTTATACACTGGCATAAAGCAAGAATTGTTTTTTTCTTATCTGTCTGCAGCTTAATGCTTTTGGCATTGAGCTGTGTCAATTGATTCTGTGCCATGTGGAGACAATATATGGTTTAAAAAAAATAGAATTATGGCTAATGTTATATATTATGATTGCAACTGGTTTATGTATTTTCTTTCTTTGTATTTCATTTAGGGATGGACTGAATCCATGATCTGGTTCAGGATTCAGAGGTTTTCAGCAGGATTTAGATTTATCTGAATCCAAATGCTTGGCCTAATCCAAGTACCTGGCAGAATCCTTAAAGGGGAGCTATTATGAAAAAGAAAATATGATATAAGCTTCATCATATTGAAATAAGAAACTTTCTAAATACAATCAATCAAATGTTCTGCATTGTTTTTGAAATAATCAAGTTTATATTCACTATCCCTGCCTTAGCAACTGTTTCTCTTCATTCTGTCTTCTTCTGGGAGTTGAGTGTCAGATAGTCATTGACAGTTAGATCCAATATATCTTATAGGGGGGCTTACTTTCCTATCATATGAATTAGAGCTCACTCGAATAACTGATTCCAGTACGAACAAAATAACTGCCTTTTGGACAAATCCTGCATGTAGAGAGACATTATGTTTGGTGATTTTAATAGAGTGAGCTCTAATACATCTTCTAGGCAAAAGGAGCCCCCCCTATAATATATATTGGATCAAACTTTCAGTTAATATCTGACACTTAGCACCTGCATGAAGACAGGAGAGAGGGTAAGTAAAGAATTTTTAATCGATTGTATTTAGAAAACTTTTTATTTCAGTATTCTGAAGCATATATTAAATTTTCATTTTCCTAATAGATTGTCTTAAAAATCATGACTTTTTTTAACCACATGTTGCCCATATGGTTCTCTTTTCCCCTTCCTGACACTAATTTGTGCATGCAAATTAGGCTTCAGATTCGGCCGAATCATTCATGAAGGATTTGGAATTCATCCACAGCGGATTCAGCGCATCCCTAATTTAATAGTTGTTCATTAAAAAAAATATACTTTTTGGAGGAACAAAGAGTGTTAAATGAATAAAGTGTGAAATATACTTTAATAAAAAAAATTAAAAAATTAGTTATAACGATATAACGAAAAATTTGAATTTAGACAGTCCTGAAGATTTAGTGACCTCAGTCACAGAGGATTCTGGAGATCCTTTTTTTCTACCAGTAGATATTCACGATTCTTTGCCACCATAATAACTAGTTACAAAGCCCTATAGTCTTACAGTTCTGCCCAGTAATGGTTCATGGCTATTCATGTATGAGGATTAATTTTTTGATCTTTTGCAAACACCCCCACTACAGTGCATAGTTTGAAATGAAGCATACATCAATCTGAAATACAGTACATGTGAACCATAAATACATTTTTTTTTTGTTTAAGAATATACATCTTTCTCCTATTAAAATTAGTTTGTAATTTAGACTCTAGTCACAAATGAAGTTGCATTTTTTGTATGGTTTTGACTTTTTCTTTTTAACACGCACTACAGAGAAAATATTATGGAGAACGCAGCTGCAGTTACAACAGGAAAGAAGAGGCAAAGGCAGGATATCTACGGAGACACTCGGGAAGCAAGTATTCTAAACTGTGGCAGTGAGACAGCGACACCATGGAGAAAAATCACATACGGAAGCAGCTTTGTTCAATGTAAACATCAATTTAAAGGATAAAGTCTTTTTGTTTCTGTATTTCATTTTTTTTTTTCTTTTTAAAACGTAAACATAGGGGGAAGTGCCTTGACTTGAGGTATTGAGGTGCTCCTCCTAAGGGGTTAAGGCTGTCACCGATGCAAGCTTCTTTGTGCCTCTTTCAGCAAGCTATCAAAATCCATTGACTCATATTTACTCTTTTTTACTGTTGATGAAGGTTCCACTGCGTTCGAATCTGTATAAGATGTGGACAACAATGTGTTAACTATGGCACGACTGTCTATACCTCTAAAATGGAAAAAAACACAAGGACAGGTACGGAACCTGTTATCCAGAATGTTTGGGACCTTGGGTTTTCTGGATAATGGACCACTCTGTAATTTATATTTTCACACCTTAAGTCTACTTAATGTAAACATTAAATAAAGCCAATCTGCATGTTTTGCCTACAGTAAAGATTAATTTTATCTTAGTTGGGATCAAATACAAGGTACGGTTTTATTAATACAGAGACAAAGGAAATCAAAGTTCTAGTTACTTGGATAAAATGGAGACAGATAACTGCATAGATAGTGGTGTGTGGCTCCGTTCTCAAACAAAAATCAAAAAGAAAAAGGTAATAATAATGGTATAATTTATAAGGTGGTCTCTTACCAAGATAACCCACTGTCCAAGGGTTAACCAATCAGTTTTGTGATACATAGAATGTCCAAGTATGGGAAGAGGCCATCAAATAGTGAAATAGTAGTCAAAATATTTATAAAGTTAAAAAAGCTTTATGAGGACATGCATAAGCCCAACGCGTTTCGTGCCTAAAATGGGCACTTACTCATGGGCACTATTGGATGGCCTATCCCATGCTTGGACTTTCTATAGCACACAACCTTCCTTTAATGGATAATGGATCCCATACCTGTATTAATATAGCATTAAGCATCCAATGTCTAAGACAGTTCAGTATGTTGTTAGAATCATTTGGTCTGCTTATTTATGTAATAATATTCTTTGAATACAAGCTGGAATCCTTTAGAAATCCAGTTGATGAGGAACTACAATTCCCAGAATGTCTACAGGCTGATTTTTCCTAGAGGTTCCAGTGCTTCTCATTGTAGAGGGTGCATGGAGAACAGAACAGTATACTAGGAATGTTAGAGCCTCAAACAGTGGTTATTGTAAGGGAAAAATAGAATTCTTTTGGATATACAATAAGGAAAATGGACCTTGACATAGAAAGGCAAAGAACTGACATGTGTCCTCTAAATAGGTGGGTGGGTATAACAGAAGTGTAGAACTAGGGTGTCTATTGAAGAATTCCAGTAAATGCTAATTAGGTCAATAACAAATTGGAAATACTGTATGTGGTCAACAGGTTTACCTAGATCAGTGTATTTGGTCCAAAAGAAATGCCTGAGTCCCCCATAGCTCAAGTGAAAGGGGGGCTCACTCCTTTTTCTCAGGGAGGCTCCTTTCTGTAAAGACAAGGCTGCATGCTCAGAACGTCGATAGGTGATGAAACCATATTTCTCTCCCCTAAGAAGGCAAAGGAGAAGGTTAATCCCTGGAACTGCTTGATCCTCAGCGTTAGGTTGGAAGATAAAAACAACATTTTTACACTGATATTTTCTAACTGAAGGGTATGCCAGATGCATTCAGGAAACGAAGCTTTGTATATTTCTATTTATCATTTATTTCCATGCATCATTTTTAAAGAGGGCTAGGGTAGCAAGATACTAAGAGCAGGGTTTAGCTCAGAAAAGAACAACAAAAGATCTTTAATGGGTCCGGCTTACCTGCTCTTGCTAAGGACACGGCATTCAGTGATTTCTCCAAACACTTCAAACCTTCTCTTCAGCTCATTAGCACTAATGCTGTTGGAAAGGTTTCTGATATAGATCATTCTCCCTTCACCCTACAAATTACACAGAACATGACTGCAGTCACTAAAGTAGTAAGATGCCCGTTACTTTACTCAAGATGTGTTGGCTGAATTCTTTTTAATCTTTAAAGGGATACTGTCACGGGAAAAAAATATATTTTCAAAACTGCTGCTCCAGCAGTTGAAATCTGTTTCTCAAAAGAGCAAACAGGTTTCTTTTTATATTTAGTTACATTGAGTCTGCCAGAAAGCAGTTCCATCCTAAAGTGCTGGCTCTTTCTGAAAGCACATGACCAGGTAAAATGACCTGAGATGGCTGCATACACACCAATATTATAACTAAAAAAAATACACTTGCTCATGTAGGAATGAAATGTTATATTGTAGAATGAATTATTTGCAGTGTAAACAGTGTAATTTAGAAATAAAAAAATAAATCATAAAAATCATGACAGAATCCCTATAATAATACATTTCGATTGGTTGAATTTCAAAATTTATGGGAGCTTAAAAAGACTAACGAAATCAAAATTTAACCCTTGATTAATGTGCCTCGCCATTTCATGATGCTTGCCATCACACATACCCCCAAATGTAATAAAAGGCACTAAGTTTGCCCAGGAGCAGTAACCCATAGCAACTAATAAGATGTTTGCTTTTAAACAAGTGACCAGTAAGCGTTACCTGCTGATTGGTTACTAAGGGGTTCTGCCCCATGGCAAACTTAGTGCCTTTTATTACATAACCCCCTTACAGCATTAATGCATTTTGAACACTGCTTTGGAAAAAAAACAATGGTGCATTGCTGAATTTTTTTTCATAAAGTATAAAAAAGATTCCACATTTTTGGGGAGTTTGCGAATAGAATATGTATATTACAGTACATTTTTATATTGTATGCAGTTCTGCATTATGTCAGAGGCATTACATCTGTAAGAAAAAGAGTATTCTACATTTAATGAAATATAAATCATGTATTTAGGAACTGAGGGTGTTACATGGCTCTCTTTATTGCAATTCAGATATGTGGCTAGTAGCATTGCCATTTTAAAACACATTCTAGCCCATTTAAACGAGTGTCACTCCTGGCTGAGAACTACAAGTGCCTTGGAAATACAATATCCTGAAAATACACATTCACTATAATGTGCACTTTAGATTAAAAATGCAACTGAATATGAAACGTATAATTAGGAAATGCCAGAGCCGTGGTTTGCTCACCTAAGAGGTGTCATATCCTGTATTTATGCAGTATTTATGGTGCTATTAGTTGGACTGAGATGATGTCTGACTTGTAGAAGAATGAACAGAAAGCATATGAGGGGCCTCAAGCAATCTGGCCATCGCTCTACTGTTCTTCAGAGCACATGAATGATCAGAAAAAGAAGAGAAGTTGAGCTATGGCTCCTCTTCACTCCCTCATCTGCAAAATTCACCATGCACTGGCCGAACATTGTGCATTGGCAAATGAAATTCTTATACCTGCCCGATTGCCAGGACATCCAGTATCCACATTACATGGATATAATCTGGCAGATTAGATTTTATCTCTGTAGGTATGGCCTGTTTAACACCTGACAAAATGTGATAGTATAAAGATCAAGGGAATATAAGGAAAATGCTATGTCAGGTGCAATTAACCCAAACAATACTCCCCACAATATCACAGATACTAGGCTTGCACACAAACTACAATTACAAGGTGGTATCAAGGGTAAGAATTTCCTTATATGAGTCAACACGTTATACAAAAAAATCAATAGTTTTCTGACAAAGATATATACAGCAATACCATCGAATAGAAATACATAGCACACAATTGTGAAATCAGGGCAGGAAAAACAACAAGACACTTCTTACTCTTGATATGACCTTGAAATAGTGGTTTGTTGGAGTGTGCAAACGCAATATCTGCAAGATGTGATAGTACGACTGAACAAAGCTCAGAGATGTGCATTCTGGTGCTACATAAACAGAATTCTAAATGCACGTAAGCTCATGGGACAAGACTTACAACTGCCTTTTCTCTTTTCCTTTGAATCTGCCTTTGGCTTGGCTGCCGGCTGCCTTGGTGTTCATCTCTCTCATGCCTGTGTAAGAAAATATTTTCAAATTGATTAAAACATATTTTTTTTTTAGCAGTTCACTGCCGAAAACCATATGCACGTTGCTATTGTTGCCATTAATCTCAGGCTGACCCTGTTCTTTATATTCCAATGGAAAATTAGATTTTAAAAGGAACGGACATCCCGCTGTGAAGATTTCTGAGAACATTTTATCCTGAATGTAGGAAACTGTATAGTCTGCCTTTTCCTTTCTTTATACTAAACTGAATCACTAATATTTGCCTGGTAAGCACAGTTAGGATATTACCCAGATAACAAGCAAGGGAGATGGAACATTTAAAGCCTTTTGTTTATGGTGTGCAAAAACAAGTCTGCAAATCAATATGATTTATTGTAACTAAACATCAGCATTTAGTTGTCAAAAAAGGGATCATAAGCATCTCAAATCATTGTAAGTTCTGCACTGCTTGAAATATCTTTATATACTCTATTTACATTGATTCCTGTAAGGAAAGCAAAACAGAAGCTTTCAATTACTATGAATAAAAATCCAAGCAAAGCCACATGGTCAATACGTTCATTGGTCAATACAAAATCAATAAGATTTCTTTGATACAGGCAAACTATATTTATGGCATCATCTCAAGTACTGTAATCAACTATTCATAGATACAAATGAAAAAGTGCATGGCAGGGGGTGTTGTTCCTCCTCTTTGGGAAAAAAAGTCCTAGTGTCCTAAGAGGGTTGGGTGTGTATGTATGTGAGAGGAAATTACTTTTATTAAGGAAGGCACACAGTATAAGATGACATTAAGGTAGGCACACAGTACAAGAGAGATCATAGGATTGTGGAAGGAAGCTGCCAGATTAGCCATCTTTGGACTCTTAGCAGGTACAGGAGGCCTCATGAAGGAGAAAAGGAAAGTCTCGAAGTAAGGGAGCACCTCAGTGGTAGATACAGAGAAGGAGCCCTGTAAACCTGAGAGATGATGGGTCTTTATGTTTTAATGTCCCTTAAAGCCTTCCACACTTACTCATTGTATTGCATTTCCATTAAAGGTTTGTTTCTAGCAATTCAAAACTGTTAAAACATACAGGTCTTTGCAATATTAAACAGTCATAGTAATATTTAAGGATAGAATGAAATGGTGCTGACAAAAGTCTTCTTCTGCGCAAAGTCTCTAGATCTAGTATTCTCTTCTAAGAGTACATCATCTGAAAAGCAATGTTTGTCTCTGTCCTGTGCGCTCCCTTCCTGGCCTACCTTTACAGCATGTTTGGTCCTTGCGAGGTAGATAACAATGACCACAAAGCAGAAGTCCAGGTGTTTGGGAATTATCTGTGCACTGATAGTCTAATTATTTACTTTGCAAAGACCAAACATGGAGCAGCTTCAATTTCCCTATTTGCCCTGTTTAACTTAAGAAATATAAAAAAAGATCATTAAGCAAAAAGTATGTTCAGCACAAGCCATATTTTCTGAACTTGTGTTAAACAAGGGGTTATACTGTCCTCTTTAAGCTGTATTACCAGTGCAACAAAACCTACCTGAAAACCCTTGGTCTGTCTCTTGAACTGTGGTGCAAGGAACGAGGGCTTGGCCGATTTAGAGGGTAGCACTGAAGCTTGAGTTTGGAAGAGGAGTTCCTCTCTAAACAGATTTTGCTTCTAAGAGTAGAAAAGCAAACATCATCCTCTACAGGTGAGCTGCATTCACTGCCACTGTCGTCAAAGACAGAGTCATATTCAGGGCTGTTGTACAGTGTGTCACTCTCATCTTTGGGGTTGTGATCAGGAAAACCAAAGTAACGGTTTGCTGTCCTCTTTAAGAGTCCCTTCTGTCTTTTTTCTCTGCTGCTGCACTGGGAAAAACGTTTGTTTGGGCTTTGTCTCCGCACAACTTGGCAGATCAAAAGACCTGATTATTTTCCTTTGAAAAGCGGTCTCGCCTTTCCTGACCTGGCAATAATCATGGTCGCCAAAAGACCCGGAAAATGGCCTTTTTGTGCCCTGTGATTCAGCTCGAGCAGGCGGGTCGCAGGTTCGACTTAAATAAGCAAATAGCTCAGTTCTCTCTGGATGTTTCTTTGCTGTTTTCTTGTTTATTGTCCGATGCTCTTCGGTCACCTGCATTTTGCAGTGCGTGCTGATTATAGGTGCACTTTTTATAGGGTCCGGCTTGTACAGATCCTCTTCTGTGGGCTTGTATGGTGGGGTGGTGGGTGGAGTCAAGCCTTGAAAAAGAAAAACAACTTGTCAACCAACTTAAAGGGAATATGTAGCCCTGCGTATGTGTTCATTTTATTGCTCTATAAATGCTCAGTAAAGCATTTACGCGTAAAAAGTCTTATAAGTTTAATATGTTTGTTTACTGATGTGAGGAAGCTGCCATTAATTAACATACATTTAAAAGAATATAAATAGAAGATGACGCAGAAAGGCCACTTGGAAGATTGATATCATTTGATGGCTGAAAGCCTGCTTATTAAAAGAAATTTCGCAGGAAGCGCGGCCTCTCCCCACTTACACAATGTATTAATAAGTAGGGAAAGTCTATACCCTAGTAAAGGCCACTCAAATGACAGAGATAAATTACCTGCAGTGCCGCAGAGCTCTACTGTAAGAGCTTGCTCAAAATTCCCACTCTCGAATGCCGAATTACTGCAAAAATAACAGTAACATAACCACGGTGAATATGTTAGCATCTGAAAGTGTAGCAATGTTCAGGCACAGCATATTAGGGGGGCAAACAACCCCACTGCAATAAGACACAAGTGTACAGCCCACAAGATGTCAGCATCATAGTCCTTTAGCAAGTGATTTAGCTCACACTGTATTGTTCTTTTTATAGAGCACTTTCTAAAAGGTAGCAAGTACAGGCCGTTCCCTCAGGACTCTGTGTTCTCTCCCAGCCATTAGCAGATGGATATGCAGCAGAAGACGGCAACAGGCAAATGCCTGATGCAGTAAAAACGACTGATACAGTAAATATCTTCCTCTCTAAATAACTTGTGCCAGTACAGCTATTCATGTTGCAGCTTTCATTGACAAAAGGCATCTATGTCTGGTCTGCTGCATCTTTTAAGTGGTCTGCTGCAGTTAGAATAAAGAAAGCTGATGTCTCATTGGGTTGCGGTGGGTTACTACACTGGGACACACAATATTACTGCATAACGTCCCAAGACTGGAAACTCTCCTTTTGCCCATATGTTGATTATAGGGAGAAAAAAAGTGTGGGTGTCAGTGCATGGACCAGGGTTTAAATATGTGGAAATATGTAGGATCACAATGTCTAGCTAAAGGTCTATCAAAATCATATTACAAGAAATAAATTCATGCATAAGGAGCAAGCCCCCACTAAATACCATAGTGTGAAAAAATAATCATATATAGATATATATATATTTATATTTATTTGGACAGCACCCCAAGGAAGATTTTTCAACAAAATAATTAATCAAGCAAAGTGAATGTTTATTTGGTCCAACGTTTTGGTTCCACAAAGGAATCTTCGTCAGGGAACTTTTTTTTTCCCCCTTGACGAACTATGACATTGGACCAAATAAATATTCAACTTCCTTGATTATTTTGTTGAAAAATGCTCCTTGGAGTGGTGTAAATTTTTGCAGAAAATATTTAAAACATTGACTAGCAACAAGGTTTTACAGTTATGCTTACGGACGTGCGTTCTGTTTGTTTGGTATATACAGGTATGGGATCCCTTATCCGGAAACCCGATATCCAGAAAGCTCTGAATTACATAATGGCTGTCTCCCATAGACTCCATTATAATGAAATAATCCAAATTGTTAAAAATTATTTCCTTTTTCTCTGTAATAATAAAACAGTAGCTTGTACTTGATCCTCACTAAGATATAATTAATCCTTATTGGACGCAAAACCAGCCTATTGGGTTTAGTTAATGTTTACATGATTTTCTAGTAGACTTAAGGCTTGAAGATCCATTATCCAGAAAACCCCAGGTCCCGAGCATTCTGGATAACAGGTCACATGCCTGCATATATATTTGTAGGAAATTCTTACTTTTGGGATGGGAGAGGACAACTGGAATTATCTGTAAAGAGAAAGAGTAAATTCAGTAAATAGTCCATTTACAGCATAATATATAAATATATCTGTGCCATATCTATTCCAAATGCCAGCATGTTATCATAGCAAAAATTAATTATTTGTGACTCTCCATACTGTATATATATGTAGATAAATATATATGTAGATATACTGTATTACCGGTAGTCTTCATCAGTGAACATTATGCATTTCTCCCACTGGGTGGCACTGAGGAATACAGTAATTAGCTGTACTGAGCATCACATACTTTTTGCAAATGAACATATAACTGAATATGAACTCAAATGCATCCACAATATGTTTAAGTCTACATTTTTATGCATTTTTAATAACAGAAAAAGGGTAAAAACACAAGCACTTAAAAAAGGTGAGAATGAGAATGCTGAATTCTTAATGCATTCCTACACATTCATCCCAGAGAGGCAATTAGTTGTCCACATTGGTCCCGGACCCATTGGAGATTATACTCAACACAATACAGGCTCAATTTTATCAGTAGTGTGTCTGTATGTTTTTGAAGTGTGGGAAGAGCCTAGCAGGGGGGTATTTAACCCCCCCCCCCAAAGCTGGACATGGGAGTGTGGCATATTAATGTTTAGCAGATATGTTATATCGAGCCTTTTGTCTGGAGGATAAATAGGTTATAATGCCAGGTAAAGGTGAGCGCTTATAAATGCATTTTATTGGTCTGTTGACCCTCCTGGCAAAAGCCTGTGAAAGTTGTAGGCTATATAAAGCTGTTAATGGTAGTGTACATTGCAGCCGGTCCAGCTCTGTTTGTAAAACTCCCCAGCCCACCCCACCTATTATAAAATTAAAAAAAAAAAAAATGGCTCAGTTAATGGATGGTTTGGCTTAAGTCATGGTGGGCACAGAGTATAGCGCCCAGCTAAAAGAGGTTAATAATGAAATTGTATACAGGTAAAATGTTTTTTTGGTAATGAATACTTAATTGGGAGTCATAATAAAAGCAGCTGCGGCCTTTCACCATACATTCTCCAGTCTGGTGTCTTGGATTACCCAGTGGCACATACTACTAATAAAGTATATGAACTGTTTTATTCAATATATTTTTATAGAGACCTACATTGTTTGGGGGTATAGTTTTCTTTTAATAAACAACACCAGACATGTAAACACTTAAAAAAAAAAAGCCAATACCACCGTCCAAGACTCAAAAAATGGGCAATTAAGACAAATACAAAAGAAAAACATTCCAGGTATAAAGGGGTATCTTTATTGTGTCATGGTGAATAACATTATCACCTTACGCGTTTCAGGAAAGCACTCCCTTAGTCATAGGCATCAATTAAGATAAATGCTTCCACCAAAGAGACCGCTGCTGAATATAAATCTTAATTATGATGTGAATATTGTATTACATTAAACAGAATAACCTAATTTTGATTCTTAATCAATAAAATGGGCAACAGTGCTTCCCTCATTAACCTTACCTCTTGGTTGGAGTTGCTCAATAACACTGTCAATTTGTGCTTCATCCAGATCCCTCTCTTGTAAGAATTTATCCAGGGGATCCAGTAATTCTCCAACTTCCACTTCTGCCACCTCTTCTTCATCCCCAAAAGATTTAGTGGTCAAGCAAAAGTCTTCTGTTACTGACAAGAAGTCAAAGTCAGCAGTAGCTTGGGCCATACATGTTACTGGGGAAGTTTCATCATCAAAAAACCATTCACCGAACCCTGGATTCAGCCTGCTTGACTGCCTAATGGCATATATAGAGTTTTCATGTTTCTGGGCTGTTTTAACAGTCACATTTTCCGGAGCGGTGTTTGCAGATTTCCCCAAATCTGGTTCATCTTTCTTGGTATCCCCCTTACTGCCACAAGAATCAGAGAAAGCTGCATATACAGGTTGTGCCAGCCAGTATGGTTTGCTCACATCCCCGCAGATGTCCTTTGCTAACAGTTCTTTCAGAATAGAAAACCTTGCCCCTGCTGACTTTGTCCATTTGTATTTACCAGCCACAGAACACTTTACCTTGGCACTTCTGGAATCTAACTGTTTGCCTTGATTAGGACAGGAGTTAGTTTGAAGTGTGGATTCCAGTTTAGGTCTCTTAATGAGACTGTTACATTGCTGGTGTTTATTTACTGGAAGGCAGTAAGTGTGCATATACCGAATAAGGTCCACCACTGCCCGCTTCTCCTTTTCACAAGTAAACTGTGGTTTCTGTTCTTCTGGAGGAGGTGTCAGTAAAGTGTCCAGTGTATAATCCTCACTGTGCGCCTCTTCTTCATTTGACTCACTGTCTTCTTCCTTGTTACAGTCTTGGCTGTTATCCTTGGAAAAAGAGGTGGCCTGGGGAACGCATGGAGTAGTTACTAAGTGCCTGTGCAACTCTGTACAGCTTCGGTTCTGGGCTTGGGGAAACCCAGACGGTCTGTCTGTTGGGCTCTCCACCTGTGGGTTTGAAACACTTGAATGAATATTTAATCATTGAAGGAGTTGTCCACCTTTAAGTACACTTTTTGTATGTTATAGAATGACCTATTAGCAACTTTGCCATTGCTTTATATCTGTAGAAGTAAGTCAAATCTACTGGACTTGCTGTTTTTTCTTGAAGACGTTTCGCCAGCCATCCAACTGGCTTTCTCAATTCAGAATAATTTGATTAATTTATTCTGAATTGAGAAAGCCAGTTCGATGACTGGTGAAATGTCTTCGAGAAAAAACACAGCAAGTCCAGTTGATTTGACTTACTTCTACAGATATACCATGACCTGGATGAATGAGAATCTTCACAAACACATTGCTTTTATAGTTTTTGAATTGTTTTCCTTCCTTCTTCTGCCTTTTTCCAGCTATCAATTTGGGGTCACTGACCCCTACAGATAAAAACTGTTGCTCTGCCAGCCACCAAGTTTATTGTAACTTTTTATTTACGACTATGAAGATTTTCATTCATCCAGGTAGAGTTCTGCACTAGTCCATTTTTTGCAACCTGTATCCGACCCGTACCCGCAAGTTCCTTATCTGCAACCCGAACCTGCTGACCATCAAGGATCAGGAAGTGCCGTCATGCTGACCATCAAGAAACAGGAAGTGCTCATTGTAACTGAAAGTGACATCATCAGAAGTAGGTGTGGTCAGAAAAAATTAATAAAAATCGATATTGAGAAAACCCGAGGCCTGACCCGCAACCCCGCAGAACTGCCAACCCGCATCTATACCGCAGGTTTTTGTGGGTACCCGACCCGCTGCAGGACTCTACATCCAGGTCATGGTATATCTAATATAAGTAATTCTAAAACAACTGGACTTGCTGAGTAATCATTGAAGACGTTTCACTGCTCATCCAAGCAGCTTCTTCAGTTCATCTGACTGGTGTGGGAAGTCCTCGGTATATAAACTCTTCCACTAATCCAATTACAATGGTTACCTTTTATAGCTTTTTATGCAGAGCACTATCTTTTCATATTCCCATCTCTTGTCAACAGCACTGCCTTGTAATTTGCACCCCAGCAACCAATTAGCTGCCGAACTACCAAAATGCAAAGCTACTGAACGAAAAGTTAAATCACCAAATACCATAAAAATTAAAGACCAATTGCAATATCTACATCATACGAAACATTGATTTAAAGGGGAACAACACCTTTCACGACAAAAGTGTCTCTAAAAACAGAATTTATAGATATTTGAGTCAGAACACTTCAAAAGATAGGGAATGCAAAAGAAAATATCCATTCACCCTTAAGAGCACACAATATTAAATACTGAAGACTATATTTTCTTATGGAGCAAAAACTTATATTGATTATTTCTGCAATGCTATATAAGGAAATCAAATATCATTCTTGGTAATCAGTTTTCTTTCTGTAGTAACCGAGGGAACCAACAAAATAAATAAGTCATAGCAACCTTATAGGACGTACTTAAAAATAGCATTAATAAAATAAAAAAGCAGACATAAGCACCTTAGAGTAAGCCCGCTGTGGGCGGAATTTAGAAGTTCCCTGGCGCCGTGTATTCCCATCTTTTTGGGTATCAGCAGCAATGGGTGTCTGTGCTGGAGAAAGCAGCAACTTCTTAAGCTGTGAGAAATAAAGTGAAGACACATCAGAGACCATACAATATAAAAAAACAAAAAGTATAATCACACATCTATACAAACACCCATTAGTATATGTAAAGAAAGAGATCTATCAACTGTGTTTCAGAGCAATTTCAATAATTCAGAAATATTAACATCAAACTGGTATAATCATTTCATTAAAATTAACAGAATTACAATTGTACTTCTACACCTAAACAGCAAAGGTTTACAGCAAAGGTCTCACAGTTAATATTTAGAGCAGAGCCTAAAATTTGAGGGAATTTGAATGATGCCCTTCTATGTAATAATCACAAAGGCAATGTTAGCTGTTGCATTCAATGGATCAGTTTAACTTGATGTTAAGTCTCCATATGCCCCTCTCTGTCGTTCCCCTCCCTGGCTGCCCCTGCACAGTCTAACCCCTGAATTCTTCTCCCTCCAGATATAGTGACTGCAAATGCAGAGTGAGCGCT
>CM044436.1:95010086-95021321 GCA_024363595.1 Xenopus borealis
ATAGTGGCCAAAGGGGATGTCAACCCAAAATGTGTATAATGGATCCTTGCAATGAACTATTTACAGCATGTACTGTACCTCATGCTTACTTATGGTGGTTGCTGTAGGCAATCCTTCTTCTACAGTTAAACCCACTGCCTTTCATAGAAAAATTCATATATTGCATTGTATACACAGCAATAGATTCTTTACAATGATCAGAAAGAATAAAAGAAAAATTATTCTTAAGCATTAGTCATATGATTGGAGAACTGAATTACTTGGGAGTGGGGTGGGAGGGCTTAAAATTTACTTTAGCTAAACAGAGAGGCCTAGAAAAAGCTATTTTGTAAAATCACTCTTAAAGTTCATGAAAATGGTACACAATTGTCTTATTTATATTCTCTACCTAATCTAATGAACACTTTTTGGTTAACCTCCCCTTGAAGCATTTCTACATAAATTAACATAATGAACACCAATATCAGATTGTTTGCTCTGGGTAATTCTACTGAAGCATAGAACTTCTGTTTTAGTATTTCCAAGAAGGGCTGATTTGTTCACTCATTTTATCACAAGTTCAAACATTTTGGCAGTTATTTGTGAATAATCACTGTCCTATTTCCTCAAGGGCAGCCACAATGATAACATTAAATGAGGTGCATGTTGTATTAGTAAAACATAGTGTTGGCCTTAAGATTTCTCTAACTATTTGTTGTTGCTGATTTCTAGTCAAAGAAATCAGTCTAACCTTATGGAAAAGGTACTACACCCATACAATAAGGTACTACATCCATACACATCACTTCAACATAAAAAGGAGTGTTGTGCTGTGAGCCAAAAAATATATTTTTACCTTGTAACCCTGTATAAATATATGGAAACATTGAAATTACACATACAACATATGGATGAGTTTTATATATATATATTTTTTAAAGCCTTAAATGAAAAAATTCAGACCTTTGTTGCCTATCATACCCATGCAGGCGGCTATTCAGGGCCTCATCCATTTCCACCTTAAACAGTAGGAAGTGGTTCTTACTATAGACAGCTCATCTTCACTTTCGGGGCTCATTGGGAGTTCAGCTAGGCTGGGTTTTGGTGAGAGGATGGGTAATGGGCAGACGTTCTCATCTCCCGAAGATACGAAGGCAGAGAGGCTGATTTCATCATCATGAATATCATCCAGTGTCTGTGTGAGTGCCGCCAATAAGGCCTCATTTTCACTGTCTATGATCTAAAAGACAAAAACACACATTATTAGTGTTTTGACTCAATTTATTTTAAAAATAAATTGCTTGGCTTCTATGAAATCATTTGCAAAGGTATGTTCTTAATTGTCTTTCTTGATTACTGTAAAATGAATACATTAAATAAGTAACCTGTTCCCAGTGCCCAAGATGTTTGGCAGTTCATTTTGGGACAGACCTATAGACAATGTGCTACTTTCTAGACAAACATACGTTGGACATCCCTATGTTAACTCATTAGTGCTCTTTATTAATCTTAATGATGAACACTAATGAGTTAATGTAGGCATGTCCATCCGGTGGTCCTGTTAATGTAGAAACTCTGGGTATTTCTGATAAGCCAAAATACCAATAATCATTGATGTGCTTTTACTGTTCACACTGTGGACAATGCCTACACCATTCTGTTATGTCTGTGAAGTTATTCACATGGGAATTATACTTTGCAAGCACAATGACAGATTTTATTGGCTGTTGGCACAAGATGTTTTCTACAGAAGTATATTAGTACAAGATAGATCATTCATAGTTGTCAATGAAACGAGAAGGGAACTTAGGTTTGATGCTTATCACTCACATCTTCCAAGTTTATGTCTCCCAAATCCCTGGACAGATGGTCTAAAAGTTAGCTCTGACGCTAGAACATCGAAATAGAATCGATTGATTATTTCTTGAAGAGGAAAAATTATGTTTTTGTGAACAAGCCTCAAGGCAATGTTATTCCAAATCTGTTCTTATGGAGATTATACTACTTTCACCGGGTATAGTTGAATTTAACCTGACATGAACATTACTTATATGTCCCTTCATGCACAATAACTAAAATGAAAAAAAAAAAACTCTGTGAAGAAAAAATACACCTTGAGCCAAGAGGTCACAGACTAGAGTCTTGCATAAAGTAAAAGTATGAAGTTCCTTAAAGCTTCAGTAAACACAAATAAAGCTCAATTAAATTACCTGTAATAACTCTGAGTCATCAGTGCTGTACTGGCTAGAATCATTTTCTGAGTGATCATTATACCACTGCAGCTCATTAAAGCAAGTGTTAGAGTCAAAATCACTTGCATCCAACGGAGACAGATCGATCTCAGGGAAGTCCAATGAAAGAGGTTCCACACCAGGTTCCTGCAAGAAAGATCAAAAACAGACACTAATGACAAATGAAAGAGAAGGCATTTCAGCTGAAGACATACTTTATTTTAAAGAATTACAATATTTAGGAATGTGTGGCCAACAGCAATAGAGAAACTAGCTTTCCATTTAGCTCAGTGTGTTACACTTGTAGTAAATGCACACAATATTAAATTTTTAATATTATGAATATTAATCAATGTGATTTTGGGAGAACCGTAAAAGGGGGGGAAGCCTGAGAATGTACATTTTAGCATTTTTCATCTTTCAAAATTCACCTTTAAAAGAGACGCACAGATTGGTCAAGAACTTGTTGAAGCACCTTTTTGCCTGTTAGTCGAGAACAAGATCCACCTCTATTTGGAGATGACCCCTACACTAATAATATGGAGCTTTATGAAGTATTCTTTACAGCAGATTCTTGTTTAATTTAGCTTACAGAACGAATTTTACGACTGTAAAACTCAAGTTTACCGAAGAAACTGCAGTCACGCCTCCGTGCTGACCACATTTGCTGTTGCTATCTCCCCCTTCGTGACTCATTCCTCAGTCCTCCCTCCTCAGCCCTCATTATAAAAGCCCTCTGTCCTCAGCCCTCACTCCTCAGGTCTCAAGCCTCCTTCCTCAGCTATCACCCTGTCTTACAAGCTGAGGTCTGAGCACCGACAGCTGAGGAGGGAGGCCTGAGAGCTTAGGTGGGAGGATTGAGACCTGAGGAGGGAGGGCTTTTGTAATGAGGGCTGAGGAGGAGAAAGGTCTGAGACCTGAGGACGGAGGGCTGCGAAAGTAGGGCGTTTGTAATGAGGGCTGAGGTGGGAGGTCTGAGGACTGAGGAGGAAGGGCTGAGGAATGAGTCACAGGAGGGAGATAGCAACAGCAAATGTGGGCAGCACAGAGGCGTGACTGCAGTTTCTTTGGTTCAAGAACAGACAAATCTACATACAGGAGTGTATGTTCTCCTGATGATGTTCTAAAATGCGTTCCATGTAAGCTTTTAATCTATTTATGGAGGGGGTCAATTAACTTTCTCATGGAGAAGATACATTTACTGAACTAATCTTCCTTAGCACACAATGGGGTATATTTATCAAAGAGTGAAGTTAAGAGTGAAGTTCTGCCACTAGAGGGAAATTCCACCACTCTACATTCATTTCTATGGGATTTTTAAAGGCGTATTTATCAAAGGGTGAACTTTCACTTCATCCATTGATAAATAGGCCTTTCAAAATCCCATAGAAATGAATGGAGAGCGGCAGAATTTCCCTCTAGTGGCAGAACTTCACTCTTTGATAAATTTACCCCAATATATTGCAAGGGCTTTATTTATTAAATTCTATTCATTTTTACTACTACTGTTTAGTAGTGGGCTGACTGTAAGCAAAGAAAAATTATTCTGTTGAGATTTTGGGCAGGTTGGGAGCCCTAAAAAACCCTTGAGGGTGGCTTTCACTCCTCAGGCCTCCAGGTGAATAGCCCAGACATAATAAAAAGACAGAGGCATATATTATGTTTACCATCATTGTACAGCTAATGGTAGGTTGCACATGCTACAATGAATGTAATATTGATGAATGGTGTGTTTGTTAAGTCCCTGGTGCCTGTCTTTAATTGGCCCTCACTGACAGGAAGACTGCACTTGTCTTGACATCAAAGGGGTTAAGCTCAATTCTACTACTAACAAGAGGAAAATGTTGTTTTTGGATCATGTGATTTGTGGAGGAGATGGTTGAAGTGCGTAGGACTTAACTGCATGCTCTGGGAACATAGCTAAATATATCACTCTAATTACACTAAGCAGCTGGTACCTATAGTGACTTTCTTCTAAATTCTCACTGATGCCTGGCACTGCTTAATGCTGTGGAGGATGGATAGAGGGTTTTGTAATCATGAAAGGATCTTTAGGACATCATTGCAAGGGAGGCTGACTAAGACCTCTAAAAATGATTTCAGTTTGGGATTGTTAGTAAGACTCTGCAAATGGGTACATCCCTAATTATGCTTAATTTTTTGGAGATCTCTATATGTAAAATAATTTATAGAGGTCTTAGTCAGTCTCCCTTGCAATGATGTCCCAGGGATCCCTGTGAAGATCATATATGTAAAATATGATCTTCACATATGAAATATATTTGCAAATGCTAGTACAAACAATTAATCCATAAAATGACTATATTGTTCAGTTAAATATGTTGTTAAATTCAAGTCCTCTATTTAAAAACCTCAATAATAGGACAGGGAACATGAAGCTGTGTAGATCTAGTTTCTTCTGAACTCAGAACAGTCTGGTCACCACAAAGCTCAAGGATTTTAAAATAGCTTTCATTATGCATTATAACCTATTTAAATTAAAAGTATCTAATCACAAACAATTGAAGTATTTGTTTCAGGTGGTCCACTGACGTGAGCAGATTTTAGAATCTGCTGGTTGGAAGAAACCAAAGCCAACTGTGGGTTTTTGACATAATAAATCAGAATAGGCTATAGGCTTAAAATATGCAAGCTCAGAATGTTCTTAGCAAGAGTAGAGTCTTAATATTGATATAGCAAGGAATTTCCCTGAACACTGCAGCCCTAGTAGCTCTGAGATCCATGAGAGTTTTTGTAAAAATCTCCCACTCAGTTCAATTATAACCCCAATAAAGGCATCTAAATATATCTTTGCTGCTTTTGTTCAAACTGTGACTAACCTTTCCCACATGAATAAAAGATAGTGAAAAAAAAAATCTTGGTATAAGGGGTTTAGCTCACATATAGTAGAAAGTCACAGAGAAATGGTGTTCCATTCCAGAATCAACACAACTTTTATTAGCAGATGGAGGTGTACGTACAATGGTGTGCCAAGGCTTTGCCAAAAAAGCTTATTTTTTGTGCAGTACTGTACTTCACAAAACATGTTACCTTTCTATAATTGTAGATTTGATTTTCAAGAGAATAAGTGCCCTATGCGTACACAAGATAAGTACATGCCTCTGCCAAATGGGTAAGCTTTCATTCCATAATTGTGTGCTATTAGCTTAGCCTCATCTTCTAGTTGGTAGGAAGTTGTGTGCTATGGACCATTAGGTAACTTACTACTGCCTACAAGTGGAATTTAAGGGCTGTTAGATATCAACTTTTCGTTCACAAAATACTGGAGAAAACTATAGAAACTAAATTCCTTGTATGACAGTATGACAACTACAATTTCATTTCATAATCATTGTTTTTAGTCTGTGTTGACTGCATATATGCACCCAAACGACAATATAGCGCTGATTAAACAAACGCAATGTACATGAAACTGACAGCTCCCTTTGGATAAATGCTCATTAATTTCATTGTGTTTGGATTATTTCCCTGAAAATGAAAGTTAGCTGAACTATGTACCAGTTTCTGAAAGGTGTTGTACAACTACTAATCATTATATGATGCAATGCCATACCAGTCAGATCCAGGCTCAATCAATAATTCATCTTTTTTTTATTTATATAATAAATCTGACTCACAATGTCCCAGCCTCCAGGTTCCTTGTGCCACTTACAGAAGTATTCTAGCTCTAGCTCAAGTAAATATATAGATCAGAGTTCTCTTCTCTTCATGAACAAAAGTGGAAAAAGTATTTATGTGACTGTAACCCAAAATGAAAAAATTATTTTAGTATAATCAGGCCCGGATTTGTGGCGAGGCCACATAGGCCTGGGCCTTGAGCAGCAAATTTTTAGGGGCACATGCTGCCCAGCTGCTCTATGAGGAGCACCGGCGAAATGCTGTTCCTTGATGCTCCTGTGCTTGTGCACGTTATGCCAGTGGGCACCACGACTGTGCAGCCTAAGGGAGGCCGCTCTGCAAATCCAGTGCAGAGTATAATTGTTTTAGCCAGCAAGAAGCTAAATAAAAATATTATTAAATAGGAGCAATAGATTGTCACCCTTTATGAATTTCCTTTGTGCATTTCAACTTTCATGGTCAAACCAGATAAAAAATTATAATGTACAATGTATAATATACATGGACGCCTGCGTCCAAGCCAATTAAGTCAATAGGTGTCCGAATAGTGTTTACACGCTCCAATTTTGACGCAATCGATTTTTTGGAATGTGTCAAAAAAAAAATTTGACACAGGCGAAATTTTGCAGGAGATTCGTGAATTTATTTGCCAGCAGAAAACCCGGAAATTTGCCGCACATTCGTGCCAGGCAAATTTATTCGCCCATCACTAATAAAGTGATAAATGGATCCCCTTCAAGGGGAAGGTGGCTCCCTGCTGCCATTTCTGAGACACCACTGCACCAAATGTGAAGGACATTTGAAGAATGTGTAGCTTTTATTCTGCATGTAAAAAATATTGTTCCCTTGTAGGGAATCTAAATCAGTCTCCCATTCACCCCCAGTCCAAACACACAAAGTGACGCCAATCAAGGCAACTCCCAGTACCTAATTTATTTGGAAATGTCCTGAAGGATAATCATATTAGAATGATACTCCTAAATTAAAATGTGCCTGATCAGCATAGTACTTAAAATAATTAGAGGGAAAGTCAAACTTTAACAATCTGCTGATGATCCACCTACAGCTGTAGAACAACAACTGGCTGGGAGGGCTTTCTGTTAGTTGTTGTTGATAAGCCCTCTGTTTAAAAGTAGAATGCCTGATTTTATTTTATTTTTTTATAAAGAATACAATTGTTTGCCAGTTTTCCAAGCAACTCTTCTTTTCCTTACTCCCCACTGATGCCAACACCAGACTTTATGTCTTTGCTGGTTTTGGAGAAGGGGTGAAGGGCTGTGATCCCCAGTTATTGTTTACAGCTCTTAAATCTGACTCCCACTCATCATCAAACACATTTACAAGAAAAATTATTTGGAAGGGCTAAATACTGTGCTGAGAACAACGGGTAGAGGATAGTCAAGACAAAGGGCATCTGCAGTTGTGTAGACCAAGTGAGGTCAACATTTAGATAAAGTTACAAACCTACTACATGCATTTTGTAAATAGCGGATCGTTACCTGGAAAAATTAGAAATGTGAATAATTTAAAAAAGAACATATAACCAGAAAGTAATAGCCTTGTGCTGAGTATTACTCATCTTTCACTTAAATCAAGGCTTTTATTGCAGCACAACAGATGTTTTCCACTGAGAAACCGTTTGTCTGTTTCTACCTGTATAATAGCTGGTGCAATGAAAGCGCTCATCATAGAATTTTGTCTGCTTGCTGAGAATGGTGGGATGGCCTGTGTAAAACAAAGGGTGTACCATAGCGGTCTTTCCTGCAAAAACAAGGACCCATTAACAGCTGGCTGAGTGTGAGTTTGAGGATCCTGTTGCACACAAGGTATGCCAATAGGAACTGTATCGCTTAGAATGCTAAATGACTGGGAGAGAAGCTAATAGGAGGAAACAGGCACATCTTTTTTCTCCCTCGTCTAAAGGAAAGCGATTTACACAAGCATTAGTAAATTACTAATCCTAGCCTATTTTTGCGTGCAACACAGAAGGGCTCGGCCATCATTAACCATTATTGTACAAGCATGATGCAGCCTTATGTTTAAGCAAACCCCAAGCCTAATATTGTCCTTTTCTTTTTGGTTGATTACTTAAAAGATACTGCCATGGGGAAAAAGTTTTTTTTTCAAAATGCATCAGTTAATAGTGCTGCTCTAGCAGAATTCTGCACAGAAATCTGTTCCTCAAAAGAGCAAACAGATTTTTTTAGATTTCATTTTGAAATCTGTCATGGGGCTAGACATATTGTCAGTTTCCAAGCTCCCCCAAGGCATGTAACTTATGCCATATATAGTAGGAGAAACAACAGTCTGCCAGAAAGCAGTTCCATCCTAAAGTGCTGGCACTTTCTGAAAGCACATGACCAGGCAAAATGACCCGAGATGTCTGCCTACGCACCAATATTACAACTAAAAAAATACTTGCTAGCTCAGGAATTAAATTTTATATTGTAGTGAATTACCTGCAGTGTAAACAATGTAATTTAGAAATAAAAATTATGACAGAATCCCTTTCAATGCTGAGACAAGAGACCTAATGTTCTGCAGGTTACAACAGCTTGTTTAGAGTCTGTTTAATTAGTGAAATAAAACGATCACCTTACACAAGCAAAAACGCTGGCACTTCACTTAATGCCTGCTAGTTTTTAAATAAAATTTAAAATCATCATATCCATAGAAGTTTGATGTAGAGCTTTGCTGAATGTCCTGCTGAAAGCCTTACTCTAATTAGAAGAATGATGGAATGAGAACAGCATTAGGGTGGTTTCTAATGCTAAACAATGATCAATGAATGATCATGGATACCCCTGCCCCCGTTTACCTTGCAATGTTTGAGTCTGGGTATGCCACCCTATAGACACACGTTTTTGTGAAGTTCAAGTCCCAGTATGGCATGTACTCAAAATATAAATACTTTGTGTTTTGTAATTTGGGTTCCATTGTTAACCTAGCATGGCTTGAAACTTATATTTAGGAAATAGCTCAAGTCACATATGCAAAAATATCCCCTTTAAACAAATAGAAATACAGGAATGTCTGTGGTGAGCCAGTTCCTTTGCCCAGTCAATACCTCTGTGCGCTTAAAAAGGTCTTTTTCATAATCTTAGCACTCTAGTATATTTGGCTACTGGCCTTTGTTACAGTAGTACCCTGAACAGGGCTACTTTGCTCTTCTTGGCAGCCTCATCGTTTTGCTAGTTGAATATTGCTGGACTCTGCACTGGGGAGAGGCAAATACAACAGTTATTGGGAATTCAAACTGAAATCAGCAACAAGTTCAGGCCAATATCAAGAGCAAAAACTTCCAAAGAAGTAAACTCCCAGAAGGATTTAGCTTTCAGTCTACAGCATGGGTGTAAACAACGCTAAAACCATACTGTTCAGTTTTAGAACCTTTCTAGTGAGACATTATAATGGAAACTAAGTGTCATTATAAATGTGGCAACAACTGGAAAAGCATTATACCAATACTAAACCTGGAATAACCCCACCCACAAACACATTTTATTCACTTTAATTGGCAAAGCCTGTTTGCACACAATCACTTTTTCAGTCTTTTTAGGAGGAAATAAATAAAAAGCATTATTTACAGTATTATATTCTGTATGTTAGTGCTAACCTTTTTCCATGCAGTTGGTGATTAGAGGACATACCATGTTTGTTGCATTATGTCAAAATTAAGATGTCATATGTCATAGTCTAGGCAACGTAAAGGGTATCTATTGTGAAAATGAAATATAAGCTTCCTCATACTGAAATAAGAAACTTTCTAAATATAATCAATTAAATATTCTGCATTGTTTCTGCAATAATCACGTTTAACTTCACTGTCCCTCTCTCAGCATCTGTTTCTCTACATTCTGTATTCATGCAGTGTCAGATGAATGATCAGATATATCTTATAGGGGGGTTCCTTTCCTAGCAGATGTACAGTATTAACACTCACTCAAATAACCGATTCCAGTACAAACAAAATAACTGCCTTTTGCACACATTCTGCATGTAGAGAGACATGATGTCTGATGATTTTAGAGTGAGCTCTAATACGTCTTCTAGGCAAAAGGAGCCGCCCCCCCCCCCATAAGATATATTGGATCATTATTCTGAACCCAAACTCCTGAATGAAGACAGAATGAGAAGAAACAGATGCTGAGAAAGGAATAGTGAAGATAATCTTGATTATTTCAGAAAGGTTACAGAATTTTTAATTGACTGTATTTAGAAAGTTTCTTATTTCAGTGCTGAAGCAAATACTAATTTTTCATTTTCATCCCATGAGCAGGGTTGAGCATGTTCAACCGCCAGGGCCTTTAAATGAACAGTCCAACTTCAGTGTGTGTAACAAACAGCCCTTACAGTCTTCCTCTTGTTGGTTTTTATAAGTGAGAATTGTCCTGGCTTATTTCTTTAACACACATCCCAATCAGCAGCCTCCGGATAGATGGCAAATGGTGTTACATGTATACCTTAATCACCTTTCCAGCTAGGAAAGTCAGATGCCTGCTAATTCTACACCCAACCCTCCGAGACACAGTATTAGCAATTAGCATGATCTGTTTTTGGCTTAACCTACAAATGATCAATCACACAAACAACTAATGAAAATTGATACCTATACCTAAAGTAAGCTTACACCTCCGTACCAATCCTGCAATACAGTGGCCTCCATATACTGGCATTTTTTCTTTAAAACAGAATTAGAACATAGTAAAAATATTTTTTTCCCAATTATATCTAAACTCTGTTTTATAGCAAAATCTTCTAATCATTTATTATTATGCATACAATGCATCAGTTATGCCTGCTCCACCTGTTGGGCAAGGACAACTGAGGGTAGTGAACGAATGAACCAATGGTGAGGGTCCAGTGTGAAGAATGTATTAGAATTCAGCTGAACATTCATATACTATCCTGGATACTGTTACTAGGCAAGCACCTGAGGAAGGATCTTTTGATCTGAAACATGTAGTGCAACTTTTGTAATAAAGAATCACTGCTTGGCTGCAACGGTTCTCCAGAGTAATCAGTTTGTGGAGTCACGAAGGTGTGGCGATATACAGCTCTGTATTGATGAACCAGATACATTGAGAACTATTAGGGGAATCTTAACCGATATTGGATTTCTACTAGGGATGCACCCAATCCACTATTTGGGATTCGGGCCAAATCCCTGAATCCTTTGTGAAGGATTTGACCGAATACCAATCCGAATCCTAATTTGCATATTCAAATCAGAGGTGGGAAAGCAATAAGTGGAAAAAGAATGTTTTGAGACAAAAACTCATGTGATTTCCCTTCTGACACCTAATTTACATAAGCAAATTAGGATTCGGTTCAGCCACAAATAAGGATCTGGATCCTGCTGAAAAAGACTGAATCCTGGCCGGTT
>CM044436.1:95035628-95052135 GCA_024363595.1 Xenopus borealis
ACGGATCGCCCCCGAATCTCCCCGTCTGGACTAAGCCTTACAGTAGTCATTCTACAACAAATCAACATCTAATGAAACGCCAAATGAGGCTGCTGGGAGTTTCAGTTTAAATTCAGATTAATAATGGCAGAAGTAAATTAATTTTACGCTGATCTATGCAAATAACCCTGGTTAATTTGTCATCAGTAGGACCAAGACTTTGCACTCCAGTTCATACCGGAGACCTAATGGCCCTGTATTTGTTAGGATCAGCAGATTCCATGCAGCACAGCAACAACATTGTGGAAAACAAGTTCTTCTTTCTAGTCTTCAAATTAATATTTAGACCTCAGACTGGTGATTTCAATACATCTGGTCCTACGGTTCCACTTATATGCAGACAGGAAGTGGTGTAAATGTCAGACTGGAGAATAAATATGTGCAGCTCTAAACAAAAAACATGTTGTGAAAATCTGCTTAATAGCAGGCACCTGTAACCTAGACAGCTAAAAGAAAAAAAGGTAACTCATTCAAAAACCAAAATCCTAACAATGAAAATAAAGACCAACTGTAAAAAAAAATTCAGGATATCTATGATGCTATATTATAATTTACTTTTCCCTTTAAAGGAGAATTCAACCCTAAAAACCTACCTTCCTACCCACCTCGCCATCAGCCTAACTGCTACCCCGGGCAAATGCCCCATAATCTTAACTTAGCCCTCGGTGCAGATTCTGTGCAGCAGAGTTCACGGCAGCCATCTTCTTCTCTTCAGTTATCTTCGGAATGAGAGTGACATATTGGCACATGCGCTGTTGGAGCAATCTTCCTTTTTGCAAAAAATGCGCAGAAAGCCGCCGATACGTCGCTCTCATTCTGAAGATTATCATAAACTGGAAGATGGCTGCCGTGAACTCCGCAGGACAGAATATTCTAAGAGGAGTAAGTAAAGACTTATGGGCATTTGCGTGGGGTAGCAGCTAGGCTGAGGAGGGAGGGTGTCTATGTAGGATGGGGGAAGGGTTTTTTTTTTTTTAATTTAGGGATGCATTCTCCTTTAAACTTGACATCTTTGGTCTAGGTTAATCCAGTTCCTAGTCAAGAGCAAAGACCTGATAGGACTGCAGTTTAGCATGCACAGTAAGTACAGAACTAGAGAGAAAAGGCTGATCAGGAACATGCAAGCAATAAAGACATAAGGCCCAAACAAGGAGTAGCAATGGAGAATTCCCAGCACTTGCTTCATCAAGGATGAGGAGTTACACTAAAAGGAAATGGGTAAAAGCTACATCTGTTTCTTTTATCATTGTTACATACCTCCCAACGTTTTTAAAATAGAAAGGGGGACAAAGAAAAGATTTGCTTGTGTACCCTGCCCATTTTTGTGGCTTTTGCAGGTTATGAACGTCTGAACAAATTTCTGTGGTTTTTATTACAGTTTTGCTAATGAAGGTGAATTGCCCTTTAAGATGTGAGTTTTAAGTCCCCCCCCCCCCAAGAGACCTGCTTATCTTAACTTTATCTAAGTATCCATTCTGGGCTTTCTGCCAAAAGCCAATTAAGTTATAAACATTGTATCCTTTTCTGGCTGTTCAGTACAGGAGATCAAAGAAACCTGGGACTGGGAATCGGGATTGTCCTGCGAAAACTGTCCAATTGCTCAGGGCACTAAAAGCAAAGGAAAGATGATCACCAGTAGACTATGGGGGAAATTCACTAAAGCGCGAAGCGTCCAACGCTAGCGCTAATCCGCCAGCGTGACGTCATTTCGCAACTTCGGAAATTCACCAACACCTTCAAAGTAGATAGACTTGCGCAACTTCGCACCCTTACGTCACTGGATCCTGCACAAGGATTCCTGAACGTTACCACTTACGCTAGTCTTTACTTCGCCTGGTCAGACCAAGCGAAGTTCAATACAATAGATAGGAGTTTGAAAAAGAAAAATGGAAAATTATTCTAAGTCCCAAAAAAATGCTGGCGCGTTTTACCATTGTAGGGTCATAGTCTGAAAAAGAGCGATTTGTTTTGGGGGGTTACCCTCCTTCCCCCCTACATTTCCTAACATATGGCAAAACAACTATACAGGGGGCACAAGTAGTGTAATAGGACAACTTTATTTTATTTATTAAAGGTTTCCTGGGCTTCTGTAGTGTAATATTATTTTCACTACTTTGAAATTCACGCCGTATGCAAATTAGGCATCGCTAGCGTAACTGCGCTTTGCCTGGCGAACGAGCGGTAGCGCTATTTCGCTAATGTTCACCGCCCAGTACTATCCTGCTAAAGGTGCTAAAGATGCCAGTTGTACAGGGGGATTACATCTGCTTTAGGAGAGTGACTACGTTTTGTCAGTTACATAAATAAACGTGACAGCTTCCTTCATAATAAGTAAGATAACCCTGCAGTAGATCACTTCCCTGACTACTCTGGAGTATGACAAGGCAGGATACGAGATGGACTAAGGAAAACCGTTTATTCAAGCCTGCTAAAAATAAAAACCCTCCTATGAGATACTTCCGTGATTCAGCAAAGGTATAGTGTTTCCAACCTCGGTACCAGAGATCCATTAGTATAATATAAATCTTCATTCATGTCAGCTGTAAGTCTGAAGTAATTCCGAATCCAGAAATGCTTATGACAAGTATTGCAGAAAGCACTGCTGGTTTCCAATCCTGAACTAGAATGTGAGAGGCACAATATAAAAGAGAACATATGGGATCATAAAAATACAATATAAACAAGGCTGGGGCATTTTACAACATTTTAAAACCTTTTATAAGCAGGTGGCTTTTGGGCTTATTACTAATTATTCAAAGGAAAAATCTGTCGCCGTATGAAAATTCATCCAATTAAAGTTCAATCTTCAAAACAAATTTCTGTTGGACTTATTTTAATTGAACCATAAAGCAATGTTACACTTCAGTACAGCGTATGTTGGGAAAGGTCTTTACAGAGCAAATAAATAACCTGTTGGGTACACTAAAGAATCTTGGAATACCGTTATTACTTAAACACTGTGTATAAGCCGTATGTAGAAGCCAACAGCTATACTGTATATAATGCGAGCCGTTTAATGGTCAGTTACATCAATGTATGTGTAACCAAAGCATTGATACTTAATAACTATATGTTACAATGTTAGGCAAGATTCTGGGAAGTCTTCATAAAGTCAATGAAATCCTCCTCTGAAATTGATCATAGGTACAAAGCATGGAATCATTATCCAGAAAGCCCGAAATTACAGAAAGGCCGTTCCCCATAGACACCAAAGAATCCAGATTTTGAAAAATTGTTTCCTTTATCTCTGTAATAATAATACAACAGAAGCTTGTACTTGATCCAAACTAAGATATAATGAATCGTTATTGGAAGCAAAACCAGTCTATTGGGTTTTTCTAGTAGACTTGAGGTTTGAAGATCCAAATGACAGAAAGATACCTTATTCGGAAAACCCCAGGTCCCGATCATTCTGGTTAATGGGTCCCATTCCTATACATTTTCAAGGTGCAAAGTGTTAAAAGTAAACATTACAGATAACTGGCAACTCTGGGTGCAGCCTGCATTATAAATGAAGTGGAACAATGCTTAGAAGCTAGTTCACAGTTGCAAAAAGGTGTAAGCTGTATTGTCAAACAAATTCATCAAAATATATTCTTAGTGTATATAGCAGACAATTATGTGTCAGCAAAGCTTTGTTGATAATAGGGATGCACTGAATCCAGGATTCGGCCAAATGCTTCTGCCCAGCCGAACCCTAATTTGCATATGCAAATTATGGGCAGGGAGGGAGATTGCATGACATTTTATCTCAAAACAAGGAATGTTTTCCCCTTCCCATTTGGAGTTGGTTAGGTATTCGGCCAAATCTTTCTCGAAGGATTAGGCTGAATCAAAAAACACACACACGCTGGAGGGATATTTAGAAGAAATGGCTCACTGAGCTTTGTGAGGCCTCATCAAGAGGCATACTCAGGTTCTAGAATGCTCCAAAGTATTTCGTAATGTTTAGAAGGTCATTAAAGGTTGCACTATGGCTTTTCTAAGAAAATCAAATTCAAGTGTAGAAATAAAGGACTTTGTACACTATTGCAAGAGGTCACCGTAACATGCAGAGGCTCTTAGAACTGGTCCAAACAAAATCATTCAGCTGAACATTCCTAAAGCGCCACTAGCTTTGCTATTAAAATCTAACTGAAAGAGATAAAGTATAAACAAAATGGTCTGTCAACTGCAATTTAAAAAGTAGTGTGCGCCAGGCGATTCCTAGAGGTTTGCTTCAAATGCAGTTACTAGGGTGTTCTAGAGGAAATATGTTCCAGATGGTTACTGGTGGTTTCTATAGTAAGAGTGTGCCATGTGGTTACTAAAAGTTTCTAGAGGAAGAACGTACCATGTGGCGTTACTAGAGGATTCAAGAAGAAATGTGTGCCAGGCTGTTACTAGAGGTTTCTAGAGAATGTGTGCAAAGTTGTTACTAGAGGCGGCTACTAACAGTGTCTAGAGGAAATGGAATAACCTGGCACACACTTGCTCTAAAAACGTCTAGTAATCACCTAGCGCACAAGAGGTTTTTAGAAAAAAAAAATCTGTGCGAGGTATAGGCTTTACAGTCAATGTGCATCATGTGTAGTTTTTAAAAAATGTATGAGCCGAGTGCAGTTACTAGAGCCTATTGGGAAACTAATCCTCGCTTCAGCTCCTTAAAGGAGAACTAAACCCGCCTTCCACTGCCAATCGGACCCCCTAATCTCTCCCTCGACACACAGTATAAATGTGTAAAAAAAATTAAATGCCCTGTTTGAAAACCTAAAAACGCCGAACAGTGCAGCAGGAGTTTCCAGACTTCATCTTCTGTCCATTACAATATTCGTAGGGGCAGATTTATTAAGGGTCGAATTGAAAATTCTAAATTTTTCTATGGTCAAAACTATCAAATTCAACTAGAGAGCTAATCTAATGCAATTTAAGACTTTAAATTTAATATCTGAGATTTATCATACTCTGGGCCTTTAAGAACGAAAATTCAATAATTTTTCACCTAAAACCTGCCGAATTGCTGTTTAAGTCAAAGGGAGACATCCAGGGATTAATTATGAGTTTGTTTTTTTCGGAGAAAAAACACGAACACAGTTTTTACACTTCGAATTGACTTTGATTTGAAATTGATTCATGTTTTTAAGGTCAATTCCATTCATCTGATTTAAAAACATTTTTTTTTTTCAAATACATTTTCATTGGTCAAATTTATGGGAGTTTAGGAGAGTTTTCAAAAACTCACAGGAATTTGACCATTGATAATTGTGCCTCCCCGTGTCTCTGCACCGACACACCCCCTGCAGGTGCATGTGAAATTAGAGATGGTCAGAAACCGACTTAAACTGCGCATTTGCCTGCAGGGTCCGTGTCACTGAAGAGACCTGAAGAGTATCTGAATGGATAGAAGATGGTGTGGGAAGGGAGAGATGAGGGGGGCCAATGGAGGGAAATGGAAGTGGGATTTTGTACCTGGGGGGTTTAGTTCTCCTTTAAATCAAATCAACGAAGAGTGACTGCAAACAATGGAATATAAATATAATTATGATACCTTAGTCTTCTGATTTATTAACATCTTTAACTGAATATGAACGCCCAAGTAGTGGCTTATGTAGATCTGGAGTTATTGACTCTTATTGATTAATACAATGAGCTTGAAACACACGACTGTGCATTATGCTTGAAAAAAAATGATAGATTAGCTTTCACACAATTCAGACATATAAATGAAATATTGTCGCTTTGAGTGCATGCCGAGCCTTTCTTTGTATACTTCTCAGTGAGCCAAGAATACAACTGAAAATACAAGGGAAAATACCATTACGCATTTTGTTCCTTGATTCCAGATAAATCTCGGCTACATTTTGTTTATTCTGATGTTAAAGCTCTTTAAATCATGTTTATATGGGAGATGCCCGTGCCAACCATAATAAGCTTGACTAGGCTTGCTAGATGTGACCTGCATTGTTAAAGGAGAAGGAAAGCTACAGAGGCATTTAATTGCCAATAGATTAGCTGCAATAGTGCAAGCTAGAAAGCTATCTTAATTCTGTAGAATGTTTTACCATACCTGAGTAAAAAGCTCTAGAAGCTGTTTGTTTAGGATAGCTGCTGCAGTATTAGCTTGGTGTGACATCACTTCCTGTCTGAGTCTCTCCCTGCTTACTTATAGCTCTGCGCTCAGATTACAGCAGAGACGGGCGGGAGCAAACTGAGCATGCTCACGCCCAGGGCAAGGAGGTTTAAGCTGAAGGCAGGAAGTCTGATACAGAAGCCCATGTGTACACAATAGAAGGAAAGAAATGCAGTGTTTCTTTTGACAGATGACTCAGAGCAGCATTACTTTGAGAGTTTACTGGTATAGTTAGGTGGACCTTTCTGATAAGGCTTACTTAGTTTTAACCTTTCCTTCTCCTTTAAGTCCAGGAACCTTAGTTTACACTTACATTGTTATTTAGGGGAAAAAGTTGATTAAATTCTAGCAGACATATTAAAAGATCATCTAAGGACGTGCATTACATTTTAACGGCCCATTAATTATGTTGTGTAGAACAACAGGCAATGTATCAAGGTGTGTTTTATTTTACGCCATGCAAACACGGTTTCAGAAGTAAGTTCTGGCAGAAGTTGCTCAAAGAAAAGGCACGTACAAAAATGATGTTATTATTACGCCATTTTTTACATGGTGATGCCTGGTGGTGTGACGAATTATTCTGCCATTTTTTACTACAGAATAAATCTGCCCATAGTGGGTAAACCCCAGCTCCGACATCTGAAGTATCCTTCATGGTATGCCCAACAAATGAGACCAATTGCATGAAGTGAGCCTTGGGGTGCAACAAGTGAATATTTTATATTTATTGATGATAAATAAAGGAGTATTATAAAATTATTATTATTATTATATACTGTAGGTGTACAGCATAGGCTTCTAATATGCTCTGCTAATTGAGATATGGAAGAATTCATACAATATAACATACTCTAAAAAGCACATGTCAAAATGGACTTGATCCATCAGGAATGGCCTGAAAGTAAGTGTGAGGAGTTGCCTTGATTGCCAGTTTGGGTTTAACACTAACATACTCCTACAGCTATAGCAGGAGCATTGAGGTTTTATATTTTCAAACAGTGCAATAAGCAGCTAAACAGCTAATAAAAATTAGATTTCCTCATAATAAAGTGAAAGCTCATTCAATATACTAATTGGACTGGATCCTTATCCAATCACTTCACCCTGCCAGCCATATCTCAAGCTGGCCATAGATGCAAAGATCCGCTCGTTTGGCAGGGCTATATCAGGGTAATCTAAATGTTCAGCCCTATGGCCAAACGACCGGATTACGAGAAGTGCAATGGACTTCCGACCAGTCGGTCAGAAGAGAATCCAACCTTCCTGATCGATATCTTTATCTGCCAGTGTATGGTCAGGTAAAGTTTAATACACTCTTCTTTACAGAAGAGAAATGTAAGTGATATTATATTTATATGGAAGTAATGGCTTTCTAAGGCTCAAGATCTGTCTCACAACCGCTCAACTTTTGGCTTGCGGTCAAGTCATGTACTGTGCAAAGCCAGCTACCTCAAGTGCCATCCCTCTTGGCAAATTATTTTATTTATATCTGGCTTAGCTCAATCACCAGTATTTTAAAAGCAGTAATTCATTCAGAACTTGTAATATTTCCTTTACATGACTTATAATTTAAAGTGACTGCTTGAGAAAAGCCGTGAATATCTTTTAAAGTTTATCCTTATTAATGGTGAGTATTGATATCATCAGTAATTAACAGTGAGTTCTGATGTCATTTTGGTCACATGACTCACTGAAACTTGTGAATTATAATAAATAAAGTACCCTCTCTTGCAAAATATGAGGATATTAGAAGTTACACAAGCCTTCGGCCTCGTGTTTTTATATGGTCACGAAACTCCTCGGTAACTTATAATATCCATATATTTTACAAGAGGGGGTACTTTATTCACTGTATATTTACCAGGCAACATCTATTTATCCTGTTACATGGGTTAAAAAATATGTTTAAACTTGATATTGCAACGTATAATAATTAAATAATTAGATTAGTTTTAAACCACAGCACTAGCTGCAAAGCGCTTGTCTATTATTCTCTTGTCTGGGTGGATCTTCTGGTTTACACCCACGCTCCATGGCATATGAGTATACATGTGAATTTGATAGAGGCCCAATATTGTCCAAGGAAATACTCATCTTGCCGCGCTGATGAAACTTCTCTAGATTATCATTCAGATACTGACTTCAGAATTGTATTTGGTCAAGAGGCCATTTATTTCCCAAAATACTACACAGTACACAGCATGGAATAATATACAAGGAATGGATGGGAAGCATTAAATAAAAATGATAAAAAGCAGATTCCAATGAGTGATGTTAAAAATGCACACAAATAATGAGTCACTCTTCCACTGGTTAAGGGCCCAGTATATGCTTGACACGTCACCCAACTTCATAGCAAATCTTGAATCTCACAGTCTACAGTAAATCTAACCAATCAGACAAACAAATCTAACCAATCAGATATACTTTATTTACTTTACTCTCTCTATTAGTGTACTAATTATATTTATATGAAAACTAAATATTTACTCAGTAACAGGAGCAGAACAATTCCCATTGCAGCAGGGGCACTGCTCTTTTAGGTGTGCTTTGTCCTGCCTTCAAGATGTCTTTGTAGCACATAACACAAATGATTCTGTTGTGCTGAGAACAGTTTGTAACTAAGGCAGACTCTCTATTGCTGGAACATTCCTTTTGCCAAAGGCCACGTCCTAGGTATTACTCTCGTTCATACAAAGGGTTGCCCCCCTAACCCAACCAAACCCATTCCTCAAACGGCAGTCTCCTACCTCTTTCCCATTGGTGCTACAAAAATGTGTGTATATACTGTATATAAAAAGTTACAATGGTGCAAATCTTTTTTTGCCTCCCTCTACAGCAGGGGTCCCCAACCTTTTTTACCCTTGAGCCACATTTAAATGTAAAAAGAGTTGGGGAGCAACACAAGCATGAAAAAAGTTCCGGGGTGCCAAATAAGTGGTGTGATTGGCTATTTTGGTAGCCCCATGTGGGTTGACAGCCTACAGGAGGCTCTACTTGGCACTATACTTTTTATGCAATTAAAACTTGCTTCCAATCCAGGAATTCAAAATTAAGCACATGCTTTGAGGACACAGAGCAACATCCAAGGGGTTGGAGAGCAACATGTTGCTCACGAGCTACTGGTTGGGGATCACTGCTCTACAGTTTTGTAAAAAGTCACACTTCTTATTTCAATTTTCTGAAGACCAGAAAAGTAGAGAGTACAAGGCTTTCACACACTGCTCCGCACGCTGAATATGCCAACAAAAACCAAACTGGAATAAACAAAGAATTCTGCGCCACTATTTTGCCATCATAGTAAAAAAAGCCTAAAACAGTATGGTGAGTAGGGATGCACCGAATCCACTATTTTGAATTAGGGGTGGGAAGGGGAAAACATTTTTTTTGTGCCAAAAAAGAATGTGATTTCCCTCCCTGGCTCTAATTTGCTTATGTAAATTAGGATTTGGATTCAGTTCGGCCAGGCAGAGGGATTCGGCCGAATCCGAATCCTGCTGAAAAAGGCTGAATCCAGGCCGAATCCTGATCCGAATCCTGGATTCGGTGCATCCCTAATGGTAAGCAAACTGCAAATTCTGAGAAGCAAAACTGAAAATGTACAATATTTTTTATCACCTAGTCATGCTTACACAAAATTGTTCTTTAAAAATCTCACGTAGGCAAAATCAATCGGAGCATGTCTGCTCCACCTTAGTACAAGAACTGCAACAGGACATGACCAGTAAAAACAAGAATGACTACAATAAGAGGATGCTCCTTTTTCCTTTGGGGAGTTGAAAAAAGTGCACCCCATTCATTTATTCAGTGTTGCACAATGCAAATCCAAGACAAGTATCAAATCATTCTTTGTATAGTTCCACACAATGGAATTTACATGAATAAGCCTAAAACTCATACGGTATACCATATAAACTGACAATGGATGTATCCCAACGAAGAGCCCTGGTGAATCACACTACACAATGTCCCGCTGCTGTCAGAAAGACACCTCTACTTATCAAACGACCGCTGCTGTTAAGGGAGAACATCTAGGAATCATACCAGCTCTCAACCGATATTTTTATCTTTTATGAGATTGGTTTGTATCTGGAAAGGCAAGCAGACCTGTGATGGTTTTGTGGAAGTACAGCATGAGATTTTCCATTGGCTGCAGCACGAGAGAGTAAATATTTCCTCTCTTCATCTCTTGTTCTAACCTTATGGTGCCCGTACATAGACAGAAACCATCTGCAACTTCATTTTGACAGCCAAATGGCCCAATTTAGACCAAAACAACTCAAATGGATATGGTAATGAGAACACATGTTTTTTTTCGTGTTCATAGAACTGCTGCAGCAGAATCCTGCACTGAAATCCGTTTCTCAAAAGTGCATACAGATTTTCTTATATTTAATTTTTCTGACATGGGGCTAGTCATATTGTCAGTTTCTCCGCTGCTCCCAGCCATGTGTCTTGTTATCTGATAAACTTCAGTCACTGCTGTGCTGCAAGTTAAGCTCCCCATAGACGCAACGATATTTCCCTGCCGAACGACCGATCTTAGGGAAGTCCGACCAATCTGTCAAATTATCGTGCGGTTAGTGGGATACAAACGATCGTTCATCTTACGATTTTTCGGCCGACATTGGTCTGATGATTGATCGGCCAGGTTAGAAAATCTTTATCGGTCCCCATGCAATCTACCTATGTTTGCAGGGCCAAGCAGGCTGCGATCCTTCAGTTTTGCTGGCAATATCGCCTGAAATGGTCTTTTTAGTTGATGGACACATCAGGCATTTAAACGATCGTTTTGAGACAATCGTGATCTCACGATAACAATTGGATCTTTCAAAAATCTTTACGTCTATGGCCAGCTTTAGAGTGATAGCACCCCTCCCTTCCCCCCCAGCAGACTAACAACAGAACAAAGTGAAGGTAACCAGATAGCAGCTCCCTAACACAAGAGAACAGCTCCCTGGTAGAACAGCACTCAATAGTAAAATTCAGGTCCCACTATGACACATTCAGTTACACTGAGAAGGAGAAACAACAGCCTGCCAGAAAGCAGTTCCCTCCTAAAGTACGGACTCTTTCTGAAAGCACATGACCAGGCAAAAAAACCTGAGATGGGTGCCTACACACCAATATTACAACAAACAACTGTATATATTATATTATAATGCTAACAGTTATATTATGGCTGTAGATCATAATGGAATAACATCACTAAAAGAAGACCCTGCATTAGTAAAGTATGGGCACTCCTGCACTAGTTGGTTTCACCATTCATAATTGATGAGCATCATGTGAATTAGACTAATAGTGCCATGGGCTGGAATTGATGCCATTTTTTGGAGTAGCTGAATAGCTAGAAACATGCACACAGTTAGACATTTAAATTTCGTGAATATTCTGCAAGCAGCATTGGACTCATCATGCGCTGGCGATGCTGCCATTCCTGGTAAAAATGCTGCATTATGGGTAAAAAAAACATCCATTACTGTATGTCACAATTCAACTTGATAAAACAAGTGAGCAGTATCAAATCCCCAAGCAAAATTCATTTTGTCTGTCTCCACAGGGTGATGCTAGAAATTCATATACAGTGTATAACATCGCTTTAAGCTGAGCCTATAGTTTAGTTGCGTTTATATCCCTTTGTAAAGAGGAAGGAACAATTAAAGTAATACACACACAATTGGCATCTATCCAGAGATCTAACAACATGAACAATAAGTTCATCTTAGTTCTTTTCCTGAAGATTTCACTTAGTCATCCTTACACACCATTCCCAAAAACACACAGGAACCATACGTCCTAACATGCCAGCTCCACCGCTCAGCCAGAATTGTCATCCAACAGTCTTTTTTTACAAGAGACAAGAATGACTTCAGGGAAAGATCCTCACAGTAGTGAATAGACCGGGATGAGACAAAACAAAGCCTGTGAGGCCAAGGAACACAACAGAAGAATATGTGTATATGTGTGCATTTTTTAGGTTTATTTCCGTTCAAATGACTTTATCTGATATAAGGCAAACTATTTGCAGCTTTAGCTTGTGAATTAAAATTTGTATATGCAGGCTGAGCAACAGATGCTCTGCTAGTCTTTACCTGCTTCAGACTGGAAGTCCATTGTTTCTGTGCTTACATTTTACATTACTTCACATACATCATACTGCATAAAACACCCCCTTCCCCCACCACTGTAAGCCCCCCTAAGCTTCCAAGCATTGTCCCCTCCCCACAATGTGCTTTAAAAAAAAAAACCTTTAAAAAATTCTTACCCTTAAAGGAGAACTCAATCCAAAAGTTAAAAAACAAAAAACCTCCCCCCCTACCCTACATAGACCCCCCTCCCTCCTGCCTAGCTGCTACCATGGCAAAAGCCCTTAACGTTTTACTTACCCCTCTGTGCAGATTCAAGGATCGGAGTTTATGGCAGCCATCTTCTGGGTCTTCAGTAAACTTTGTGTCTTCTTCCAGCGCTTTGCCTTACTGCGCGTGCTCAGTTGTTGCAGGCTGGGAAATTGCTCCAACTGTGCATGTACCAAAACGCCACTCCGTTCATGAAGATTACCGAACACCCTGAAAATGGCTGCCATGAACTCCAATCCCTGGATCTGCACTGAGGGATAAGTAAAAAGTTAGGAGCATTTTGCCTACCTCTGGATCAACTAGCAGATAGGCAGGTTAAAAAAAAAAAAGCTAAAAAGTTGAACTTGATGGACATGTGTCTTTTTTCAACCTAATTTACTATGTTACTACTGTATGTACAGTAGCAGCTTGGCTGGGGGGGGGAGGAGGGAGGGGGCTCTTTGTAGGGTAGGGGGGTAGGGTTTTTTTTTAAATTTTGGGTTGAGTTCACCTTTAACTGCAGCGAAAAGCAGCAGAGCTACCAGTCACCATCTTGTGGATATTTGAGTAGTCTTGGGGTCTCAATGCTGATTTGCGCATGAGTTGAAGCCAATTCCTGACTTGACCCAAATGTGCATGCGTCGGCAGGCTTCGGGGCGGTGATGAGACCCAAAGACTACACGAAGATCTGCAAGATGGCAGCTGGAGCTCTGCTGTGTTTTTTTTAAAAGCACATCACTGTAAGGGGGACAATGCCTGGAAGCTTGGGAGGGGGGTATGGTAGGGGGGTTTAGTTGTCATTTAAAATTGCAAGCATGCATTACATAAAAATGTGCAGTGTATTTAGAGAGCACAAAAACTGTGCGCAATGCTTTTCCAAAAGACAAGCCGGTATACCCTGAGCTCCATCCCAGGCTGCATCATTTATTTTCTCAGTTAACAGTAATAAACAGCACCTCTAGTGGTCCTGCAGATAAAGGCATGTTTATTTTTATAAGGAGTCAGAGTTGTCATTACAAATTAAGTAAGGAACAAAGTCACACCAGGATCAGGGGGATTCCTTGCCTCCCAGCTAATGATTTGAAAAGCACAGTGTGTAATGGAACCTGCTCCACCTGCAGAAATACAAACCTCTCCTGTGACCTCTTAAGAAACTGAATCCATTAATGGCTGGAAGTTTCCAGTTTCCACATACAATACCAAAAGGACATCTACTGTAGGTCCAACTGCCAAGGCAATTTACATGGACATCTACTGAAAAATATAATATAAATATCACCACTAGGGTCCAACAGAGGTTTTGAACAATGCCTTTAGTGACACATGCCCTATGGCAGCTCTCGCTCCTATGTATACATGGCTTGGCATTTCTCTACGGTATTATACACTGCTGAGAATAACCATTTACAATAATAATAAAAACACATCCAAATATTCCTGTGTGTCCTTTTTTAAAGGAGAAGGAAAGCCACAGAAAGTTTATTGCCAGTAGATTAACCACAATACTGCAAGCAGTACCAGACCCGTACCTGCAACCCAAACCCGCATTCTTGCCCGCTTGGACCCACGACTCGTACCCGCAATCCGCAACCCGGACCCGCTGACCATCAAGAATCAGGAAGTGCTGTCATTGTAAACCAGAAGTGACATCATCGGTAGTATAAATGCTCAGAAAAAAGAAGTAAAAATCATTATGGCCGCAGAACCACCAACCCGCTTCTACACCTGCACCTTCTACATGCAACCCGCAGGGTACCGCGGGATTTTGCGGGTAGCTCTAGACACTGTCTCTGTTTGTTCAGGATACCAGCTTCCATATTAGTCTGTCCTGCTCACTCATAATTCTGGTCTCAGATAACAGCAGGGAAGGGAGGAGAGAAAAGGGAGAGAGGAACTAACTGAGCCTGCTCAAGTCGTAGCCCTGGAGGTTTAAGCTGAAATAAAGAAGTCCAATATAGAAGCCCATGTGTACACAATAGAAGGAAAGAAATGCTGTGTTCCTTTTGACAGAGGACTCATCAGAGAATCATTACTGTGAGGGTTTACTGGTGCATTTATATAGACCTTTCTGATAAAGCTTACTTACTTTTAGCCTGTTGCCTTTAAGATTTGATTGCATATACTGTAACTGAGCAGCATCTTGTTGACCTTGAAAAAGTCCTGGTGATCCTAATACCTAGCGTGACATTGGGGAAGAGCTTAAGGCTAGGAGACATTAGTCAAGTGATCTCTCATTATGCAACAGAGTCCTGGCCTAAACACTGCCATCTTTATTTAGAACATAGACATATTAGCTGCCTGGCAGTGAGCAATGATACTACAGCCTGATTACTAATGCTCAGGACCTGTAGAAATAAAAGCTCCAAGGGGATAATGTATTTTCTTCAGCCGGTGAATTGAAAATTAATTTTGCTGATCAGTGAAGCGGAGGCTATACAGGCTGCTCAGCTTTCCACATACAAAAGATATTTTGCTTACAGTAGACAAAGATGAAGGAACCTTGTTAATGAACATTTTATTTAGCATATGTTTAACCCTTTTCCAATGCACAGCTGAATTAAGAGAATTAAAAACTTTTGTGATGGGTTGAGGGAAAAGTATTACATGAATATATCTAAAATACGGATGCACCGGATTCGGTTCGGGATTCAGCCTTTTTCAGTGGAATTCGGATTCGTGTGAATCCCTGTATCTGGCCGAACCGAATCCTAATTTGCATATGTAAATTAGGGGCGGGGAGGGAAATCATGTGACTTTTCATCACAACACAGGGAAGTGAAAAAAAGTTCACACTTGTTTCTTTGCTGCCCCTAATTTGCATATGCAAATTAGGATTTGGATTCGGTTTGGTATCTGGCCGAATCTTTCATAGGGGATTCGGCCGAATACCAAATAGTGGATTTGGTGCATCCCTAATCTAAATGTGGTTTTCTGTTGCTGGACAGATGAATATGAAGCTGCTGCTGGTTTCCTATTGTAATGGAGTTGTAAACTCTGAGAGTTTAAGTTATTTAACTGCAAACAACAGATAGATTTTAAATTTCTACACTTTGGCATATTCAGTACATGTACGGGGAATCTCAATTTAAGGTCCTGAAATAATGAAAGTCAGCGATGCCATTAGAGTGATTAAGGGGTCACTCCAGTAAGGGGAAGTTTTGGTGGAGTAAGAGGAATGGGCATGAGTAGGCAGATTAGGGTTGTGGCCATGTGTGAGAAGGCATTTACTTTTTATTAGGACCTCCTGGTACGGAGGGCCCTGCTATTTAGATCTTACAAATAAGGGGTCCCATAATTACGAATAGCATCCCCAATGGTGGCCCTGGAAGCCCACTACAAGAAAATTCTGTTTTGTTTTATTCACTACCTGAATTTCGGAGTATGTCCTATAGCAGCCTGACCTGCAAAACACAGCGAAGACCACCTGCAGGCAAACTCTCCTATAACACTGAACAGCTTTTAATTTTTTTCTTTTTAAATCATATGAGGCCCGACTGCACAAACTATGGTGATGCATATTGTAGAAATCCAAGTCAGCCGCCATTTCAGATGGAAGTAGAAAGAAATTAGCAAGGAAGCCATTGATTTTCATAAATGGCCCGAACTGCTGTCTCCTCAAAAAGGTAAATAATTTAAAGAATTAGCAAGGTCAAGTAAACAAAACTCACACTGTCCAGAAACGCATCTGCAAAATGTCAGCTGCACATGACCCCACGTTCCAGATCATGGATTGATATTGGCATGCTCAAAAAGGCAAGAATAACTTGTGCCTTGATTTACTTACAGTATCTAAAGTAATGTAATATCTGCAGGCAGTTAAGAACATAAAAGGGGCACCAATGGTTTTGTGAAGAACTATTTAATGCACACAATGTACTTAAGAAACTGCTCAAATTACACAGCAGATAAGCTCTGTCGAATATAATGTTGTTATCTGTTATCCACTTTATAAAAGTAATGCAAAGGCAAAAAGATAAAATCCCATTTTTACTTTCTTTAATGAAAAATAAATCTATCTCCA
>CM044436.1:95069363-95098239 GCA_024363595.1 Xenopus borealis
TCCTATTATTGTTACCCCGCAGTTTGTCGACAGTGTCTTTAGATCTACTGATCACCAGCTAAAGGTCTACTAATCCCAATCTACCTTTTGGGCACCCCTGTTGTAAGACATGCTAGCCACCAATTATCTCCTGCTTTAATTGTGTGTGGTACCACAGGGAACTTTGGTTCTTTGGTATCTAGCTACTGATAAGGTAATCATTCTGCATACAATGCTGCATTTGGTTAATAAGTTCTTAATGAACTCCTTAATGTCTTTAGAGTACCAGCATTCTCATTGTCATGGGATAGACAGGCTACATTTTCCAGCCCATGTGCTTGTAAGTCAGACCCAACAAAAGTCTAACAATCGTAATAGTTGATTATATATTTAGCTTCTAGAAGGCCAATGCTTTGCTCAGCCCTACCCTAAAATCAGTCTTTGAAAGACGTCTATGATCACTTGCGAGTTGCTGGTGGGTTCAGGTTGAGTTCTTCTGTCTGTTCACCCCCCGACCATACACTGCTGGCTTCCAGCTTTATAGGTGCACGCCCCTTTTGCGATGTCATCGGTAGTGCACGTCTATTGATAGAAGGTGGGTAAGCGGTTTCAGGTCGGGTGTGGATCGAGTTTTACTCAATCTGCAAATCGCTACAAGACAGGGGTGGGTCACAAGGACAAAATATATTGTTATCCAGAATGCTCAGGACCTGGGGTTTCCTGGATAAGAGACATTTCCATAATTTTGATCTCCATACCTAAAGGGTACTAAAAAATATATTTAAACATTAAATAAAACCAAAAGGCTGGTTTTGCTTTGAATAAGAATTAATTATATCTTAGTTTGGATCAAGTACAAGTTACTGTTTTATTATTACAGAAAAAAAGGAAATCACTTATAAAAATGTGGATTATTTGGATAAAATGGAGTCTATGGGAGACAGCGATCCCATAATTCAGAGCTTTCTGGATAATGGGTTTCCAGCTAACAGATCCTATGCCTGTACCTTGCACACTGGCAACAAAGTAGCGGACAATCTGAACAATGTAGCATCTGCCAAACAGTCCAAGACTCCAAGTACAAAGCACGAACAAACCAGACAATTCCTCATAAGAAGCAATGCTCCACAAAGGGTCGGACTGGTGGGGCCCAGGGCCCACCCAGGGCTGCTATCTCAGGTAGGGTTGCCACCTTTGAAATTATAAGTTTTAAAAGAAGAATGCAAGCTAAAAAAAAAAAAAAACACAACAATAAAGTAGAGAAGTAGCACGTTTTGAATTCAGGTTATGTATAAAAATTGTAATACAGGTATAGGATCCGTTATCCAGAAAGTTCTGAATTATGGAACATCCGTCTCCCAAATCAAATAATCCAAATTTTGTTTTAATTATTTGCTTTTTTCTCTGGATTAATAAAACAGTACCTTGTACTTGATTCAAACCAAGATATAATTAATCCTTACTGGAACCAAAATTATCTTGTTGGGTTTATTTATTGTTTACATGATTTTCTAGTAGACAATCTATAAAGATCCAAATTATGGTAAGATCTGTTATCCAGAAAACCCCAGGTTCCGAGCATTCTGGATAACAAGTCCCATACATGTATATAAATTCTGCACCATGGCAGATCAGGAAACCCTATGCAATATGGCTTGAAACAAAATCGCAAAAGGGAAGAAATAGGGATAAGACATTTCCAGGATTAGTTTTCATAGAGGAAACTGCTGGGCTGCCTTATGTCCTCCGTGTCACTGAATGATAAAATAAGCCAAACAGACTTTGCTTAAGCAGCCTAGTGTCTCCATTCAGTTATGAAAGGCAGTTGTAAGCAGGAGGGGGTGTGAAGGGGGTTGGTGATGTAGTAAGAAAGGACGTCAGCGCCAGTCATGGGATACGCCTCCCATTTAGAACTTACAACAGTAAAGCATGTGACTGCTCTTGGAAGCTTTACATGCAGTTGCATCAGAGGCTAGAGATGCACACTTTAACTCAGACAGGCGAAATCCCTTAAAGGAATTGTTCAGTTTAAAAATAAAAACTGGGTAAATAGGTAGGCTGTGCAAAATAAAAAATGTTTAATATAGATAGTTAGGCAAAAATGTAATGTATAAAGGCTGCAGTGAATGGATGTCTAACATAATAGCCAGAACACTACTTCCTGCTTTGCACTTTTTCCACTGATTGGTTACCAGGTAGTAACCAATCAGAGACTTGATGGGGGGCCACATGGGTCATAACTGTTGCTTTTGAATCAGAGCTGAATGCTGAGGATCAAATGCAAACTCACTGAACAGTTATGTCCCATGTGCCCCCCCTTCAAGTCACTGACTAACTCAGAGTTAGAGAGCTGAAAAGCACAGAGTAGTGTTCTGTTCTGTTTGACATCCAGTCACTCCAGCCTTTACACACTACATTTTTGGATAACTGCATTTTTTAATTTGCCTATTATATACAGCCTATTTACCCCGTTTTTATTTTTATACTGAACAGATCCTTTAAAACTGCCATCAGGTATTCAACTTTTACTATTAGCAAATCAAAGAGAAAGTGAAGGGGTATATACCCGGAGACACAAAGATCATATGGGGGGTTGATAATTGTTAAGCTGCATCATATGTGCACTGTGATTTTGTTAGTTATAAGGATGCCCCTCCCTTAATCCCCATCCCACAGATATCTTCCAACCACAAAATGCCCCTAGCACTACACACAGGTAGATCGCTGAATACCCTAGTGTCAATCAAAACTATGTAGCAACTGTAAACTACAGCTCCCAGCATTCACACTCAGCCAGCATCTAATTATAGAACAGCATAGTGCAAAACCTCTCTGGTGCAAACAACACCTAGAAATAAGTCTATAAGAAATCAGCAGCAACCACACTTCTTGTTGATAAGGTAGTAACACTTTTTCTACAAGGTATCCCCAGTATTCACACTGGGAGAGAAAACAGTTATTGCTTCCCGGATCCTTTTTTCACACCTAGAATTTCATGCATAGGCCTGATTTTCCTATTTAGCCAGGCGTTAATTGGCTCTTACAAAGTGATTTAACCCTTTACATGCTCAGTGAAGTGCAAGTAAACGCAAGTCGCTCATGTGAACAAGGGCACCCTAGTTCTAAAAGAAAAGGAATAATCTAATCTGGCACCTATGTTTCCTGCTGACACTGAGGATTCTGAGGAGAAAGATTTATTGCTCCATGTAACCTTTATACAATGTTATCTGCATAGGAGCTAGTTATAGCACGCCATCTTATTTGACTGAACTGCATTCTTCTGACTGGGGATGAAGCCTGCAACCACAACCCATATATATAGTGTTCCCAATCTCCATTCCGTTTATCAGATTACTATGTTAAATTAGTGCTAACAGTTGTACAGACAAAACAGCCCCTAGGTGGCTTTCAAGCTATTTACATCATTATATGCGCAATCACGCACAGCAGGGCTAATACTTATTCTGTATTTTCAGCCACGCAATGTATATTTGAATCTCGGAGGAGTGGAATCAGAACATCATCATAAAAGTATATTTCACAAGCTAAAATAACTAAAGTCAACTCATAATCAACAGCCACATAGGCTGCAGTGGCTCATGAAAAAGCCCATATAGATTAAAGGGGTACATCACCCTTAAATTAACTTTTAGCATGAAGGCTGTGATACTCAGTGGCAGTATGGTATTCATATAAGTTAACTACCCCCTTTTAAGGACTGAGTAGCAGGAAGGGGGACATAAGTCATCTCGTATAACAAAATACTAGATCTAGATATAATAACTATCTTGATGGGTATATGTTTTCTATTATTTACACATTTTGATTTATACACAAGTAGGGACTACCATGTTGCTTGCCTGAAACATTCTTCATAGATTACAGTACAGGTATGGGATCCGTTATCCAGAAACCCGTTCTCCAAAAAGATCTGAATTACAGAAAGGCTGTCCCCCATAGACTCCGTTATAATCAAACAACCCAATTTTTTTACAAACAATTTCCTTTCGCTCCGTAACAATAAAACTGATAAGGCTTACTTGGTTTTAACCTTTCCTTATGCAGCAAGCAAGAAAAAGTTCACACCCCCACCCTGATATAGAAAGTATATACTATATATAATACATTTTTTTTCTAACATAACTGTTATCGCCATGTAGACTTTAAAATGTACCATTGGAAAGAAACAGAGCTCCCTAATAAGTCTCATGTCATTAAATTTCAATTAGTGTGGTGCTTATGAGACGGCCATCTAATAACATATTAATGAGAATAAAGAACAGGTGCTACATTAGCCAGTGCTATGGTTTATAAGACAACCATTTGGCTAGAGCGCTGGAGTCAGAACATAGAAGGGGGCAGGTTAGAAACCACTGTGCTAGTGACTCTTGCAGCCCTTACACAAGCAGGACTATATTAGGGAAGTTTATCTACAGCAAACAGACCATATCGCTCACATGGTAGAGACTGGCAAAAGTTTAAACCAATGTCACCTGAAGGCAGTAGAAAAGAAAAAAAAAGTAATCACGTGTGTTCCTAGAATTTAATAAGGAGGAGTGGGTTCAGGCATTGGGCACCCTTTATACTTTCTTTATCAGTGTTCATTCCTGCTGTCATATCTTAGTAGTACAGGGAGGCAAAGGGCACAACTTCAGCTCCAGTCACTTTCTCATCACCTTGAGTGGAGTTCGCTCACTACTAGCAGTCATTATTAGGGCCCTTACACACGGGCGTTTTTACCTGCGCTCCCCTGCGTTCCGTTTTGCTGCGTTCAGCCGCAGGGAAGCGCAGGTACAGACGCTGTACTCTCACGAACGCATGTAGGCAGCATGTTGCGTCTGAATCTGCGTTTGGCGCTTACACGCGTCTGGTGGGTACAACCTCATTGAACAAAATGAGGTGCGTCTAGACCTGCGCTCCCCTGCGGCTGAGCGCAGCCAAACGCAACGCAGGGGAGCGCAGGTCCAAAACGCCCGTGTGTAGCGGCCCTTAAGCAAACACAGTTCAACAACGAGCCACAAGAACATTGCACCAGAGGCCTTGGGGCCTATTTGTCAAAACCAAAGGAAAGCAGTATCCTACATGGTAATGCTACTTTACTTATCAATCATTCTTGTCCCCGTTAGCGTTGCCATTTACAATCAATTTTTTATGAAGCTATTAAATTAGAGTTTCTCATTATGGAATTGTTTGCACAGCACGGGCACAGCATTATTAGGCCAAGGAAATTCCTGAGGTGTGGGTCACAGGGGAGGAACAGGTTTATGGTTTATTCCTCGGAGATCTGATAACAACAATATACTTTTTGGCTGCTGTTTCAATAAAAGCACCAATTAAATACCGCAAACTGTTCCAGAGTACAGGACATTATTTTTAGGTGGAGAAGCAACGTGATGAGTTGAGGTATCAATCAGACTCCTTCTGCAATTCAAACATGCTAAGTGGAGACTATGCTCAAAAGGAGCAACTGCCAGCCAGATCTGGATCACACAGGCAATCCAACAACGTCTGACGTGAATAGGGTTACACACACCCCCAATGGTATCCAACAACACCCTGAACAGCTAGAATTAATAACATCCTCTGACATGCTTCCAAGTAAAAATGCAGAACACAATTATTAAATCAGTCACTAGTGTTGCAAAAATAAAAAAAATCTATGGCACCTTCAGCAGGACATCTGATGCAGCATCTCCTGCAATTTGCATCTCAGCAACATCTGGAGCACAGAAGGTTTCCTATCCCCGATAACCTAATCCCCACTGTATCACTCATAGGATATGCAGAGCACAAACCCACATTAATTATGCCTTAGCATGTAAGGGATCTTATGCAAGAGATATTCTTTATTGGATGTGCTTGATACAACGTGGTAATCTGATCAATCTAGCTCAAGGAAGATGTTATCTAAGGCTTGGACACCACTATCCATTATACAATGTCAATAATGGAGATCTCTCTCTGTACCCATAATAATCATAAGTCAGGCCTGGACTGGCAATCTGTGGGTTCTGGTTCAAATGCCAGAGGGCCTGCTGTAAGTTGCCACAGACAGTGACTATTTATTGGGCTAGTGGGGGCCTCTTGGTGGCCTGTATGGGCCTCTGTGTACCAGAAATGCCAGTGCCTATTTTGAATCTCAGTCCAGACATCGGTGAGGCTGCATCTAACACATGCCCAGAATACTCCTGTTTTGTAAGCAGCAGACTGCGGTTATGAAACTCTCAGCCCTGAGACACGCACACTTCTAAGCATGGATGGCTTGCTATTAGGGAACACTGGATTCCTTTGGCAGATTTAAAAGTGAAATAATGTCTTTGTACCTTAGCTCCTAGGCTTATAATCAGAGCTAAAGTGCATAGGTTGATCTGTAGTTGCAAGAAGCAGGTATGTACAGTGCCCAGAGTAGCACTCTTAGGGCAGAGAAGGAGGGGAGATTTGGGGAGAATTAAGGCAATTCGGGGAGATTTGTCGCCGAGCAACTTTGGACAGCGAAGTGCACCGAGTGCCATACCACCGGCGATTTTCAGCTTTGCCAGCGGGAAGGCGGTTCAGGGAGATTAGTCGCCCCAAAAAAAGAGGAGATTTGTCGCCTAATCTCCCCAAATCACTGCGTGTGTCTCTGCCCTAAGAGTGCTGCTCTGGGCACTGTACATACCTGCTTCTTGCAACTACAGATCAACCTATGTTCTTTGGCTCTGGATATAAGCCTAGGAGCTAAGGTGCAAAGACATTATTTCACTTTTATCCACGGTTTTATTGCAACATAATAGCAAATGCCATTGAACTCCAGTTTTCCCCAGTAGGAATGCACAGAGCGGTTAAAAGGAATGACACCCTTACTATAAAGGAGCCAATTTCTGTATGAGATTATAGATTTGGACCTGTAACTGTGCAGTTTATTGACCCTTGAGAAGCCATTGAAGGAGGCAGGCACAGAGCTTGTCTGTTGTGTAACTGCTGCTTTGATAATCACTAACTGTGGGCTCAGCAGCCTGCTCCTTGTATTCTACACAGACAAACCCATTCTGCTGGAACTCACACAAAGGGAGATTTGCAGAATATCATAGACAGAGAAGGGTTTTTTTTATATAATAAGCATTTAATCTAGCGGGTTGTCAAGGTGCCAGCATTTGCATTTCACTCGCCCACTGAGCACGCACACATTTCTTCCCGTTTTAGTTCAATCAAACTACAAAGCGCAAAATGCTGAAATGATACAGAGTTTCCACAGTGCAGATATGAGTAGTCATAGGCAGAATCAGCCCGGGCTCCACGCCCCCTCTCCGAGCTCCACATGCAACATCCTGCTGCTGGCTGCCGAATACCACATGGGCAAGCCGGGCACCTTCTATTCACTTGCCCCGGGAGCCACATCCCTGCACCCCGATGTTTTCTAATGGGGTAGCGCGGGCCCCTATATTTCATCTGCAGTGGAGTCTTCCAGCAGTAAACTATAAACCAAGAACACGCTGCCCTGGGCTGCTCCACGTGGTAGCGAGGGGGGCATCGATTAAAGAAAATAAAAATGACCTGCTATAGGTACCGGAAAGTTTCTAGGGCACCTCCTCAGAGTGAGGGCGATATCTAAAGTTTAATTGTAACTGGAGATAATTAGCATTCACCTTCTCTAACTTTCACTTGCCGGTGTAATGAAAGAAAACCGGTACTGCCCCAGCGATCGTATTAATGTAGCCCGGCAGTGGCAGCACAGGAGGGTGACAGGTTGGAAATGACTGCAGTGGTGCAAGTCAAGCATGTGGGCATCAGGGGGGGGCACTATTGCCGTTGTTCTTCGGCTTTGGAGACCTGTGACTAAATGTTGGTTCAGGGCCAAGTGCAGAGCATGCCAATGGGGTAGAAAAAGATTGGGGGCGCACAGCACAGACCCTGCCGGTGATGTAGTAATAAATGGCGCTGTCCGTGCCACTCACAGGTGCCTGCAGAGCAGCTAAGACAAAGCCATGTCTCCCCCTCCCCGGGGCTCCTTACCGGGCTGTCAGTCAGATAATTAAAGACGAAAGACTCAAGCTCCTCATCCAGCAGTGCGCTGCAGTCCGCCATCTTCCAGCGAGTGCAGCTAGCGCTAGAGAGAGCTTAGTATAGAGGAGGGGGAGCCGGCAAATGGGAGGGGAGAGTAGCCGGCTCAGGGGCAGGAGGGAGGGATTGCTTCTTCACTGACAGCAATTCTCTGTGACTGCTGCTTCCCACTTTATTAGCTGGTAACACCTTTATCCTTATAAAGGCCACCGCTCATCTGACACATGTGGCTCTCTAACTCCCAGCATCCACTCACTAAAACTCCCAGCATCCCCCCACGAAAACGCCCAGAATCCCCTCACTAAAACTCCCAGTACTCTCTTCTAAAACTCCCAGCATTTCCTACTAAAACTCCCAGCATCCCTTCACTAAAACTCTCAGCATCCCCTCACGAAAAAACTCCCAGTATTCCCTACTAAAACTCCCTGCATCCCCTCACGAAAAAAAACTCCTAGTGTGCCCCCATATACCCACAGAGATAGAGGCAGCCCAAGGTTCACTGGAAAAAATCCTGTCACCCAAAAAAATGATTCCAAAACCTATTTTATCACGTTAGTCAAGCATAATGAACTTTAATTACATATAATTTTTTTTCTTGGTCTTGGAATTCATAACTATAGCAAGCAGGCAGGAGCCTTTTTTGGACACTGTTATTAAGGCAAGCCTTGCATCATCTCAAAATCTTGTTTTGCACAAGAATGGGGACCTAATGTCCATCCCCACACACTGGCACAAATAAATGGTATAGGGAATGTGGGGAGTGCAGTGACATCTAGTAAGTGATGAATGGAAAGTGTTTGCCTGTCCCACCTCTATGCCTAAGGCATAGAGGAGGCAGGAGGGGCAGGCAATATTTGATTGACTGCTGAGATTTTTAAATTATGAGTTATGAGTGCTTTACTAAAAAAAATAATTTGGGTTTCATGTTTAATTTGAAATGGACTTTTATTATACAGCTTTTTATGTCTGAGTGACAGGTCCCCTTGAAGACTTAGAACTAGGAAGTGAAGAGCTGACCAGGGTTGCCAGGACTGATTTTCAAAACAAGCCAAAGTCGTCTACAAAACCAGCCCAGAACTAGCCAAGAGGCGCTTCAAAAGTAGCCCCAAAACAGCATGTGTGCAGTGGAAAGAAAAGTCTAAGAAATAAATGAATATATGTGAAAATTAGGGATGCACAGAGTCCAGGATTTGGTTCGGGATTCTGGCTTTTTCAGCAGGATCCAGATTCAGCCAAACTGAATCCAAATCCTAATTTGCATATGTAAATTAGGATCAGTTTGGTTTTCTGTCCGAAATCTTGGGCCTAATCCCAAAAAGTGGATTCACTGCATCCCTAGTGAAGATACGCCTTGTTTCTCTAATTTGTCCATGACACAAAATTGGACAGATTTGCCCATCACCAGGGGCGTAACTACAGAGGGGGCCTCCCTTGTTTTGTGCCAAAAAGTCACATGATTTCCCTCCCTGGCCCTAATTTTCATATGCAAATTCGGATTCGGTTCAGCCAGACAGAAGGATTCGGCTTAATCCAAATCCTGCTGAAAAAGGCCAAATCCTGATCGAATCCCGAACTGAATCCTGGATTTGGTGCATCCCTATGGGTAGGGTTAAACACCAGCCAAGGCCGGGGCCGGTATTACAAATTTACCGGCAATGTAGCTTCCGGTAAATTTGTAATACCCCTTAAAAATGTCCCTTGCCTTGCATTAAATCCAATAAAAACTTACCTTTCTTGCGTCTTCAGCCGATCGCTCACGTGGCTCCGCCCCCTTTGATGTCATGCCCCCTTTGACGTCACGTCACACCCCCTTTTGGCCCCGCCCCCTGCAGGCCGGTAAGAAAATTTTAAAAAGGTGGCAACCCTACCTATGGGATACAGAGCCCATAATCTGGTAACTCCCGGCTTCTACACAAGTCAGTCCCATTGCATGCTGGGTTTTGTAGTCTTACATTAAACTTGGCACTTTGGCAAATCGTTAAACTACATTACCCAACATGCATTGGGAGACGCAGGCGTGGCCCATTAGGGCAAGAAATATCTTTGGCTGCGGCCTAGGCAGCTGTCTCTCTCTTGACCTGAACCTAGGTGTTCAGTCTCAGGTATAACTGCAATAACCCAACTAAGCAGAGGTTTCTGACAAAACATTTATATTACAAAAATCAGTTGATCTATACTCGTTTTCTTAATTATCATGCAACAGATGCTCTTGGTCTAAGGCTGTAGCAGTTTCAGTGCATCATGCATAGCTCCATTGTTAAAGGCGCACCCTTTGGAAGGTTGGCAATTGTGCAGTGAACGCCTCATTTCCGGGATACTTACAGTACCACTATGTTTCCAAGTGTCAGCATCTAAACAACCAGTAGCACTAGCTATTCTCCTTCAGTAATAAGTAGGAATGTACCACATCCACTATTTTGGACCAAACTAAATTTGAATCCTAATATACATAAGTAAACTAGGGCAAGAAAGAGTAAAACATTTTTTAAAAATCTTAATTTCCTGGTTTGCATGTTGAACAGTCACATTGATTTTAAAGGCAAACATTTTTGAACAAAGGACAACTATTTTGAACAACATGTATTTTTTTCCATTGGTCACTCTTCTTGCATGTAATCAAAATTTGAAAGGAGAGACCTGATCTCCATAGGCCCACAATTTGCTTTAAACCATATAGTAATGGGGGATGCACAACAATGAACTAACAATCCAATGGCAAGAAAGAGTTGGCCTTTATTTCATGTACTGAAGCAGCCTGTAACTGCCTGGAGGGTAGTTAATAACAAGGGGAATCCCATTGCTTATCTAATAGCTGCACAGTGTGCTTTATACAGATGAATGGGAAAAGCATAAAACACACAAATGATAATTAACACACTTTGTGAAACACAGAGAGCAGGATGAGACAATAAGGGAGTGTGCATAACCACAGAGTTGTGGTTAGTTCTTTAAGAAGTTAGATACCATTGGAGATGTTTAAAAAAACATTTGAGATATGCTCCACTGGTCCCATTTAGGGTAAGGACACACGAGGCGTTTTGTCGCCAGCGTTTTTAAAAAGCAAATCGCGGCGACAAGGCTTTTTCGAACAGGCGATTCCCAGCGACAATTTGCACAGAGCGATTTGTATCCCATTGCTCTGTGCGGTACGTGCTCCACCCACGTGCTCTCGGTGTTCCTCAACCAGCTCAATTAGCCTGTCTATCAAAAAAGTGCTTTAAAAAAGGCATTTTCCAGCGTGTTTTCGTCCGAGTTTTGTTCGGCGTGTTGTCTCGGCGTCTCTCCTCGAGCGTTTGTGCTTCCCGCTGTAACCTAGCGTCTTTGTATTCCTGCGCCTTTACGTTCTTGCGTCATTGCGCAGTGTAATTTGAATACAATTGCTGCTACTTATCTGTATGTGTGTGCGTGTCTAGGAGATTTCAGTGCTTTTCTAAGTACATGCTATTTCTGATGAATCGCTCGGAAAAGGGTCTCAGTGCATTTTGGAGCTACAGGCGATTCACAAACGCGCTGTGTGCACAGTAGCTGGCGTCTTTCATATGGTTTTGTGCTGAGACAAAACGAGCGACATGTCGCCGCGATTTGCTTTTTAAAAACGCTGGCGATAAATCGCCTCGTGTGTCCTTACCCTTACAGTTTATTTCAGTTATTGTTTCTTTTTGTTAGGATATAACAGTTTCTTTAGGGAGGCTCTTTCATCGTTTGCTTTGTTGCTGCTTTCAGATTTATCTAATTTTTAGAGAAATTATCTGGAGAGATTCTGCTTCTTAACCTAGTTACTGGACTGTGTCAGCTCTGGGTTTTTGTGCATGGCACTGACAGAACTAAACTATTTTGACATAAAAAAACTTTAGTTGAACAGTTGAATAGCATTACCTTATTACACTTCACGTGGAATGTAATTTTATCTTAATGATATACATATCTAAATGTATAAAGACCAATGCACTGATTATTTCTTTTGGAGATTTCCTAAAATAATAAAAACCACTCTCTGGTGTAATAGGTTTTTACTGGTTGAATTGTGTTGGTAACAAAAACTACTCACATGTAGGTTTCTTGGGTAAATATGCTCGTCACTATCATGTGCCGTTAGATGATCATCCGTGTTGTTAACATCTACGGTAAAAACTTTAAATAGAGTAGAAAAGCCTGAGCTTAGCGCGGGCCGTTTTCACTTACCAGACTGCAGGTAGTGTGAGAGATGTATTTGCACTATATTTCTCCTCCTCCAATTGCAGTTACATCTGTGTACTCGATGTTTTCCACGTCTGCCTGTTTTCGCTGGTGAGGAGTAGTAATGGTGGCGATCCTTTCAAGTGGGTGGTGGTCTTTTCTCAGTGTGTGTGCCGAGTCTCACAACCTTGTCAGTAGGGATGCACCGAATCCAGGATTCGGTTCGGGATTCGGCCAGGATTCGGCCTTTATCAGCAGGATTCAGATTCGGCCGAATCCTTCTGCCTGGCCGAACCGAATCCTAATTTGCATATGCAAATTAGTGCCAGGGAGCTAAATCACGTGAGTTTTTGGCACAAAACAAGGAAGTAAAAAATGTTTTCCCCTTCCCACCCATAATTTGCATATGCAAATTAGGGTTTGGATTCGGTTCGGTATTCGGCCAAATCTTTCAGGAAGGATTCGGGGGTTTGGCCGAATCCAAAATAGTGGATTCGGTGCATCCCTACTTGTCAGTCCAGAGGTCCATGGTTTATCATGTGAAAACTCATGGACAATATTCGATTCAAGGAGAAAAAAAACTTTACTCCAAATTCAGCTTCAGTTTTTCCCCCATAGATTTCAATAGAGTTTTCACATGATAAACTGAGATTTTGCAAGCCTTTTTCTCAACGAACTGTATCTGGCCCAATATGTGCAAGTGTGTGTTTGGAAACTTTATCGAACTCAGCTTTCAAGGGATGCTTCAAGGCTGTTGGTTAATATCCCATTTGGTATTCTGCCCAGTTGTGTGACACCTTAGGTAATGCTTAAAGGCACTGGAATGATTCTGGAGTGTGAAACTGTCCAGACGTTTGACTGTGTGGTCTACACAAAATAATTGGTTGCTGCTGGTCTACACCTGTTTTGGTTGTCCTGCTTTCCTTCACAGCAGCATTTCACACTAATTATGGTGCTACCATTTAAATCAAGTTCACCCTGTAAATTAAATTTGCTTCTGAAATATAAAAAGAGAACAGGGAAGATAACTCTAAACTGGTTTAACAGTTGCGAAAATAAAAAAGTAGGACTTACAGCACTTACCCCAAAAAGACAGATGCCTTATGCCAGGGATCCCCAACCTTTTCAACCAGTGAGCAACACTCAGAAGTAAAAGGAGTTGGGGAGCAACACTAGCATAAAAAATGTTCTTGGGGTGCCCAATAAGTGCTGTGAATGACCATTTGGTAGCTCCCATGTGGATTGTCAACCTACACTGAGACTCTCTCTGGTTGACTGCCATTCTGCAGTTTGAAACCAAAACCAAAGTTAATCCATCACTTAAACAAAAAGACCATTATGGGTGCTTCCTTTGAGAAGGCCAGTTTAGTGAGAGGCCCTGGGCTAATCGCTTATTTGGGAAAAATTGCTACTAAACTAAGAATGTAGATTTTCAACACTGCTCTAACTGGGCTCTCTAACTGTGCCAATTAAACTGTGAATCATAAAAGGCATTTAAGCAAAACAACAGCTGCAGTACATAGTCTCTGCTAGCATAACAATGGCTGCACAACTGACCAAATTTGAAATTCATACAAAAAATAGGGCAGGCCATACATGCAGCATATTCCGTGAACTATGAAAACACCCTGCAAAACCATATTGTCTTCCACTAGCACATGTATGGATTCTATTATCTGGAATGCTTGGGATTCTGAATTATTCCAGAGAACAGTTTTTTCATAATTTTGATCACCATACCTAAAAAACATTTAAACATTATAAAAACCCAAAAGGATTGTTTTGCCATCAGTATGGATTCATGCAGCTCAGTTACAATCAAGTACTCAAGTACAAGCTACTGTTTCTTTTATTACTTCAGGGAAATAAAGGAATTATTTAAAATATATATATATTTACTTAAAGTGGACTTTATGAGACTCAATTTTAGAGCTTTCTGGATATGGGCTTCCAGTTAAGAGTTGCATAAATGTAACATTGAATGACTGTAAAATAAATTGCCAGCTTAGATATAAATAACTATGTCCATATGCAATGGCAGATGAGTATATTGTATATTGTTGGGAGATAAACTGATATATTATAAAATGCAGTTACATAACTAGTTATGGGGCCCCATAGAAAATTAAATTTAAGACCCCAAAACATTGTTAATTTGACCTATTCTATCAAGTTATGTTGAAATTGCACACTAATTAGGTCTCCACTGGTCCTCCTGCAGTCCTGGCCCCCCTGTGACCTCAGTGTCTGCATCCTCTGAGAATGCTGATAATTAGATCACCCAATTTGTTGTGACAGTGCAAAGTTAATAAACCTGTACAAAATTCAACAGCAGCTTTGTGCCCTGGGTTTAATCTTTTGCTCAGTATTATAGAAAATACATGCCAAACTGGGCCCAAGTATAACTCTTATAATTCTACTATTTTAGGGACCCCGGTCACTTCTCTTGAAAATGTGCCCCACACCTGTTATAGGGGGACTTTATATTGTTCAGCAGTCAAATGATCTGTTCTGACAGCCATTAGTATGTAATTATTGCAAATGCAATGAGAGCAATTACAAGCTTATTAACCATTGTTTAAACTGAAGTTCTTTGGCTCAGGTTTGTATGTTGCTCTTCCTTAAAACACTAGTCTCACCCACATTATTTGGCCCTCCGTGTCAGTTGGGTCTAACATACCTGTTGTAGAATGCGGTATGTCAGAAGTACAATTATGTGTTTATGGAAAACAAAGTTATGTTATATAGCATTTATCCCAGTTACAGGTGCTATAGTAACACCAGTCTGGGATATCTGCCAAGCTGTACATTGTTGCATGTATTGATTCATTTGTTTTAATGGACCACATCAGGCAAAATGCCCGGTGGCAAGCTCTAAACACCCACTTTTTCAAACTTAGTGTGTGGTAATCTGAAATGCCAATTTTTTGTGTTTTTTACATAGTTTATTGGTGTTTTCACTTCAAGTTTATATTCTGCCTGACCATCGCCTACATTACGTTTAGTTAACACTGACTACAATGTTTTATTTATTTTTTTTCTAAAATAAAACACCAAACAGTTGTTGAACTGAAAATGTCAGAGGAATTCATCCTGTAGTGTGAATGAGCCCCTAATTTTGCTTAAGTAGGAACTATGTATGGTGAATGCCATCTGAACCATATGATGTAAAAACTTCTATATATATATATGAAATACTATATACAGTAGCTTCAGGGTTCCCCAGCATGAATAGGCACACTTGCGCAGACTGGAGGGATGCAATGTGCAAGGGCCATTGTACATTTTAGTGCACTTGGATGTATTCATAAGTGGCCCTTAAAGGACCAGTCACTGCAAACAAATAAAAGCATTTTGTAGTAATGAAAATAAAATGTACTATTGGGCTGAACTGGTAAAACTGGTGTTTGTTTCAGATAATTTAAAGTCAGGCCCGGATTTGTGGAAAGGCCCCAAAGGCCCGGGCCTAGGGCAGCAGCATTTTGGGGGGCGGCATGCCGCTCAACCACACCCTCATTGGTTTAGAAGCACTGGGGATTTGCAGGATATTCAATACCTTTTAACATTTCCCATGCACCAATCCCCAGTACCCTAGACTCAATGCTGAAAATTTGCTGATGTGCATGAAGGAAGGGTGGGGATGGGGGGGATTGAACGTCGGCTGGCCTAGGGGAGCCTACAACTTAAATCCAGCCCTGGACATGTGTAGTCATGGGGGCGGCCATTCAAAGCTGAAAAAAAGACACATGGGGCAACAGCAGAAAACAAATAAGCTTTTAGTATACAATGAGATTCTTCAGAATGTATATATGTTATCTACTGTGTATCCTGTGCTTGAATGGCTGCCCCCATGGCTACACAACAGCTTCTTTATATAAACTATAGACACCGGTTTCACCAATGCAGGATAGCAGTATATTAAACTGTCATACCATTAAAACACTGTTTATTTTTTGCTGTTACTGTTCCAAGGACTGTCAAATTCTGGTGTTGTGTGGAGTGGAAAAATAATATAGTTATTGGTTGCGCTGTCAACTGGGGTTTTGCAGCCAACACTGGATTGTTTGTTTGATACCATTGAATGTTCAACTTGCAGAGGTAGAAACAGATAATCTGCAATGTAAGTCCGACAAGGATCATTAGATATGAAAATATCAGGGAACAGAAAATCCCTAACCAGAAAAAAATGCTTTGTTGAATTTGTGTCAGAGATTTTGTTTTGACCACTTTTTTATGTCTCATTTACACTGGCATTTTCCCTGCCTGTCAGATTCTACTATTCAGATCAACTGGGTGGGATCATATTCAGTAGACAAGATTAGTCACCTCCTGGCAATGGAGCCCTAGGTGGTTCACGGAATACTAATGCTGCTTCAGACAAAATTCTGTCTGTGGTTACTGCCATCTTTATTTTTGTACTAATGTAACCAATGACAGGCACTGGGAGTATGATATCAGCAGACAACCAGGGAGGCTCTGCAATGGGAAATACTGTGTTGGGCAAAATAAGTACAGTAAATAATTTCCATTATTTTATATAAGCTGTGGACCACTGGAATACCAAGCTAAACAGGGAGTGGGAGAACAAAACAGAATTCGGCCCAGGCCAACATCAAAGGCAAATCTCTGTCCTGCAGTGTCCTAAGGTCAAAAAGTGACCCTTGAGCACATGATTTAAAACAAAAACAAGCAGTCTTATTCTTTCCTAATGAGAGGTGCATGACCTTTCTACAGGAATAAATAAATGCCTTTGCTTTTGACTACTTTGTGGCTACTTATGACACTGCCTACTGCCACTTGTAAAGTTCAGAGGACAAATCTGGGGCTACATAGTGCCTTTTCCGCAATCACAGAAACTTCGGGCGATTCCGGAATCGCCTGAAGTTTCCTCACGAAGTAACTTCGGGCGATTCCGGAAATTGTCGCGCCGCATGTGTACAGCGCTGGCGCTTTTCCATTTAAACTAGCGACGGACAGGGAGAAGGAAGTTCGGGCAGATTGTCGCCTGCTATTAAACGCCAGGCGACAGAATCTCCCCGAATCTCCCTGTCTGTCCCCAGCCTTAGCATGTGGACATATGACTGTATGCCTTTAAGCTAATGACCACATTATTTATGGGATTCAGATAGCTATGACAAGTAGTAAACGTCTCCCTTGAATGCAATCAATTGTTGCTATTGAGCTGTACAAGAAAAAGACAACTAACACCTTTCAGTTTTGACACTTCACAAGATAATGTAATGCAAGCGAGCGTGTTAACACTTAATGCTTGTTAATATTTTTTCTTATATAGAAATGACAGCCTCCCACGTATGCTGAATTAGGGAGTAGGAATGCTGTATTTTTTTTTTCATCTGATAGTGTGATAATACAGGCTTTCCAGACTCCCTCTACATGTATATGTTGTGGTACTATTGTTCTTACAATTTGCATTATTTTCCTATTATAGTGCACCAGATCAGAAAATCCCAGGTGCCAATAAAGAAGATAAAACTAAAATGAAATTACATGTTCTTCAAAATAGAGGATGCTAATTTTTGGATCTTTGTCTGTAAAATAAGTCAAAGATTATTCTTATTATTATATGTTATAATATGTATATATATTATCTTAGGCCTGTGCCTTACAGGCTGTGCTTTCCTGGTAATAGTAGACCATCCAGGTAACAATATAGATACACTAGCAATGGTGACCAGAATGCTACAACAGTCACAGGAACTTATGTCATAACTGAGTAACTTTCAATGCAGCCTTCTTTATTTTGGGTTGTAGGTACCAGGAGGACATTCACAAATATAATTATGGATCAGCACCTGGGGCCACGGAGAAATTAAGAAATGCTATATAGTGTAGTAGTTAACAATCTCTTGTGGCTGGAATGCTTACTTACTAGACCAAGCATTGGTCTAGTAAGTAGACATTCCAGCCACAGTGGTGGAGGCATTTAAAGGATAACAGTGGTGATATGTTTAAAGGGAAAGGACAAGTTCCCATCAGGAACTGCAGCAGCATAACTATATCTACACAAAGGGTGCCATACAAAGAGATTGTTAACAACTACACTATATAGCGTTGCCCCAGGCGCTGATCCATAATTACATTTGTGACTATCTACATACAGCGAGGAGACTGCGGAAAGATCAGCAGGAGGAAACAAAACTGTTGTGTTTGGTAAACTAAAGGACAACCTAACTATTTTTCTTTTTTACCAGGAGGACATTGCTACACAAATTCTTACTGTTCTGCCAAGAAACAAGGTAAGACTCATACCTCAGGCAGCACAGCAAAAAAAAGGGGTAATTTATCTTAATGCTAAACTTTAATGTATTATAAAATGTCTTGTTCTTAGCAACAATTAACAGTGTTTGAATTTTTTGCCTTCCCCTTCTGCCCCTTTCAAGCCTTCAAACAGGAGTCATGAAATGATTGCTCTTTGTGTTGTTTTATTGATATATTTTATTAATTAATTTCTATTTAAACCTCTTCATGGTTGCTAGGATAAAACATAGTCAAGATAGCAGCTGACATTTCAAATGTCAGAGCTACTGAGCAAAAAGCAATACAGTTACACAAAAGACAAAAAAATAAAGAAATAACAACCAAACTTTCCTTAAGTTAATAGTCCACCAAGGAGTACTAAAGTTAAAGTAAAAATGTCCTCATCACTCATCACATCAATCACTGGAGAAACACGTGGAGATTTCAGTGATCTTATGTACAGAAATCAGTTCTCATTATTGGGAATGCACCAAATCCAGATTTAGTAGGTTTCAGATTTGCCGTAATCCAAAACGCTGGCTGAACCGAATTTATATTCCTAAAGCAGTGATCCCCAATCAGTAGCTCACGGGCAACATGTTGCTCTCCAACCCCTTGGATGTTGCTCCCAGTAACCTCAAAGCAGATGCTTAGTTGTGAATTCCAGGCTTGGAGGAAAGTTGTGGTTCTATAATTACCAGGTGTACTGCCAAACAGAGCCTCAATGCAGGCTGACAATCCACATAGGGGCTTCCAAATGGCCAATCTCAGCACTTATTTGGCACACCTTGAAGAATTATCATGCAAGTGTTGCTCCCTTAACTCCTTTTTCTTCAGAATGTTGCTCACGGGTTCAAAAGTTTGGGGATCTCTGCCTTAAAGGAAAAGTAACACCAACCATTTGAACGTGTTTTAAAGGAATAACAATATAATGTACTTTTGCTCTGCACTGTTAAAACTGGTGTTTACATCATATGCAAACAAATAATGTGATTTTTATTTACTTTCTAACTCTCTATTAACCTAATTAATTCATGCAAATAAAGATTCAAATTCGGTTTGGTCCAAAATAGTGGATATGGTGGATCCCTATTTTAGAATAGCTGGTGCTAGTGTTTGTTTGGATGCTGGATGTAGTGGTCTTGAAAGTATTCCGGGAGTGAGGTGTCCACTGCACAACTCCCAACCTTCCAAAGGGAACACCATGGAGCTGTGCATGGTGCACTGAAACTACTACAGCCTCAGGCAACAAGCATCATTTGCACAATATTTAATAGTACTAATAATATATATATTTAGTAGGCAGCATGTATGAAAGAACAAAATATCTTTAACTTTACCTTCCTTTTTCCTATGAAAGGACTCTGCGCAACAAGGCAGTTAACATCTTTCTAACCTCTTGCTGTGCACACAATATTTATTGACTATAAAATATAATTGTGGTTTTGACAATGAGTTCCATGTATAAACTGCCACCTTAGGTTTACACAGTGAACAGCCAAAACAGTACAATGTCTGGGCTTCTCCTTTGCATGCCAAGTACAGTTTCCTTGGTTTCTTTCCGTAGAGTTATTCTAACAGTAGTTATGGCAAAACCTGTTCTTGGTAACAATATGACAAAAGGCTAAATAACAGCCATAGACTAGAGGGGGGTCAGGAGCCTGCAGACATACAGCTACATTACTCTTACCCTGCATTGTGTTTAAGGAGAATACAGGAATAGGAACCAGCTCACAGTTGTCAGTTACATGAGAGAAGCAAGTTTGGTGTTTAATGTGGTGTTACATGTGAGCAGTTTTTATGCTTCCCCCTGCTGTGTCTCTCTTGTGCATTTCCTTCTCTCCTCTGTCTTTCCACTTGACCTTTTAACTACTTAATCTGACCACCTGTCCTGTCTCTCAATCCTCTAGGAAAAGACAGTTGGTTCATTTCTTATGTTGTGTTGATATCTTTGGAAAAGTCTGTGAAGAATTGTTGACAAGACTCGTGTTTGATAAACAGTTAGTTGCTGCACTAGCAACAAGGTAAACGTGAGGTTGACCATATTAATACAATATTTATACTGTGTATCAGTTATTAATGTCAACAAATTTGTCATAATTCTTTTCTGACTTAAGTCTTATGCAAAGGGTCATTTATGAACACAGCTGCAGTAGCATTAAAATGGATGAAAATGTGCTTATTAAAGACATTCATTTAACATATTTGCATCTGAACAGGCTCCCTGCACTTCCATATAGTTGACTAAGTACCACTAAATCTGTCCTACCTTTCCTGCTAAACCATGCTCAGATTGAACTAATGATCCTGGGGAACTTTGGAGCTACCCCACCCTGAACACAGAAGTAGATCTAGGGTTCCCACATAGGGGCAGATTCACTAAAGTGTGAAGCGTCTAACGCTAGAGCTAATTCGCCAGCGTGACGTAATTTGCAACTTCGCAAATTCACTAACACGGACTCTGGCGAATTGTCACTAGCGAAGTAGATAGACTTGCGCAACTTCGCACCCTTACGCCAGGCGAAGACTGCGCGCTGACGAAGGATCGTAACTTTGCTAATTCACTAAGATGAACATTTTCCTCAATGTTAGCACTTACGCTAGACGATACTTCGCCTGGTCAGACCAGGCGCAGTTCAATACCATAGACAGGAGGTTGAAAAAATTTTTTTAATTTTTTTTCTAAGTCCCCAAAAAACGCTTGCGTATTTTAGCATAGGAAGGTGATAGTCTGAAAAAGATCGATCATTTTTTTGGGGGGTTACCCTTCTTCCCCCCTATATTTCCTAACATATGGCAACTCAACTATACAGGGGGAACATGTAGGGCAATAGGACAACTTTATATAATTTATTAAAGGTTTCCTGGACTTTTGTAGTGGAATGTAGTGACTGTAACATATACTTCTATTATAAGTTAAAGTTCCCGCCGTATGCAAATTAGGCTTCGCTAGCGTAACAGCGCTCTGCCTAGCAAAGTAAAACTAGCGCAACTACGCTACCGTTTGCCGACCTGAGCGTAAATTCGCACTTTAGTGGATTTGCATAGCGCTGGCATATTTGCCAATTTATGTGGTCCATTGAAAGGACTCTCCCAGCATTATATGTCGGCAAAATTGCCCAGATCTCTGTGGCAGCAGGTTTATGCAGTCCTTGTTTCATCAGCTTGTATTCCCACCATTGTAATCAGTTAGATTAGCCTGCTATTGCCTGCCTTTACTGGGCATATCAGGGGAAAGATATGGCCACCTTGAGTTGTCTGCACCCAGCTCAATGCTCAATTTCTTCTTCTCCCGTAACCCTCAAACAACCAGTCCAAAGTTTTGTTTGCTTTTTTTGCTTGCTCAAAATGATCAGATTTGCAACAACTCATTAAGGCTTTTTAGATAACTGCAGCAATCAGTTTGTACAAGGAATGCACCGAATCCAGGATTCGGTTCTATATTCGGCCAGGATTTCAGCAGGATTAGTATTAGGTTGAATCCTTGTGCCTGGTCGAAACTAATCAGAATCCTTAAAATCACATGACTTTTAATCACAAAAAAGGTAAATTTTTGCCCTTTCTGGCCCTGATTTGCATATTCAGTTTTGGTTCTGTATTCACCCAAATCTTATATAGTGGATTTGGTGCATCCCTAGTTTACATGTGCAAGAATCAGAGAAAGCAAATCAAAACGACATAATATGTTGTGTCAAATATACTACTCAAATTACTTTTCAGGGCTTTTCTCTGGCCGACATTGCCTGACCACCGCGTGTCTGATGCGTTTTGTCGGTTCTCTGACTTCCGCAGAGGCTGCAACGTCGGAGCGACGAACAGGCACTGGACGTCATATGTATGTGATTAAAACAGTTTTTTTCATAATTAAAAAGATTTTATGCTATATCGCTGCTCCATATTTTAAAAGAACGCAAGACGTGCAGATTAGGACTAAAGGGCCCTTTATATACTTAAACGTTTGTGATTATATTTAAATTACACGTGGTGGCCATGTTTCCTAAATATATGTGAGACACTTGATTGCGAAATGGAAGATATCCTTGACTAAATGAGATTTGGAAAGCTTTAAGGCTAGTTCTGAGTGGATGCTTTTAAAGCATATTAATATTCTATGATCTATAGCATGGTGGCTGTTAAAGTCATATATTTTTATGTGTTTTGAGCTAGGCTGGACATGGCGATATTTTGAACAACAGAAAATTCCTTGACTCCTGACAAATCTGAAAAACCTTGGAAAGGCTAACAACAAAGACATATTGAAACAGGGAAATTTAGAGGTGTGGATATATTAAGTGTTAAGGTTTCCCTAGGTTCTCCTCTCTATAATGCTCACATGATGTCCCATTTTTGTGTTACTACTTGATGATTAATGTGCTAGAGGCAAATCTTTCATGTTAGTATGTAAGATAAGTGGATTAGATTTGGCACTACACCAATCTGTATCACTTTACGATAGCTAGAATTGAATGCTTAGCTTAATCAGTAACTATTTTTATTACAAAGAATCTAGATTTTAAGAAACGTATGTATAATCTCTGTAAGGTAAAGACTTTTTTCCTTTTATGCTGCATTTATTGCTTAAAAATGTTAGGCTGGATTCCTGTATTATATTAGTTAGATAAGTTAGATGTATTGTCACAGTGAATGAGCCAATAATGAACTCCAAAGATTTGCCTTTATGAGATATTATGATCATGGCAAAACTGTTTACTGAAAGAAGTATATCATAGCAGTGACCCATTACCGACATCTCAGTTCAGCCTATGGTCAACACATATCTGCTAAGCATGCCTTAAGTTGAAAACACATGCTTGTTTTATTTGTTCTAAAAGCCTATCCTTTGCACTGATGCACCCCTCATTTGTTTCTACTAAGACAGCTGGGCTGGTAATTGGAGTGTGTGTGCTTGATGTGCATTGTGTGTGCTTAATGATACTGTCTTGTGAAGAACTCACAAATGTTGAATGTCTGAAACAATGAATATCAGTCGCGTAACTACCAGGGGAGAAGGGGGTGCAATTGCACCAGGGTCCGCTCCCTCTTGGGGCCCACCAGAGAGGCTAGAAGAACTCCAATGTTTAATTCATAGGAGGAGAGCACTATAGGGGGGCCCGGATGCCAATCCTGCATCAGGGCCCACCAGTGAGTAGTTATGCCACTGATAAATATGCTGTACGCACCAGGTTTTATGTTGCACTGGTTTCCAGAGTCACATAGATTTGTGTCTAAGGGCTCCTACACACGGGCGTTTTGGACCTGCGCTCCCCTGCGTTGCGTTTGGCTGCGTTCAGTCGCAGGGGAGCGCAGGTCTAGACGCACCTCATTTTGTTCAATGAGGTTGTACCCACGAGACGCGTGTAAGCGTCGAACGCAGATTCAGACGCAACATGCTGCATTTTTCCTGCGTTCGGCGCTCACATGCGTTCGTGTGAGTACAGCCCCATTGAAAATAATTGAGTGCGTCTATACCTGCGCTCCCCTGCGTTTGAACGCAGCAAAACGCAACGCAGGAGAGCGCAGGTAAAAACGCCCGTGTGTAGGAGCCCTAACAGTGAATGGTGTGCAAGTAAGAGCAGCTGACATCCATCATAAGCAAGCAAGTTGCAACACATGGGGTTGCTGTTTGTATCCACATGTACATACCTCCCAACTGTCACGTTTTGATAGGGACAGTCCATCTTTTGACAGCTCAACTCGCAGTCCCTCATTTGTACCGGAAAGTCCCTATTTCTCTGCACTGAACATCAAAAAAAGAAACATTTTTAACTTAAATGGCTCTTGGCAGAGAGGCCAGGATAGATACTTAAGATAAATTTGTAACCATTTGGATAAGATAAGACTTTAGACCCACAGCTTAAGGGTTGGGGCAGACAGGCAGATTTGGGGAGATTTAGTTGCCTGGCGACTAATCGCCTCTTCTGCATGGCAGATCTCCCCAAACTGCCTTCTTCCTGCCTTCCCTCTGCTTGAATAAAGAATCGCCTGCACTAATGCACTTGCAGTGCTTCGATTTCCAAAGTCGCCTGAAGTTTCCTTGTGAGGCAACTTCAGGGGTCTTCGGAAATTGAAGCACCGCAAGTTCATTAGCGCAGGCAATTCTTCATTCAAGCAGACAGAAGGCAGACCAAATTTTATAAAATGAGCATGGCGATATGGGGTGTGGTCACAAAAAGGACATGGTCAAATTTTTCACCACGGTACGAGTGCCAAATTTATTTGTCCCTCTTTCTGTTTCAAGAATGCTGGGAGGAATTACATGTATGCTCCTTAGGATGACCCCTGTCCTACATATGCAAGCAGGGACATCAGGATTGAATCAGTATTATATTTAAATCCGGTTTTAAGTACAGGGCTTCATTGTGCATGGGAGAGCAGACCATTCTTTTACTGCACCAGGCATAAGTGCAAGTTGTATTGAAGGCAAATGGTAGCACTGTTAAATAGCTCTTTCACTAGGTTTAATAAATGAGCCCTAGTATGCACTACTCTTTTGAAGTCAGCAACATTTCTAATAAAATATTGTATTTGCAAATACCTGACCTTTTCTTGATAGGGTTTTGTTTTTAGGTTAGCTTTATGTGTTTTCTAAAATTCCACTGGTGACATATAGTGTTTTGACAACATATGAAGATGGCTGCACAGATCAGAGCTACAGTAATAACAAACACAGCGCAAATAAAAACCAGAAGTCCAGGATTTCTACTTCAAAGAAAAGATCTTTATATATACAGGATACAAATAAACTGAATGTGAAGTAAGGGGGCAATTGTAGTGTCCTTGAAAGATGCTACTAGGCATATACCATTAGCAATTAGTCAAGTGGAGTACAATTGTATAAGAACCTGTATGAAGTGCATATTATATGAGCCAGATAGTTTCAGCACCCCAACACCAAAGGGAATTCCAACAGTAATCCAGGGTAAATAGGCACAAATGTTTTAAACCTTTTATACAATTTGTGCATCTTTTATTCTGCAATGACCTCAACAATGCTAAAGTGGTCCTTCACCAGGCTACGGAAGGCCGGAGGCTTGATGTTAACAGACATAAGACCAGATTTTGGAGTGAAAATGTATACTTTGTGGTTCTGTCTGCACACAGGTGGTTGGTGGCTGTCATGTCTGCATTTGTAAAGATGTTATCTCTATCTGCATATTTAGTCACAATGTGACTAGGGTTCCCAACTTTTCTGGAAAAAAATACCGGACTTCCTATATATTAATCTTTATTCCCCATAAATAACATTGGTATCGACTATCATTTTTACCAGCCAGGACAGTAAAATACTGGCCAGGTGGCAACCCTACATGCGACACTAGCCTTAATGGGGAATTCAACCCCCCTTATTCAACCCCCCTTATTCAACCCCCTAAGTTTAAAAACGTAAACAGCTACTTTGCAATGTTAGCTACACTCATGACACACATTTAAAATGGCCTCTCTCTAGAATCATGTTGAACTAGTGTTGCCCAAATTGTCAAATGTGTTGTCTGATATTCAGAAAAGAAGCAGTTCTATTCTTTATGGATACTGGAAAACCACATGTGGTGTACAAACTACTTAATTGAAATACATGTTGTTAACAACATATTCAATTAGAATTTTTTAACAAGAAACCTGTTCATAGCATTTAAATAATGCACCTACATTGCTCATTGATTCCCAGGGACACAGGCCTATGAAATAATGGGAATGTGCTGGTGGTTGTATGCAAGAATCATAAGGAAGCATGATGGCACTACTCAAAGCTATGAGATAGTTAAAGCAAATTACAAATGTGTGTATATATGTGAATATTATCAGCATTGGTAACTGAATGGTGTCAAATGTGGGGGGTGGGGGGTATTCACCCACTTCATTCTCCTTTAACCTTTGTATAAAAAGAGAAGTTCACCTCAAAATTTACTGTTGCTGTTTAATTGTTTCTTTTGTGAAAAGATTTAATGTTTTGATTTAAATGTGTAATATTTGGTTGCCATTTTGAATTTAAACAATTATCCATTCATTAGGATCACTAATCCTAAGGCAGGGTCTGAAGAGAAATAGGGGAAGGACTGAAGAGAAAGGTAAAAAATACAAAGTAAAAAAATAAACAAGCCTATGGTGGCTACAGTCCCCAGAAAACAACAGGTGGTTTCAACTTTAGATTAAGGTGGAGGCACAATATATATATGAACATATCCAATATTCCACCTCAATAATAGAGATATTATTAATAGAGATATTATTCATATTATCAATAATAAAAGATAATTGTCCTAGCTTGGTCTACCGCAGGGGCAGGCAGCCCTCCCAGTGTTGGTGTGTTACAACTTCCAACTAAACTTCCTGTTGGGAGGAACTAGAAATTGTATTTCAGAAGGATCTGAGGAGCCACACTTAGAAATACTAAAAGGGAAATGAAGGAGAAGGTCGAATTCAGTGAACTACTGTTTAGTATCAGATGGAGGAAATATTTGAAAAGTCTATTGGCACACAAGATAATTCAAACCATCACTTTGACTGGCTTTCTTTACTAATAATAAAAGAATGGTTGCAGCACGGAGTGATATTGAATTATAAGCTCAACTGCAGAAGCATATATCACATGACAATGTTTTGGCTCAAACTCTGGCCCTTTATCAAGCCATTGTAGAGTATATATTACATGTAATAAACTGCTGTCATTAAAGGATTTATAAATTGTGTGTGCTGCAGTTTTGCTTTCTAATTGATATTTGTCCCTTAAGGCTAAAGGTGGCCATAGACGCACAGATAATATCGTACGAAACAAATTTTCGTACGATATTCGGTGCGTGTATGGTGGGAAATGAGCCGACCGACATCGTCAGAGGATTAAGATATCGGTCGGCTGGTTGATCGGACTGGACGGAAAATTTTGATCGGATGCCTTTAAAAGCTCCCTGAACATCGGCCATTGTTAGTGCTGAATCGTCAGATACAAGTAGAATTCTATTGTTTCTACCTGTATATTTGACGATTCAGATCTACACGTGTGTGTTGAAACGAACGATCTTTCTTGGAAAGATCTTTTCCGAGAAAGATCGTAATTGTAACGTCTATGGCCAGCTTAAGGCCAGACGGGGAGATTCAGGGGCATTTTGTCGCCTGGCGACTTCTCGCCGCGACTTGTAGCCCCCGAACCTCCCCGAATAGCCACTTACCCGCGCTTTTTGAAATTGCTCCAAATTGCCTGGCGAGGCAATTTGGAGCAATTTCAAAAAGCGCGCCGCTCCGTGTGGATACGCGCTGGCGTTTTCAAGCAACGCCGGTGCGCTTGCTTACTTGGCTATTCGGGGAGGTTCGGGGGCTACAAGTCGCGGCGAGAAATCGCCAGGCGACAAAATGCCCCCGAATCTCCCCGTCTGGCCTAGCCCTTACAGAACAGACTCTTTTGCCTTGCACCCAGCAACTCCCATCAACTCCAGTGTGTACATTACTACTGAATGCATTTCAGCACTGAGCTACATTGCATTTAACTTCTTGAATGAAAGGCTTCATTAGACACAGCCCCATTTTACTTAGATATATTTATTTTGTCTGATAAATAGATCATAGCTTGTACTGTAGTGCAAAAGGTGGAACGGCCATTTAGTTATATGAATGGCATGTTATAAGGAGGTGATGCATGTCTTCAAATTTATTATAAACAATGGGAGGTTTTCTATACTGACCACAAATTTGCACCTGGCAATAAGTCTCCATCACCCTTTCTAAAACAAAGCTGCCACTGTCTTTTAACCCAGTGGACTCTCCACTAATTATTGTTTGAAACCAGAGATCTGAATGAAATGTTGGCCTGCTTAAATCTGGGGCTTTTCTTCTTCAGTGTAAAAATTACAAAGAGAGAAGAGCCAAGATCGCACAAAATGTTTTGGCACATTTGGCATCTGTCATGCCATGCACAGCAGAACTGGTTTGTCAGCATGCGCCTCCCAGTATGAAACTGTTGCTAAATAATTCACTCATGGAATTTTACTGTCTAGTGAAGATATAAAGCTTGTTAATGTATTACTACACAGGGAAAGGTTTATGAAGTATTGAATGTTCCCCGGATAACAACAAGAATGCAACAATGAAACAAGTGCCAAAACAAGGCTGCTACAATCAGCTTTGCTAAATATAGGCCCTGGCTGAAAGCTGTTTATTAATTTATAAATCCCTTTCATGGATATCAATGACAAGGCCTATGCACTTAGGACAAGAGAAAACCCAATTGACAGATGTTTTGTTGCAGACACTGAGCATTTTACTGTATATTTACTTATAGGAGAACTAAAGCATAGCTAAAGAAGTAGGCTAGAAATATTTTACATTATGTTTTTGGTTTCTGTACCAGCCCAAGGCAACCACAGCTCTTTAACAGAAAAGATCTGTGTCTCCCCAGTAGATGCCCCAGTAGCTCCTCATCTTCTTTTCTGCT
>CM044436.1:95100505-95125394 GCA_024363595.1 Xenopus borealis
AGTGAAGTCAAGGCTTGACAAAGGGCCCAGAAGGGCCTGAAACATTGCCCTTTTTGTGGATACACATGGGCAAAATAAAACACAGACGTCACTGAGCAATACATTGGTGTGCTTCAGGATTTCTGTTTACATGTATCTCTGACCCTGTGCAAGGGAAGGGTCTTCCTGTAGAGCACATAGCACTTTCAACAAGTGGATATTTATCAGGTAGATTGCTCCACAATTGTGCAGTGCTACACACACACATATACATCTTCAAAGAAAAAAACAAAAACCAGGTCCCAAGACTTCTGAATAACTGTTTCCATACCTGTACCTTAAAAATAAGCACATTATGTGTTTTTCATGTTTCACTAGGGGAGGTCCATTTATTAAATGTTTTTATATTACATTTCTCTAAAACTACAAATGCCATTAAAAGTATTTTGGGGAATGACTGGAAAAAATATCAATATCTCAAAAACCTCTAAAAATTCAAGTTAATCGGACAATTAGAAGCAAAACAATTCTGAAAACCTGAGACTCAGAAAACTACTAGCCCTTTGGCACAGAAGCCTTTGGTTCCTTTTTGGCCTGCTTTTAGCAGAGTTTTTATTGACTTTGATGAGGGAAGGCAGTAAGACATTAACCAGATGCTGCCAAGGGTGAAAACGGGGCTTTAGAAAGTTCATAAAATTAAAATATCCAACTTGAGCAACAATTGGGCATATTTATTACTGAAAGAAGGCAGTGTAAAAAACAATTTATAAGGTAGGTATAAGTTTTTCCAGTTTTCCAGAGTTGTGGTTCTAAAATGGGGCTAAAATTGCCTGAAATTCCAAATCTGAGAATTCAATAAAATGTATGTGTCTTATAGGTAAAGATGCATGTTTATTTGTCTATGTGTTCTTCATGCATTTAGATACAGTATGATTGAATTCAACAAAGCATCTCAGATTATCCTCTCATCCACAAGCGCAATAACACATTGGGCCCACATGAAATGACCCTGCTTATCTTGGGCACTCTCCTGCAGTGTTAGTTTAGATCAATGGTCACCAACCAGTGGCTTGTGAGCAATATGTTGCTCTCAGACCCATTGGATGTTGCTCCCAGTTGCCTCAAAGCAGGGGATTATTTTTTAATTACTTGCTTGGAGACAAGTTTAGTTGCATAAAAACCAGGTGTACTACCAAAATGAGACTCCTGTAGGTACACAGCCAACATAGGGTCTACCAAATAGCCAATCATAGCCCTTAATCGGCACCCCCAGGAACAGTTTCCATGCTTGTGTTACTCCCCAACTACTTTTACATCTGAAAGTGGCTCAAGGGTAAAAAAAGGTTTGGGATCCCTGGTTTAGATCATCACACATCAGTCTTTTGGATACAAAATGCAACAAAACATTGTAGGAAGCCTACTCTCACCTTAGTATAAGTCAGCTACTTTTTGTCCATAAAACATCAGTCATCCACTCATAACAGCCTATCATATTATTTGAATAATAACATTAGGGCATGACCAAAGGCAACAATACATACAATCAAGTCACTGAATCTTTAGGTATGGGTTGCAACTCAGATTAAGGTCCTCACGCTATTTATGGTAGTTCTTAATAAACTTAGTGAAGTGAAAGGTTCTGCTACAATTGTTAGTAATAGTTAAATACAGTGCATCATTTATCCTAAGTTAGTTCTTTGCAAACGTAATTGCGGTCCCCTTGGAAAACCGTTATGAAACCATGTTGTAGAAGTTTTCAAAGGCACTGAGCTTAACTGTGTCATGTGTTTTTGAAAATATGATATGTCTGCCCATCGTATTGGTCAGAGGGACAGACATGCCATGTTTACATAAGATTTTGTCATCCCATGCTAAACCTAGAACTACTAGCAGTGCATTTGGCAAAGGACAAAGTATATACATAGGGATTTTTAAAGATGTTGAATATCTGCCATCTGTTAAGCCCTAATGCAAATACTAAGGTGCTCAGTTCCAGTCAACCATTGGTTATTTCAAATCACAAGCCTCCCATCTGACCAGTCAGATTAAACCATATTGGGGAGGATTATGACCAACAAAACATGTACCAAGGGTGTTCAAAGCCATCCATTTAAATGAAAATTACAGGCTTGCCCATCTGACAAATAAGACCCCTCATGGCCAGATATATAAAATAAGTACCCAGTGCCCTGCTTATATTGATTTTGGACACTTGCAAAATGTATTTTATCAAAAGCCCCACAACCATTTCAAACAGCACTCCTGTATTTCAAAATATTGATATTTCACTAAAGAATTTGCTTTCATGATGACTCTGCAACCTGGAAAATGGACAAGCAGGGCTTCAGGGCTTTCAAAACTTTAACACTCTTTTGTTATAAGGCAAAACTGTCAAGAGAATTCAGATACCCGCAGGGATCATTTTAAAAACAAACACACAATGTTGCATATCTGGTTCTCTAATTAGATCAGTGGCTTAAAATGTCATATTAGCAAATTTTGGAAATTTGCTTTACGTTTCGTAAAGCAAATCTGCAAGAAAGCAAAATAAAGACAAAAGAGATCCTCTATTGTCTTAAAAATGAGCCCACCCAACAAATGTGGTATGAGCTTCAAATGGTTAAAAATTATATACAATGTATATTTAAAAGTTACAACTTTTAAACATAAACCCACATTAAAATATGAAAAAATGTCAGCTTTTTCTCTTTTTTTTAATTACTTTTCTAATACAAGCTGCCTGAGAACTTCAGGTGATTTCGGAAACCAAAGCAAAGCTTATACCATCCCACCAGCGATTCACGTTCTTGCCGGTTGGAAGGCATTTTGGGGAGATTAGTCGCTTTTAGTAGTTTATTGCTTGGCCACTAATCTCCCCATGTGCCACCACTCTAAATATGCCTTTTGGTATGTATGGAAGCACTTGGTAGCTATAATAAAGGAAAGGTGGTCTCTGATTTGTTAACAGAGAAATTGAGCAACCATGACCTTGGGATTATTGCCTTTTTCAGTTATGAGATATTATCATGCTATACCCAAAAATGGTACAAATGTGTAACTAGCTAGCTGTCACCTTGTCAGAGGAAAGGCCAATCTCTTAATCCTAGTTCAGATTAGAAGGATCAGATTTGCTGTGTGAAAATCAATGTTTTAAGGTCAAAGGAATCCACTTTATTGTTCTCTGAAGTGTCCTATATAATGGAAGTTTTTGTAAAACCTAAAACAGAAAGGGAGACAAGGTTATTTCTTGTTAAATCATTAATAGGTCCTTGTTTTAAGAGATTGCAAACATTGTAATTCTAAATGCTCCATCATGGTTCTTACCTGTGCTATTTGGCTTTCAGACTTACAGAACAGAAGTGAATTCATTTGAAAGCCTTATTAGCAGACATGGAACTAATAGCTGGTTTGCTTTTTCAATTCAGTTTCTAGGGTCACATGGTTGACTTTACGCACAGTGCTGTTAATAGCTAACTGGGTATCCTCCCAAATCAATGCTAAATCAGTGGCCTGCCATAGGCAATGGCCGACTGGGACATTTGTCACCCGTTATAAAAATGCACAACAAATATGCCGAAAATGCCTCTCGATTGGAAATAACTAAAATCTATTAAAAACTATGCCATGCTTCATTCTTTTCTGACGTCGCCTCTGAAGGAAACTTTGGGTGACTACACGATATGTAGGTTTTACAACCTGTGATTTCAGTTATTTCCAATGGAGAAGCATTTTTCGGAAGTGTTGAATCAGCTACTGAGCAAAATATGGCTCAGTGGGTAGCAATTTTGCCTTGAATTGATGGGGTATTGAGTTTGAGTTTAGTTTTGATTAAATCTGTAAAGAGTTTTTATGTTCTTCCAGTGTCAGAATATGTTTCCTCCCATAGTTGAAAAAAACACACATTAAATGGCTCTGGATAAAGGTGGTGGCAGACGGGGAGATTAGTCACTTAGTGACAAATCGTCTCTGCTGCGGGTGACTAATATCCCCGAACTGCCTTCCCGCCGGAAAGAACCCAAATTGCTGGCAGGATCTATTCAGATTTCTGAAGTCGCCCTTTCCTTGTGAGGCAACTTCGGAAATTTGAATTGATCCCGCCAGTGATTTGTATTCTTGCCGTTGGGAAGGCAGTGTGGGAAGATTCATTGCCAGCAGTAGAGAAGAATTGTCACTGGGATGACTAATCTTCCTATCTGCCACCACCCTAAAATTGACCATTGTGAATGCAACCTTAGATCATAAGCTTCACTGAGGCCCACCTTCTACTGCGGTATAACCTCTAGTATAGATTCGCACGATTAGGGATTACATTGTAGAATCTCCTACTTTTATTTGCAGTAACTTAGAGTAGGTTTAACTGTTCACTGTGAGTTTAGTCTATTGGATTCCCAGAGAAGGCAATTCATCTATGAGCTACAACTAGCAACCCCTAATAATGTACTTGTGTAATTAACATCTCAATGTCATCTATAGAAACCTCTACTATTTTTGTTAATATTGAATAAATGACTTTGGATCAAAATTTCAGGACTGAACAATGAGGCAGTCTCGTGTCTAAAATTATTTTTCTAACCAAATGTGTCCCACTTTCTTTGAATTTCAGTTCTTTGCATCTCAGGACAATTCTTTGTTATGCTCTCCCGTATTCAAGAAAGCAGGCAGAACTGGCTATAATTCCAGTTACAGCTGGTCCATCCAGCTAGTCTCATGGATGAGTGATTTAGCTCACACTTGTGTACCTCACCCCATTGTATGAGATTTGCAACACTTTTCTATACGAAAACTGTTAACTCGTGTCCAGAAGTCACCCCCATGGACCAAATTGTTGTATTAAGGCGTTTAACAGCCATGTGTGTTTGTATGCAACAGCATCTAGCCCTCTAGGTGACTTTTGCCCTTCTGCTAATCTAGACATCAGAGAAAAAATGAACACTCTTCCTGGGAACTAGATTATCTAAATTAAACTACTTAATATACATTAAAATATAATGCACCCTTAGGGGCAAATTCTAATAGGTGAAGCTGCACTAGCGCAGTCTTCGCCACACTTCACCTTGTGAATTTTCGCCAGTATCCATCTAATTCACTAAACTGCAAAGTAATGCCCTACACATGTGCCCACTGTATAACTAAGGTGCCATAAAAAATAAAATGTAGGGGGGAAGGTGGGCACCCAAGAAAAAAACTTACATTTTCACCCTATAAAAAGTAAAACACGCCAGCGTTTTTTGGGAAAAATTTTCAACAAAAATCTACTCTATTGCACTTCATCTGCTCTGACCTGGCAAAGTCAACTCTGGTGAAGTCAATTCTGGCGAAGGGTGTAACGTTCAGAAAAATAAAAAAAATGTAGTAAATTTGCGTAGTTTTGCACCCTTCGCCAGAGTGCAACTTGACTAGCGTTAGGGTGCCAATTTGTGCTACTCTATCTACATCACTAACGAAAAATCGCCAGTCGGACTTAGTAAATTTGCGAAGTTACAAAATGACATCACGCTGGTGAATTTCCGCTAGCGTTAGCCACTTCGCCCTTTAGTAAATTTGCCCCCTAGTCTGAACTGAGCCCCAGCAACTTGAATATCATTTATAGAAATAAGTTCAATTTTACCAGGCAAAGGCTGCCATGCACATCTCAGTTTGTAACAGGAGAAAACTAGCCAGGTTTAAAATCTATTATGGAGTTGTCACCAATATACCTGCTGTCTGCCTCTTCCAAGTATCTTTTACCCTTAGTAAAAGAAAAGTTTTGTATTCTGCCCAGTTTCTACCTTTCCAGGGGACACCTACATAGTAAGTACGTGCAAGGACAGGTCACTATATAAAAAGGATGACAGAAATACTCTAACCCATAAAACAACTATATGCTGTTTAATATACTGTGCATCTGAATTACATGAACTATACAGTATTATTTTGCCAAAGAAAATTATATAAATATAACAGAAAACAGGAAAAAAGAGCAAATATTGTCAATCACTACTCAATCTTTACTAACCTATATTAAATAAATTAAAAAAAAACAGAAGCATACAATAAGTAACAGAGTAGCGAAGGTTAAATAAAGGTACACATGTATCAAGTTCAGATTTTTGGCCAGTTGAAATATGCCTAATTACTAGTTGTTGCAGGGGAAGGCAAAATAGGCTTATGTAAAGCAATCTCCATTTGCCATGACGGTTTAATTGATCCCAACTTGCTTATTTTAGTTTTCACAATTTTAGATTTTTTCCAACCGCATAGGAACGTAGACAGAGAAAATGCAGATCTACCCATATTTTTGTGTTGAATGCATCCTTTATCATAATTTCTGTGCAGAGCTCCAAATATTCGCTAATGGACCAATGCCTGTAGGTGCAGTGCAGTGAAAACATGGACAAACAGAGACAAACATTTTTAAATCTCCTTTTTGAGTTGGTACACTCTGGTCTTCTCTGTCTCAAAGTCCAAATCTAAGATTGTATTTTTTTCATTACCTAAATCTAAATTAAGTTTTTTACTTGCGCCTTAGCATAACTCAGCAAATCAGACGCAGACTTATTCAACACAGTATCAATACTTCAGGCAATTGTATCACAAAATGCATTTACATCATTGTTAATAAAAAAAAACACCTGTCAAAACTATCTCCGTGCTGGACTTTTATGAATATTTACAGATCAGGCATTCTCTTCATCCACTATTAAAGAATAAGCAAATTGAAATGTTGCAGTTGAAAAAGTTGCTGATAAACAAGCAAAACATTCAGTGCTTAAAACTTTTCAAAGGACCGAAAAAAATCTCTCCATTTGTAGCATGCTTTTAAAGTACAGTATATACATTAGAGTGGCTCTAATCATGTGGGTGCTTATTGCAGCTGAAGCACAGGGAGAAACTTTTGTTAGAAGAGAAGACGCATACTAATTGGCAACACTTGTGGATATATTCAGATAGAACTAGGTTCCAAAAACCACAACTAGAAAGAACATTATTATCAAAAGAAGAGCTCCAATAGATGTGGTAAGAACCAGTAGCAAGAGGTCTTGATCTAGATACAGTATCATATTAATGGGGGAATGTAATATGTATTGTTAGCACCATTCCCAAACAGCTTTACACACTTTAACAACCACATTTGCATCTTTTTTTGTCTGAATACAGACCTCAAAGACTTCCTTGCAATGTTTGCAAACAAATGGCTTTTGCGGACATTTAATACGTTTTTAGAGATAAAATATTTAGCAACAGCCCAGAGCAGGTGTTAACGCTAACCTTTGCTTAGCAATAATGAGCGATGTAATATTTGCCAGCAAATGATTTTACATTACGAGCAGTGCTAAACATTACAAAAAAAACCCCATTTTATGTAACACTTGAAATTTTTAATCACATTCCCCCATAAATGTTCTGTTTCATTAACTATTTTTTACTTTTTTACTATATGTTCTCTTGTTCTTATGTATGCCCAGTTCATGACACATACTTTTATTGGAAGAGATTAAACAGGATTCATCGTGCAGAAGATTTGTATTTTTTGTTATATAAAATCACTGATGCCCTACAGCATAGAGTTAAAGGTACTAGGGAAAAATGTAAATCCTATTTTTTAAAGGGGAAGGGATGGACCACCCTCTTGAGTGTTAGTTTACAACTCCAACTCCCCTTTACCCTTGGCTGCCTACCCCTATCTGGGGCAATAAGGTACCCCTCATGTGCTGGCTGTTAGCGTATGTATGCAACTGGCAGGGCATATGCTCTGAGCCAGTAACTGCAGGTCTCCTCAGAAAAACTCCTGAACCAGGTCTGGACTGAGAATTAAAAAAGGCCCTGGCATTTCAGGTACACAGAGGCCCACTCAGCCCATGCAGAGGCCCAAACAGCCCCCACCAGCCCACTAAATACTGACTTTCTATGGGACTTTATAGCAGCCCCTCTGGCATTTGCCAGAACCCACAGATTGCCAGTCTGGGCCTGCCCTGAACATAAAAGTGGACTCGGTTGTTCTTTGAATTTTGAAACATTTCACAGTTATGTGTGCCAACTTCCATAAGTGCAAATTAAAAATATTTTTGTTTTCTGTTTTGTACAAAGTCACGAAGTTTTCGAAAAAAGAAATCAGAAAACTTTGTGACTTTCGGCGCATGCGTAGTAGAGCTGAATCGGCAAACGTCTGATGGATTCAACAGAAAGACCGCACAGGAGAAGATGGGGCCTATGAACTCCGTGGACAGGACCATGCGCTGAGGGGTAAGTAGCAACTTAGGTGCATTTGCCCGGGGGGAGGAGGGGCAACACACAGGGGAGGGATTTTAGCACCAAAGGGGTTGACTTTAAGTCTATCACTCTGGCTTGTATGAGGCACTGTGCTCACACACAAGCCAAGGGCATACATACATGCTAGGTAACATCAGCCCATGAATGGACAGAGCAACAGCTTCCTGTTACAACCTTCAGTTTGTTCCTGTCAGGTGATCAGTGAGTGAAACAGAATATCACAAAATAGTGGTTCAAGCTAAGCAATGTAATAGGGCGCTGTACTGATATGTATTTGCCTATTTTAAAATATTCTTTGAATATGGATATAAATTGGTTGCTTTTTCATTCAAAACATTTAGTTCTCCTTTAAACATTCATTTAACCTTCACTTAGAAGACACAACTAATAAGGTTAATTTAGAAGACACATTTTTGTGCACATAAATAATCCATAGACCCTCCTCCTGCAATCTCTACCTTTTTTAAAAGTCTCAAGCACCCAATATTTACATTTCCATTTCCCTGAGCCTTTCTATAGTTTAAATCATGTACCGTTGTTAATAAAGATCCGACCTTTTGTTTTTATGCTATAACGGATTTTATGTTTTGTCTGGCAACAATGTGTTTATTACCAACATTTCAGTGCTGTACTGTATGTCTGTTTATGCAGACAGTGGAGAGGTTATGAAGTATGACCTTTCACCTTCCACAGAGTGGATAACTGAAGTAATCTCCAGTCAAGCTAATAATCCTTAGGGACACAGCATCACTAGGTAAGGGGTAAGCTCCCTCTCACAACTGACACCAGTTATACATAAACCTTGACTTGAATGAAGGCTGCACCTTGTTTACATCCAATTAGTTTCCCATAATCTGTGTGTGAATTTTATCTGCCCTGTATCCTTATCATAATGGCAGTATACAGCAAACTGGTTCCATAAATATAGGGAAATACATCAATGTCTGTGTAGAACTATGCCAGTAATTTATTGAGAAACAAGTGTAGTTCTTTCAATTACCTGAGGAATGCTGAATGTCACAATGCCTCATATTTTAACATTAATCTGACACTTGATACACCAATAAGAATACAGAATGCTGCAACTCAAGCCCCCTCCCATATGTAACGGGTTTGACTCAGTAGATATATCTAGCATGATATAAAACCAGCGCAATGTAGTCAGATTCTTTTGAAGCATTTAGACAGGCTGGTGTACTATTTTCTTATTATAAATATTTACTAAATACATTCATTTAAGGGCGATACTTAATTTCATCAACAGCATTACAAACTGTTAAAACAGTTTAGCCACCTGGACTAAGAGTGGGTTCCACGTGCAGAAGGTACAGCATTCAGCAGGTTCCTATGTTTCCCCAATCTGGAATGTGGACACTGACTGGAGTAAAAAATTCCATGTTAAGTAAAGTTTAAAGTCTATATGTAAAAAGGACACTGTGCTGGAAGTTGTGCATGCACGCCAGAAGACCATGAAGTCCGCATCTGGAGAAACAGTAGTGGCTTGGAAGAATGTTAAAAAAAAAATTCTCTATACATGTTCCAAGGAGGAACAAGTGCATAAACAACAAGACCTGGAAATACAGAAAATACTGGAAAGGGAAAAGTTGGCAGAGTCTCAAGGAACAAATTATAAATAATAAGGATCTCTGATTTTTTTGCAAGTACACAGTAAACAAAAACTCAGAAACTGTAGGCAGAGCTTAAGATACAGCAAGGATCAGGGGATAGATTCAAGTCAACTATTAAAATGCTTAATAATCAAGTTCTCTTTTACAGGTAAATCTGAACATAGAACAAGATGGAGAATTTAAACAATACGTCAAAAACCTGCTTAAAGATTAAACTGAAGCTGAGCAGGAAACAAAATCAGAGTTTAAATCCAGGTCATAGTCAGAATTCAGATACCAGAACCAATAACTGCTTGAGAAGTCAAGATGGAGTGTTACATTCTTGACAATTAACAGTAATCGGGTGGCACTGCATGCTCAGCTTGAGAGCATAAAATAGGCCAACAATATCTTGTCCCAGGCAAGAATGGATTGTTCTGCTCAAGTAAGGGAGAGGATAACCCCTAGAATATTGTGCATCTCTTTTATGCACCTTTAAATTATGAAATAAAATTCTTTCAACATCATGCCTGGACCAAAACAGTAACCAAGTTCCATCTGGTAAGAGACTCAAAAATTTAGAGCAATTTTAAATATACAAAAGTTCCCACCACAGGCAGGTTAACATAAATAGAACCGAAGGGTATCAGTGATTGAATCAAATTACAATTATCGCCATCCATGTGCAGACATTTTCCAGGACCTGGCCACTTTAACTGAGTTGGCAGCAAATCGGTGTGTGTATGAGGCCAAAACTTTGGCCTGTACAAAGATATTGCATCATAACCTGTAGAAATATAAGTTGGGCAGGCTGGAAAAAACCTTCATTCAACAACCACATTGGCCTGTGGAAGTGGTGACTAGTCTACATGAAGACCACATGTAATCCAAATTTCTAAAGGATCAGCCACTTACGTAGCATTATATTAAAAGGATCTGCTTGTTTTATGGCATTACAAATAGAAGATGTTACAGTTGAAGAATGAATAATTCTTCCATAAACTCCTTAAATCTGTGTGTAGGAATTCCAAGCCACAAGACTCAACATTGTAGAAAATTAACAGATATTGAAGTTCATCATCTATTACCTGTGGTTATCAAAAATGTATATATCAAAAACTTCTCTAAAAATATTGAACCATCCTTCTCACTGATATAGTTTTCTATGCCAGTGAATTGTACTATGATGACTGATATTGGACAGTGTATAATGTAAGAGGATACTAAGAAACAGAACACTTTAAATCTGGAATGTAAGTACTCATCAGATGTATACCAGCACATGTACTTTGCTACTTTTTAATTACTTCTGTCCTACAGCACTATTCTGTGCCCAGTTAAAAGAGAGTTCTGGTTAGCTAACTTTAATTAAACCTGCTTTGGGCTGACTAGTAATAGTAATATATTTTCATACATGCTACAGCCTGCACTGAGTTTTACGTAACCATGTGGAATTCAGCTGAAGTAATTACTTATCGACCATGCAGAATGATTGATTTATAGATTTCAGTTTTAAAGGGGTGCCAAGACAATCCTATCACTTTACAACCAAAAACATATAAAATATAGTACATGGCTGCAATATTCTACATGCATCAATAATCTCAGGAGCATGGGGATTTTATAGATTCTTGCTCCTAAATTCGTGAAGACAATCCCTAGGCTTTGGAAAAGGGCTTGCTCAAATTTGCAGATGAATAAAGTATCATTTAATTTGGATTATCAAGATTTTCAGTAAATTTAAACTTCACTTTCTGATCAGCCTGATTTTTGTTTAGGTAGAGTTTAAAAAAAAATCTGGCTGATCATAAAGAAAAGCATATACTTTGGTAATCCAGATTTTACTGTATTAGAAGCTCTATTTTCTATGCTAATTTAAGGGGCACAGATACAGACTGAGGAGGGTTTGTTTTTACCTCTTGTATCAGCCAGTATTTGTTTGAAATTTGCATTTCTGATGTACACACCTTTCTATTGTACAGAAATAGAGAATATGTTGGCCGCATATAAATAATTGATTATAATCTCATGCCCAAAAAATGTATTATGTGTTACGTTACCCTTTAAAATATATAAACAAATAGATGCTCCAAAACGCTGGTGAGTGAAAGCATACTGCAGTTTGTTTTTGATTGGTGCATTTAGTTTCCTGTTCACTCCTTTTTTCTGCAAACTGATTTTCAATTTGTGGACTCGAACAGTACTGAATTGTCTTGCTTATTTTAAATGTCGGTTATACATGTGAGTGGAGCTTTAGACATGTCTTGCTAATTTTTGCTCTCTGTAATGTTAAAGTTTTTGTTTTTTCACTGCTATCTTATTGACCCTTGAATGTGATGGGTAAGGTGTGTAAGCAAGAAAAATACTATATGTTTAAATAGTTTCTCAGAGCTTGGAATTGTGGGTGAGACATATAAAACAGCATGATTATAGATGGATAGCTGCTAGATTGTGTAAAAATGGCTTTGAATTAGAGTGTTCCAGTAAATTAATAAATTATGCAAATGTATTTCATTGACATGACTACAAAAGCTGTTAATCATTTTTATGTGTACCCAGGCTTCCAACAGACCCTCTCTATGCCAGCAAATCCAAAGAAAACTTTAACAAAAGTGCTTTGCAATAAGTTGGCGCTATAGAAATACATGTTGATAATAATAATAACAAAAGTAAAAGCAAAAAAAGCAGTTTTTGCACATTTAGGTAAACAATCATTATGTGCAAGACTGAACAACACTTTAAAAACACTCTATTCTTTTAACTTGAAGACCACAAAGGTTAGATATTAAGGTTCCTCTTTTGGGTAAATATTTAAAGTGATACTAACAATAAAAAACATTTTTTCAAAATATTAATTTACATTAAAAGTTACCTATAGATCAGGTTGATCATTTTTCACAGATAGTACTGCTTTTACAAGTTAAGCTGGCCATAGACGCAATGATCCAATCATATGAATCCTCAATTTGTACAATTTTGGAACCGTGTGTGGAGTGTCCCGACATTTGTCATACCATGCCAATCGGTTGTTCAGTCGATCGGATATGTAAGAAGATTTCTGTCGGCTGCTGATCATATCTCTGCGTGTATTGTTGATCTAAAGATTTTCAGCAGCTTTGTCAGACAGAAACTTTGGTACGATTGCGGTCAGGGGCTGAACATCGGCTGATTTGTTCTTTTAACTGCTTTATTTGATCTGAAGGTTAGTGGCAGGTGGGATCTGATTGTTCAGTGATTCGAATAATCAGATCTTTGGGGGAAATTCACTAAAGCACGAAGCGTCTAGCGCTAATTCGCCAGCGTGACGTAAATTTGCAAATTCGGCAATTAAGTAAGTAAGACTCTGGCGAAAATTCGCTAGCGATGCAGATAGACTATCGCAACTTCGCAAAGTTGTGCACTGATGAAGGGACGTAATTACGCTAATTCACTAAGATGAACGTTATTTACTGAACATTACCTCTTGTGCTAGACGTTACTTTGCCAGGTCAGACCTGGCGAAGCTCAATACAATAGATAGGAGTTTGAAAAAAAAATTAAATTTTTTTCTAAAAAAACTGGCATCTTTTACCTTTTGTAGGGTGATAGTCTGAAAAATAGTGAAACATTTTTGGGGGGTTACCCTCCTTCCCCCCCTACATTTCCTAACGTGGCAACTCAACTATACAGTGGCCACATGTTTAGGGCAATAGGACAACTTTATTTTATTAATTAAAGGTTTCCTGGGCTTGTGTAGTGTAATGTAGTGGCTGTAACATATACGTCTATTATATGTTTAAGTTTGCACCATATGCAAATTAGGCAACGTTAGCATAAATGCACTTTGCCTGGCGAAGTAACGGTAGCACGACTTTGCTACCGTTCGCTGCCCTGAGCGCAAATTCGCATTTCTGTGAGTTTAAATAGCTCTGGCTAAAATTCGCATGGCGAGCACCTGCGAAGCCGTCGCTAGCGCATTTTCACGCTTTAGTAAATTTGCCCCTTTGTGTCTATGGCCAGGTTTACTGTTACTTGAAGTTCCTAAACCTGACTGTTTTGCCAACCTGACTGTCCCTTCTCAACCTCTCAGTTAGAGTTTCTAATGCTAACAGACACCTGCTGCACACATATAGCATCCCCCTCATAAAGGAACATGGGGCTAAGAAAGGTAAAAAGCATCTGACAAATATTTAAAATTATAAATAGTATGTAAAGACAATATTATGAATGATGTAAAAAAGATTATTTTCTGGTGTCAGTATCTCTTTAAATATGATACAAGTTTGCCATATTGTTTGGTAAATATGCAGCACCTAAAAAATTCAAACATATATATTAAGGGGAATATTTACTAAGGGTCGAATTTTGAATGGCAAAAAAATTCGAAATTCGACCAGGGAATAGTGGGGAATGATCGAATATGAAAATTTTATCGAATTCAAATCGAATTTTCGAACGATTTTTAAACGATTGATGATCGATCGAATTTTTCCTATTCTATCTTAGGGAATGATCCCCATTTCGGTAGGTTTACTCTGGCAAAGTTGGTGATTGAATTTAAATTTAATGGGGAAGTATTCAATCATCAAATTTTCGAATATTCGAATAAAATTAAATTTGAATATTCAAATTATTCGAATATTCGATGGTCGAATCTGGTCGAATTTGCCTAATTTGCATATTTTTTGAAAATTCGATCGAATATTCAAATCCTTCATGTGAATTTAGTTAATCTGCCCCTAAGACACAAAAGGATTATATGACATAAGATAAAAACAACAATGAATGATAACACCTTCTTGACAGAGTTAATGCATTGATGGTTGGGCCACAATACATAAATACGTCAGCATCAGGATGGACAACAAAAGACAAAATGTGTCTAGTTTCTATGGGATTTTTCACTAATGCAAGTTTCCTATACTTCCCTTAACTGTCCTTCAAGCTAGGCCCGCAGACACCACCCCAGACCCCTGTAGAGGCCAGCCCCACAGTTTGGGATCCTCTACTTTAAACACAAAGAAGGGGAATGAAAAAAAACAGGCACAGGATTAAACAACAATCATCAAAAGCACCTTAATAACTACATTGTACATCAATATGCCTGGCAGAAAAAATGCGGTAAAGAGTCAGTTCTCTTGTTATGGTTAGAGCTACTTTTGACCCATAATTTACTGTGCCTGCCATGGGAGAAAATGAAGTATCGGGAGGACTATAATGATGGCAGAGTTCTTGGTCTTTGTCTTGCTATGTATCAGATAACCTCTTCAAGGTCATAAAGAGCTCACATTTGTATTTCAGCCACAATCTATAGATGGAGTAACAATGTCATGGTCAAAGCAATCACACTCTCTGCCTTTTATTTTATTTCTTAACCCTTTTGTGCAAGTCCTAGCAGCAATGTTTATGGTATTACTTGAGAAAAAACAATGGAATGACCTGAAACATTTCTATGTTTTTGGCCTATGTCCTACTATGCAATATGGAAATATTATATTGTAAACGGCCCGAGTACCTGTTATTGCTGGTCAGCTATATCTCTTGATGATTTTTTCTTGTTATTGACACCAATTCAGTCAATTACTCAATATTATACTGTATGTCCTTCTCTTAGCACATCTCTTGCTGACTAAAGAATCTGAGATTATGACAAGCATAACTGTGTAACCTATAAGCAATAATGTTTTCCTACAGATCATGGATCATCTGGAAGATTTTTGTGTTCTACATTTACATAGCAAAAGCCAATTCCATGGACTTTTATAGTAGCTGGATGCATATTTGTATTTTCCACTTGTATGCCAAAAATTAGCAATGAATAAGTAATCGTTCCCGATACATTTTTTCAACAATTTCAGTGGCAAAAATGTTCATGAATCTCTTCTCAAGATTAGTCTGAAAAAAGTGGGGTCATGTATCAGAAAAACATACAGAAAATGACCAATCATTATTATGCATCTCTTGATTTTTTGTCCTGGTGCAATGTCTGGAAGAAATGGGCAACAAGTCAGTGTTTTCTCTCCTAGAAAGAATAGGTACAGCATAGTCAACAAGAAATTTCTCTAACAATGTAGAGTATATGCTCAGATGTGCATAATTGCCCCGACCACCCTGGGGCAGCCTTTCCGATGTTCCCTGCTCCCCCGCCTTCTTTGCTTACTGTCACAATCGCTCTTTCTGCATAAGAAAATGTGAAATTCAAATACAAAAATTAGATTTTTACTATTAAAGTTAACAGGAGTGTCTTCTTGCTTTTTATTTGGCATACACTGCAGCTTGAGTCAAGATTTTCACCTGCTTCATGCCTTCCTGTTGACTAGAAATTGTGCTCATCACTATGAGTCTAGAATACAGTAAGCGGCATTACAGGATTGCATTAATAGATGCATAAATTACTTATTTAAGATAAGGGTGCAGGACCCAACAGAACACCATATTTACTCCTTGTCTGTGCCAGGCTGCACTCTTCACCTGGTATCAACATCTACATCTTGCTATTCTTGATCCATCATCCATAGCGCCATCATCCAAATTCATTGGATGATGGCATAAACCCATGAAGCTCTCTGTTTATGGAACTATAAGTGCAGTGTTTTGAAGCAGCTCAAACATCGAATTCATGTGAACTTTTTTTTTTACCTCTAATAAATCCAAATATACTTGAAATTTGATTGGGGGGTTAATTAATAAAAAAAATTGAATATCTCGAGTGAATATTACTGACCTGAAAACTCAATTCGAATTCAAATGGAACTGAAAAAAAAAACTTGCATGTCAGGAAGGCTAGTAACATCTTCAGATAGGTGTCTGGATCACTCCAATGGACTTCTACATGAACTTGTCAAGGTTTGATAAATCTCGCAATAGAATATGAATTAAAATTAGAATATAATTTGGATTATTCACAATTCAAATTTGAGAGTATTGATTAAAAATTTGATGAAAATTTGATTTAGAATTTTCACTTCTACCTTATAAGGAATTGTTCAGTCTAAAAATAAAAAATGTGTCTAATATAGATAGTAATTATTATTATTATTATTATTATTAACATGTATTTCTATAGTGCCAACTTGTTTCATAGCGCTGTATATTTAGCCAAAAATGTAATGTATAAAAGCTGGAGTAACTGGATGTCTAACATAATAGCCAGAACACTAATTCCTACTTTTTAGCTCTCTTGGGTCCACTGACTGGTTACACTGGCTACCAAGTAATAATCAATCAGTGACTTGATGAGAGGGAGCCAAATGGGTCATAACTGTTGCTTTTGAATCTGAGCTGAATGCTGATGATCAATTGCAAACTCACTGAACAGTTATGTCCCATGTGCTCCCCTTCAAGTTGCTGACTAACTCAGAGTTAGAGAGCTGAAAAGCAGGAAATAGTGTTGTGGCTATTATGTTAGACATCCAGTCACTCCAGCCTTTATAAATTACATTTTTAACTAACTAACTATATTAGAATTATATATCTATTTACACAACCTATCTATTTACCCAGTTTTTGTTTTTACATTGAACTGTTCCTTTAATAAATCTGCCCCCTAGTGTTAATACCCCCTTTATGAAGACTGCAATGTTCAGGCGATTGTACAGCATGCGTCTTAAAAACGTAATGTGACTGAAACAGCCCATTAACCTAAATATTATACAGGTATGGGATCCGTTATCCAGAATGCTAGAATCTGTCCATAATTTGGATGTTCATAATTTAAGCCTGCTAGAAAATAAATGTAAACGTTAAATAAACCCAACAGGTTGAAATGCTGCAAATAAGGATTAATTATATCTTAGTTACGGATCAAGCACAAGGTACTGTTTTATTATTACAGGGCAAAAGAAAATAGTTGATAAAAATCTGGATTATTTAGATAAAATGGGATCAATGGGAGATGGCCTTCATGTAATTTGGAACTTTCTGGATAATGGATTTCTGGATAACAAATCCCATACCTGTACATCAGTAATACTGGCACTAAAAGCAATTGTTTGTATAAAACATGGAGTATAATTACAGGGGGTCCCATAGTGCCAAGAGACATTCTGATGGTTTTGTGTTTTCTTGAGCAATAGCGTCATGGTGTCTAGTTTCACTGCGTAGTTGTAACAATCTGTTTACCTCGGATCCCGAAGGAGGGTAGCTGATCCAGGAGAACCGGTACTAACAGGAACCCCTCTACGGCTCCGGTATTCACCAACGCCCTTTTGGGGCCCCGGGCTTTCTGCTGCGGAGGTAGTAGAGAAGTCAGGCAAGTTACCAGGAGCGAGGTATCAAGGAATCAGGCAAGGCGTAGTCAGGTGCAGGCAAAGGTCGGTTCCAGAAGATGGTTGCAGAGAAGCGAAGTACCAAGGAGTCAGGATAAGGAGTAGTCAATTGCAGGCAGAGGTCGGTTTCAGGCAGCGAAGGTTCAGAAGTCAGGAAAACAAGCAGAGGGTCAAAACCAGGAAACTCAGACAAACAGAGCTTTAGCAGGAACTGAAGCCAGCTTGGGCAAAGTGAGGAGGAAGAGGAAGGTATTTAAGTGAACAGGAACCAATCAGGAGCAGGCTGAGGAAGACAGACACTTCAGGAACCAATAGGAAGCTAGGTGCCCAAATTAGATGTCATAACACCTAAGTATACTGGTATATAAAGAAAAACCTACAACACCAGGTATTCCCAGGTGGTCTTCCATCCAGATACTAACCAGGCCTGGCCCTGCTTAGCTTCCAAGATCAGGCCTTCCATTACAGCATGGACGTCTGCCTTGACGTGCACCAGTATTTATGCGCCGACGTTTGACGGCAGGCACTACAGTAGTGCTTGATTGAGTAGGACAATGCAGTAGGAACAACAATTGTCTGTATACAGCATAAAAAACAAATAATAATGGCAATGCTTAAGGCAATTAAAAAAAAAGATTTTGATGTTTTTTCCTGCATTAATGTTTTAACCTTTAGGGGTGTCTGAATGAGTTCATGTAGAATATAGTACAGAGTATGTTACAGGTCACTTATCTTCAAAGAACATGTAAGGGTATCAGTTTCCTCCCATTTGATTAACTCTTGCATGCCGCCTTATCCACCTACTATTTATTCAGCTCCATTGTCCAAGGTGACTTTGCTTTTGCATTACAAAGCCTTCATGGTCCTGTCGTGGAGCCACAGTGTCTGCTAAAAATATGATTTCCACTGTATGTTGAGGTATTCATTTCAGGGTTTCCAGAAAAAAAAAACCTCCTTTACTTAGCAGAAATTCTCAAGGATAAATAACAAGTCAGCCCCTAGGCAGGGACTGAACAGTTTGGTTTATTAGTAGCTTATTAACATCACATACTCACTGATGGGGTGCCAGCAACATTTGCAAACGCTGGTGTTTGTTAAATTTCCCATTTAAATTTGATTGTCTTTACAGCACTAGAAGTATAAAAAGTACATCAGAACTTGAGAAATGATTATGATTCAATAGTTAAAATAACAGCCTATTCTACATGGAGAGCCTCTTTCCTCATTGGTATGCAAAACAGCAGGAATCCTGATTCACTCAATTTTTGTTCATACACTATAGGCTAAAGGTTACCCACTGGGGTTTAAGCTCAGCAAGCAGGTCTGGACTGAGATATAGAACAGACCCTTCAAAAACACAGAAATTCAAACAGCCCCCCACATGGCCAATAAATATTGACTGTCTATGGCATCTTACAGCTGTCCCTGGCATTTCCCAAATCCCACAATATGCAGTCTGGGTCTTACAGCCAAGGTTGGTGATCAGATCCTAACTACAGAATGGTTTTACCTTTTATTAAAGGAGAACTAACCCCTCCTCCTAAAGAGAATCACCATCTAATAGCCCCCATTCGCCCCCATACCCATATCCTACCTGCATAGTCCACTAATTTAAAAAGTGTTGCAGAAAGTCCCACAGACCTACCCAGTGCAGAGTAGGGTGACGGAGCTCATAGTGGCCATTTTTTATATCTTCTGATACGTTTGCTATACATGTCTACTGCACATGCACCGGAAAGTAAATACCCGAAGGAAAGAAGAGGATCCAAAGATACAGAAGATGATGCCAGTGAGCTCCGCTATGCTACTCTGCATGGGGAGGTCTGTGTGACTTTCTGCTACATTTTTTAATATAGTGGACTATGCAGGAAGGGAATGAGGAGGGGGGGAATGGGGGCTATTAGATGGGGACTATCTTTTTATGGGGGAGGTTTAGTTCTCCTTTAAGGTGATATAGGTACTTCTAACTGACATATGCAAAATTATGTGTGCAATTGTGTGCAATAAAGTACACTTAAGCAGCAAGTTCTGATGTTTTTGCTTTCTCTCAGCCTTCTACATTATTTTGACTATATTCCACACATGCAGCGGTGGGTGTTTGCTGAGATTGAGAGGACAGCTAACTATCTCCCCAGTCAATTTGTTTTATTCCTGATATGCAAAACTACATAAGGGGATCCAATCCAACAGCTCATTTAGGATGATCCATATGCTTTCTCAGTCTTTCAATCTGCAGCATTAGCCTCATGGAACACAAGATATTTTCGGTGCTTTGGCAAACAAAAAAATGCAGCACCAAGGAACCCACTAACTTGCAGAAACAAGGAACCCACTAACTTGCAGAAACTTGCCTGCACTACCATTTGCCACCACTATATAGAGCAGCTATCAACTGATGAGTCGTGGCAAATTTTTGGCACTTTACAAAAATATTTTGGCCTCCTTAAAAATGTGGCACTTATAAAGCACCCCATTAAGCTAAAAGCAATGTAATACCATTTTGGAGTAACAGGTAATAATTTTATTTATATAGAAAAGTTACAGTTTTTCTCCTTTGGTATACTTAATACTTTACTTGGAAATTAACCATTTATATTTATTTTCTGGAACCAATAGCCAGTGTATGAAATATGAGTGCTAGCAAAAAATGGTTTAGTTAAAAATAATAAACCATTATATGAGTGAAATAAAGTATGCATAGTATGCAACTTGTGATAAATAGATTTAGCCAGTATGAAAAGCAATTTCTTATCTTTCTCATCTCGTGTTGCCACACAAAACTGTTATGGTAGAACTGCGATTTCACAGCCTGCTTGAAAAGCATTCTAGTAAGATATTTGCAACATAATAAGTTCCGGTCAGAATTTAAAGAAATAATTTTGCAACATTTTTTCGGCTCAGGATTAATGATTCTGAAAGCAGATTATAATAAACAGGAAAAGAGATACAAAAAGACATGGTGCATGTTTAGTTTGGTTCTATCTCACACTGCTTGGTTTTTCCACCTTTAAGGCTGGACATTGAATACTTTGTTTGTATAAATAATTCAATATATTAGAAACCCATGCACTCAAATCCAATACTTATGGGCCGATTTACGAAATTCACGTGAAATGATCGACGTTCGATCGAATATGATCAAATAACGATCGTACAAATGTTTTGTAAAATCCGATATTCTAATTTGGCCTCTTTGATCATCGAATACCGATGGTCGAATGCTTATCGAATTTCGAATAGGATCGAGCAAATTTTGAGGAACAATAGTAAATTTCCCCTTGGCATTAATGGTATGTGGCCTGGCAGTCATGCAGTTACAGGTCAACTGGAAAGGTGACAGAATGTACACTAATCCAGTAAACCAGTTAGTTACTACAGATATGGGCAAACCTAGCAAATTCAGAGCCAGGAAAAATAAGTTATGTGCCGCTGTACTGTTGGGTATGCTTATGACATGAACACAGATCAGTTTGAGTGTGCCAATGCTGAAATGTATTGCATGCATTTAGATAGAATGACAGAAAGGACAAGATTTCTCTAAAATATCTCTCTAAAAACATTATGACAAAGGTGATGATTTTGGGGGGATCCCGGGTATTTGGATTAATTGGCCTGCCACCAGAAAAATGATTTGACTATTTATGTATGGACACTGCACCTTCATTCAGGCCCGGACTGGCCATTTGTGGGTTTGGGCAAATCCAGAGGGGCTGCTATAAGGTCCCATAGAAAGTCAGTGTTTAGTGGGCTGGTGGGGGCTGTTTGGGCCTCTTTGTGGGCTGATGGGCCTCTTGTGTACCTGAAATGCCAGGGCCTATTATAATTCTCGGTCCAGTCCTGCCTTCATTTCATATACACTGTCTGTTTGCCAAAGTTGACTCAGGGTCACTATACACCTATATACAGTACCATTATTTAAGCACTTAAATAGGATTTGTGTTTGCTTTTATGCTTCTAATTTATAAAAAAAATCTTAACATTTTTTAATTTTATGAATCAAAACCAATCATTGTTTAATTTCTTCCCTTACTCCCCTTCCACCTCTGGTAACCAGGAGTGTTTGTTTAAAAAGATACAGTGAGCTCAATATAAACAAAAATCTCTTTTCTACAGCTACAGCCAGTGTGTCTAGCTTGCAGAGGGATTCATCTGTGTTCATCTGTGGGCTGCTGTATGATTGACTACATTCTCAAAAGCTTGAAGAACCAGGAAGTGCAAATGGAACATAATCTTAGCACATAGGTGTACAAATTGACTCATCAAAACACAGGGCTGATGTGGTCCAAACTGATTTTCAACCAGATATTTGTCAGGGAGGCAGACAAATACATCTGCTTGAATAGGCAAACTGTCACAGTTCAGAAAGAGCTAAAGACCACACAGTAAAGCTGGCCATAGACGTAAAGATTTTTGAAAGATCCAATGGTTATCGTGAGACCACGATTGTCTCAAAACAATTGTTTAAATGCCCGATGTGTCCATCAACTAAAAGACCATTTCACTGAAGGATCGCTGCCTGCTTGGCCCTGCAAACATAAATAGATTGCATGGGGACCGATAAAGATTTTCTAACCTGGCCGATCAATCTTCAGACCAATGTCGGACGAAAAATCGTAAGATGCACAATCATTCGAATCCCACAAACTGCGCGGTAATTTGACAGATTGGTCGGACTTCGCTAAAATCGGACGTTCCACAGAGAAAGATCTTTGCATCTATGGGGACCATTCAATGCAAAAAAGAAATGTGATACTTAAGTCCACCCTTTGGGAAAAAAAGTGAATGGCTGAATTGTGTGTGTGGTTTTGTTTGGCCCTCCCTGGCATATTTTTTGTGTCAAGTCTGGCTCCATATGACAATATCATCATGTGAAAAGACCTGAAACACTGAACATATAATATGGAATATTGTAGGGGTTTCCAATCCTTTTTACCTGCTAGCCACTATGTAAAAAATGTATAAAGCATTGGGGAGCAACACAAGCATAAAAAATCCCTGGGGATGCCAATAAGGGTTGTTATTGGCTATTTGGTAACCCCATGTGGACTGGCAGCCTACAGGAGGATTTGCTTAGTTTTTATGCAATTACAAATTGCCTCCAAGCATGGAATTAAAAAAAGCACCTGTTTTATACCACTGAGAGCAACATCTAAGGGCTCTTCCACACGAAGAGATTGCAGGGAGATTTGTAGCCTGCGACAAATCGCCGCGTGTTTGAAGCAACAAATCTCCCTGCATCTCTTCCCCCAGTCTTGCGCCCGGTAAACTCAAAGTCGCGTGTGCCTATTCACACGCAGCGCGGCGCTTTTGAAAATCGCGCGAAAATGCATTGGCGAGCGATTTGCTAAAGCGCCGCGTGTGAATAGGCACAGGCGACTTTAACTTAAGCAAGCGCAAGACTGGGGGAAGAGATGCAGGGAGATTTGTTGCTTCAAACACGCGGCGATTTGTCGCAGGCTACAAATCTCCCTGCAATCTCTTCGTGTGGAAGAGCCCTAAGGGGTTGGTGAGCAACTTGTTGTTTATGATCGACTGGTTGGGAATCACTGGTATATCAATTAACTAAATGGAAATGGGTGGACAGCAGAGATCTAGATCAAAGCATCCCAGCCTTAAAGACAATAAAAGTAAGAGCTGAGGGTTAACATTTACTGTCCTCCGTATATTTGAAGTTTTAGATTTGGTTACATTTTTCTAAGTTTATTTGACCTTCTTTTGATTCTTAACTTTTTGCTCCATTGTTTTCTCATCAACTATTAAAGTTAATTGAACAAATTTACTGTATGCGTTGACCTTGGATCCGGTTGTGTCAATCATATGTCCCTAAGCTGGCCCCTTTTCTAGATTTTGCAAATATAGAATTTATTGCCCTTTTTTTCAAAATTGCTGTAACAAAGTTCTTGACACTTGGCCATAAATGTGTGAGAAATGTTTTTTGTTTTCTTTTACAAGTTATTGAAAAACACAGAGAGCTTGGCAGGAGTTCTTTATTGTGCATTTCTGGACTCAACCAGTTAAGACTGGGAGTTAGTGTAAAAATATTATACATATGTGTTAACATACAAACAGGCAATATAAATCTGCCATGTTTATATTATAAAAAGAAATAGTTCACTCATCTAAATCACCTAGTAACTTACATGCTTGCCCTGCTTGTTCTGCAGGTTATGGAATGCTATTCAGATATGCCTTTATCTTTACAGCCATAGACAGAAAAAAGTGTTATAAAGGTGCCTACATTATACAGTGTCAATATGCCTTAGTTTTTGACATTTTATCCGTAGCAGTGAGATCAGTGTTATCACTTTACTGAGCAATCTCCAACCAGGCTCTGCTATCAGTCTACCTGCCTTCACGTGATTGCTTGCCAATGCAGCAGGAGATTGGTATGCAGTGGAAAAGGACAGAGACATGAAGCTGGCATTTCTTTCCGCAGGGCTGGATTATTTGTTAGGATAACAAAGCTTTGGAGGTGGGGAATTTTCTCATCGTCTCTTGTAATCATCTCTTGGAAAATATTTAGGTCAAACTCAGATGTCCAGCTCATAGGTCACAGCAGACTGGACATGCTGAAAGGGAAACACTTCAGCTGCACTAGTAAGCTAAAGGCAAAATAAAATATAGCTGATTTCTAAATCATCTTAATTTTCATTTATTGTCCATCTAATTATGTTAGATATGCCAAGATTACCTGATGTAAAGAATATTACCTTTTCAGAATTGCAGTAGAGTAAAGGGCACATTTTGCTTACTTCTGCCGACACATTGACTATGGATATCAGGGCTGTATTGCTAGTGGGTTATATA
>CM044436.1:95132610-95144098 GCA_024363595.1 Xenopus borealis
TAAGATCATGACCCTCTGTTGACAGTGATTGATGAAAGCATCAGCTCATAGTTACCCCTTTTTATGAAAAGCATAATAAAATAACATATTTTGTACTCAAGTGTCATTTTCTTTTCTTTCCCACATAAGAAATTTTCATGAAAATGTATTGATAAGTGAGGGGAAAAGACTATGCCGATTTGGTTGTAGTTTTCAGAGAATAGTAAGAACTTTTCAGAAGGTGAGCCAACCCTTTAAATGTTGAATAATAGCAATAAGTGAAATTTTTCGATTCAAGATTCACCATGACTTCAATGGATAAAAAAAATGCTTTCTGGATAATGGGTTTCCAGATAACTAGTGATGGGCGAATTTATTCGACAGGGGTGAATTCGCAGCGAATTCCCGCGATTCACCGCTGGCGAATAAATTCGCGAATCACCAGAGAAATTTCGCTTTACAAGGTGAGAAATACATTAACAAGCAAGTTGCTCCAGCAGGGTTTGTCCGCACTTTGGAAGCTGGGGAAGGACATGGACCCTCTGAATACCATGCCCTGAATTGTTCAGTCCCTGTAGAGACCAGCTCCTGCACTCCATTTCCCTGCCCAAACCGTCTGACAAAGATGCTACCCTCTTTATACTGTTACTTGGGATTTAATGCACTTGTTTTAATTAATATGCATTTTTTTTATACAAACCCAAAATAAAATATAGCTATTAGTCATTCTAACGGGGGTATCAACAGTCTGGATTAATTCTGTTACATCAAATCCACAGCTGATGCTGAGAATAGCTAAATATATATGCCATTATTTTTTTCTTTACAAAATAATTACATTCTAGTCCATTTTTAGTGTTGTGTTTTGGGTTTAGTCAACATTTGTGTTGGAACCAGATGTTTGAAATCATATATAATGTCGGAATTTGTTTCAGCAGAGCTTTTTTAGTAATAAAAATTTAATATATTGATGGTATCCTACAAAAATGCAAATAAGTCCAAACTGAAATGTATTTCACAATGAGCATTGACTAATAAACACGGGGGCTCATTTATAAACTTTGCGCAGGGCAGATTGGTTCGCACAGTGAATATATTTGCCCTGCTCCTGGTTATATTTATAAAGCTGAATAAGAGAGTGCAAACAGATTTGGAATATGTTTTTCACATTGCAAATGTCTATAAGAGCTTTTTAAATTTTGCAAAAATTATTAGTCTCAAAACAGTTTTGTAAATTGCGACTTGAATTTACTGTCAACGCTATTTTTGCGCACAACAACCTCAAGTGCCTGTACTCATGCAAAGACCTGTCTCATTTGCGAGTCATTTGCAAAAATTTATGTGCGAATTTGCAAAAGCCGGAAAAGACGGGCACAGCAGTGCAAAATTTTAGCGTTCAGGAAAAAGCATGGGCAGATCCTGGGCAAATTTGTAGCCCAGACATTGGTTGATCTCTTCTTAGGGGCAGATTCACTAAAGGGGGAAGTGGCTGTCACTGACAAAAATTTGCCAGAAATCCAGTCCGCAGGGACATTGCCAATTTACTAACAGGTGTAGAGGACAACTTGCTAGTGATAGAGCAGTTTGCGCCCTTTCGCCAGACACATATCGATCGTTACTCCGCAAATTCACTGCAAATGATTGCCTTTAAAAATTGTAACTATTGAAAATATTTGTTTTAACTTTTTTTTACAGGCCACATTTGTTTTAGGGTGGACTCATGTCTATGGCATTAGATGATCTCTTTTGTCTTTCTTTTGCTTCCTTGGACATTTGTAATAATAAGTTGTCGCTTCAAGCGTTTGCACCAACATCTCTAATAAAGACGTCTAAATGACCTATGTGTACCCACCCTATTCAAATCGACCTAACCCAAGTGTACTAACAAATTTCGCTTGGCATAAATGGACATTAGAGATGCTCGCACTGACAAATTTACGCTAGCAAAATGTCGCCATCTTTCGGCTGCTGATACGCTGCAAATTTACATCTGATTAAGTGGTGCAAAGTGTGGCAGAGCCTTCGCAGGCGAAAAGTTACCATTAAGTGAATTTTCTTCATGGTTCACAATAAGTTTACTGTGGTGTTTATACAAATGGCCTGCAGGTGGCACTGTGCATACATAGGACTTTCTGTACAACTTGAAAGTGAAAGTAAGACTTACTGCTGTTATGTAATGGCTGCATGAACCTGCTAATAAAGCATTGTTATACTCTCCTCATCCTCGGCTACCAAACACAACATTTACAGAAATAGAATACCTTTTTAGAGCCAGGAATATCCATGGAACTATAAAATGTTCTCATCATTTTGTCCTGTCTCCAACTCTCACTCTATGACTAACCTTTAGGCTGTTTATCCTCATTCCATACAGTGGGGGCAGCCTGACAGTTATTGAAATTACAAGCAAAAGTACAGTCAAAGGGGGGGAATGTAATTAAAGTTGCAAAAGAAAAACATTGCGCACCAATAAGAGTAAAAATCCACATCTCGCAATGTTATATTGTTCCTTAAATGGTTATTGCATTGCGAATTGTTATTGCGCAGTGTGTAATTGCGCACTCTTAAGAAGTGCTTGAAGGTGTCGTAATCTTTTGGAGCAAACATTCCGACTTTTTCAGTAAGAAGTTTTATTACATTGATAAGATTGATAAAATTCAAAAACGGCCTTCCGCTGACGGAAGTGGTCGCTAAACAGTTTCCTGGTTCACAAAAGGTATATTGCATTCGTGCAAAGCTAAATTTGTTTGTGCAAAGGCTTAAATTTTTGCACTGTGTATAGGTCTTTCTTTGGCAAATTAATTTGTCATCTGTTTTTACACCTTAACTGCTTAGGGGCAGCTCTACTAAGGGTCGAAGTGAAATCGAGGGAATTTTTGAAGTAAATATTAGAAATTCAAAGTAATTTTTGGATAGTTTGACCATCGAATAGGTTGCTACTAGTGATGGGCGAATCTATCTCGTTTCACTTCGCTGAAAAATTCGCCAGTGATTTTTCGGCAGCCGAATTTTCGCTGGCGTTTCGCGAATTTATTCGGCGGCGGCGAATCACAGGAATTCGCCACAAATTTGCACCTGACGGATAAATTCGACCATCACTAGTTACTACGACTTCGACTCGAAGATTCGAACATTCGCCCATTTGCTAATCGAAGTACCATCTCTTTAAAAAAAAATTCGACTTCAATACTTTGCCATATTAAACCTGTTGAAGTCCTGTGTTAGTCGAAGTAAAATCGTTCCAAAAAAAAAATCGCATACGTGACTGCAGGATAGCCAAATTTGTTGAAAAATACTTAGAATTCGATATTCAAAGTCAAAGTATATCAATTAGATGGTCGAATTTTGAAAAATGCGACCCTTGGTAAACCAGCCCCTTAATGTTTATACACAGAACTGATCTCAGTTGAGATGTCATTAAAAGGACAGATTCTTCTACCATATATGAGGGATTAATAAAACTTCAAATTACATATACTGCCTGAGAATATTCAAAACTTTGTACATTGTCTTGCTAATGCTACACAGCAGGCAGCCTTCCATGAAAACCATATAGAAAACCATAGAAAGGTCTGGTCACATAGATCACTTTGGCCAAAGCTATGGTCAATGTCCTCCTATAGGACCATGGAATTCTAATCAGCCAAATATATAAATAATGTCTACAAGCAAGGCGGTAACCAAATGCAGAAGGCAAGACATAGACTCCTTTAGCACAACCAAGACAGAAGACACAATCAATGATGTTTGAAAATGATGCACTTTTTTATCATAAGGAACTAAAACCACAGATGCATATCTTTATTAATCTTAATCTCATGTTAGTTCTTGCTCCACAGTGATATGTGTTTTTAGGGATGTATTGGTTTGAATCCGATACATCACTTAATATAGATTTAAAAGTGTAAGATGGTCTGGACCCAATGAAAACAAATATTGTTTTACTAATTTGGGAACTTAAAAACCAGTCAACTAGGTCAAAATTGAATTCATTCTATGCCATCTGTTTTGAGATGAAATAACATTTAATGTGAAATTTGAATTTCTTAGAGACTTTTATCAGATCTTTTTAAAATGATCACAAAAAGAGAAAAATGGGCCCACATAATGAATGTATTAAAAAGAAATTTGACCTTCAAATCCGAATGAACAACCACTGAATTAAAAGTGCCCGTCAAATCTGATTAATTTGTGGACAATAAATTCTGTAAAGATGGCATATTGCCTGGAAATTGGGGAGCAGGGAACTGTCTGTTACATTTACCCTGGATTCATAGATTTCTGTTGAAAAAGCTTGATTGCCATAATTATTTATTGTGTGCCTGTTAGCCAATAATTATTAATTGTCTCCCATAGATGACTATAACTGTAAGGAAATGTTAGAACTTGTTTTGTGTGTTTGGGTTTACTTGGAGGTATAGAATGTGATCTTGACAAGTCTTTTATTACATGGACCCAATTAGGCTTGGATGCCTGGGCAACTATATAAAATAGTGAAATTTACTGTCCAAGCCTGGAGAGGTAATTTGTATACAGCTGATTAAGGTTGTCATGGTATACACGGAATTTCAGTGACTTTATGCAAACTGTCATCACAAACATCAATGTGTTTCATCTCATTGCATTATGGTAAGTTGTGTTTTCTTTGGATGCATGACAATTATTAAAAATCAAATATTCTTCAACAACATTTTTTTCTAAATTAAACAAATGATCATTTCTGTATATAACTGGAGAATACAAAAACTAAATTCAAAAAACATTGGGATAGCTGCATTGTGCAATACATTTTTACATTTGAAGAATACAGTGAATTTCTATTTTTTACATTTATATATATATATATGTGTGTGTGTGTAGATCTGTAGAAATCAGTTGTAAACATTTTGTGTGCTAATCTAGTCCCTGTGTAAAATGTGTAATAAAGCAATAGAATTCTTAATGAATCAGATGAAGGTTTAGAGTACGACTGGCCAGACCAGAGATGACTTTGAAGTAGTTGGCCAGCTTCAATATATTGCAATGTATGGACAAACAATCCCTGTTTTGTTGAAAGGGGATAGCATTTTAGTAGCTTAAGGCACAGAATGTATCAATTTTCTTATGATGTCTTCTGTTTGTCTGTATCAATTTTGTGGTTGCAGCCTCATTGCACCCCTGCTTAAAGGAGAATTCAACCCTGTAAAAAAAACCTCCATACCCCCACCCCACCTAGACCCCCCCCTCCAGCCAAACTGCCCCCCCAGTGAAATACCCCATACTTGATACTTACCCCTCAACGCAGATTCAGCCAGCGGAGCTCCACACAGCCATCTTCAACCGCTTTGGTAATCTGACTGGGAGTTTGGCAATTTCCGTCCATTCCGGCATATGCACAGTTGTCGCACACCGGCAAAATTCTCCAACTGTACATGCGCCAATACGCCGGTCTCCCAATCAGCTTACCAAAGCAGTTGAAGATGGCTGCGTGGAACTCTGCTGTCTGAATCTGCACCAAGGGGTAAGTATGGGTAAGTGGGGCATTTTTCCCAAGGCTGGAGGGAGGTCTACGTGGGGTGGAGGTTTTTTTTACAGGGTTCAATTCTCCTTTAATAGTTTAAAAATTAGTGGGGAGCACAACATTCTCTTTTTTGTTAAACTTATTAATACGTTTGTTGTTTTCCTGTTTTTATCTGCTGCCTGAGCAACGCTCCACCGGATTTGTTGTTTGTTGTTGTGTGCAATGGAATAGTCTATAATACATATTCATAAATTTTTCATAAAACATCTCTCAGACTACTACATGTATTCACAGGTATTTATTTGAAACAAAAGATCCAATTATATGTCATCAGCTTCTACTAGGAGAGTTTATGGACTCAGTTTAAGTTTCAGTTTAAGTTCCCAGGAAAGACAGTGGCACTTTAAAAGAGCCTTCATTTGCCACCGCATACTCAGTGAAGCAGGGAACAGTGTAGAAGATATATTTATGGGTTCCTTTTTTTAGTCTAACTAATGGTTTCTGGTATATTCAAATGTCATGTTTACATGTTTACTGTAACATAAGATTCACTATTCCAAATATGAATGCCACATATCAAACATGTATAGGTTTAAATAAACTGTATGTGTAACTTTCATGAAAAGCAGTCTGTGTAAACACAATGGTAACCCAACAACCAAAACCAAACTAAGGAACTATCAAAATGGAATAAATTTGTAGATTCTCCACTCAAATATTGCTCACTTATATGCACCTGTGCTTTAAAAGCTGGCAGCTAAGCCCTGACAAATTGTGACTTCATATTCAAGTCTCAATTGTATAAAACTGGCCTATGGTTCTGCCTAGTGATGAGCGAAATTTTTCGCCAGGAAAAGGACGTGTATAGACTCCAATATGGGGAAAAATTGTTGATCATCAAAAAATGTGTAACGTGTGAAAATATTTTGTTGCCCATCAACTTTAATGTATTTGGCAAATGTTTTCACTGTTTCAAGGATTTTCTGCCAAAAGAAACACGTCATATTCTAGCTTCACTAGTTCTGACAGTAGAACAGTACAGGCATAGAAGCCTATTTATTGTTGACAGACAATAGCTCCATTACCCTTCATTTCAGAGGCAATGTAAGGCGGACCGGGAGACTGGCGCGCACCCTCAGACATGCCGGTTCCTGGTCCCATCGTCAGCGTGTCCGCATTTTTATGCGTACACGTCGTCGCCCTGCGTCACATGACCGCACCGACGGTCATGACGCTCGGTGGATGCGCTGACGTCACAATTTGCCACCAAATTCAAAAGAAATTCCCTGCACTCTGCGCCCAAGCTGGTTTTCAGATTTTCTGACCCTGCCTAAGCGGTTTTTCTATTTTGACTACCTGTGTTCTGACCATTGCCCGACTTGAGTACTGCTTCTTGCCGCCTGCCCAGGACCTCTGCCTGTATTGATCTCGAAATCTGCCGCCTGCCTACAACCTCTGCCTGAACTGACCATTCGTATGTCTCACCATCCGGTACTGCTTATTTTTGAACCACCAACCTGTGAGTAGGATCTCTGCCTAATCCCGCAGCAGAAAGTCCGGGGCCCCAAAAGTGCGTCGGTGAATACCGGGAGAAGGTAGGGCTCTCTTACTTCACTTTACTGGTTGCCCAAGTAGTTTTAGTGCTTCTAACACCTGCAGTTCTGTGACAGGCAACAATTTATTTTCAGTGATGGGACAATTATTTCCAATGTGGAAAATAATTCTGCAAATTTGCAATCTGAACCAGGATTTAGAAAAATGTTTTCCAGCTTTTTTTTTGTTAATGCAGAGATGACAACCAGTCCATTATTATTAAGGAGATAATTATCCAGTCCTTTTTTTAGGCCTTTTATGGAGATTTTAAGAGTGAGCTCTAATACATCTTCTAGGCAAATCATATCTCTCTACATGCAGGATTTGTGCAAAAGGCAGTTATTTTTAGATTTAGTTTCTACTGGAATCAGTTATTTGAGTGAGCTCTAATACATCTGCTAGGAAAGGGAACCCCCTATAAGATATATTGGATCATTCATCTGACACCTAACAGCTGCATGAAGAGAGAATGAAGAGAATCAGATGCTGAGAGAAGAATAGTGAATATAAACTTATTTCAGAAACAATGCAGAATCTTTCATTGATTGTATTTAGAAAGTTTCTTACTTCAGTATGAGGAAGCGTATATTACATAACCATTTTTGATATAGTTCCCCTTTAATTTACTATATCATACAAAGAAGACATATGTATGGTATAACTGCAGTGGGTTTCCTTTATCAGTCTGGTAACCAATGAATTTCTGATGTTACTCATACGTCACCTATTTTGGACAGAAAATTGTAAGCATGTTTATGCAATATATTCCAGATATGAATACCAGATGTCTCCTGAGCACGCACCCATGTATTGGTACAGCTACTGTAAGCCCACAGCTAAATAATGTGCCATATGGATGAAAATCTATGGGGGAAACCAGGTGGCCTAAATTTTTTTGCAGCCTAACACCCTGAAAAGATGCCAGCATTTTTTGTACTTAGAAGATATTACACTACAAAATCTATGCACTTCGCCAGGTCAGAACTGGCGAAGGAAAGTCTGGCGAAAGAGGTAACGTTCAGTAAAATCCACATCTTAGTGAATTTGCGGAGTTACGTCCATTCGCCAGAGTGAGAATTTGAATGGCGTTAGAGTGCAAAGCAACACTAGCGTACATTTCCTTTGGTAGCAAAGGGGCATCTATGCCTGTTAATAAAACGGCGAAGAAACAAAATATCACTCTGTCAAATTTTTGCTAACTTCTCCCTTTAGTGTATCTGCCCCTAGGTCTCTTTCTATAATTGCTACCTGAGAATTTTGATCCTCGATTATGTTCAATGACTATCTATAACAATCTATAACATAGTAAGACACTTATCAACAGCAAAGGTAAGATATGAACTCCCCAAAAAAGTAGATATGTAGTGCAGTATTTTGCACAATGCTGCATCATATTCATGCTAAACCATATACAACATGTATAGTGGCTTAGGGGTGATCTATCAATGTTCAAATTTTAATTATTGCCACACTTCAAATTATTTTGCACAAAAACTCAAAGTGTCAAAAAAAACCTCAAATGTAAAGAAAATCAGCATCTAAAAGCTGGCGATTTCATGTAGAAGTCCATGGGAGTGGTCCTAGGCAAAATTCAAGCCATTTTTTGTAAGGTTTTTTCTACTTTGAATAAACTCACAATTAAAAAAAAATGAATGTTTTGAAAAATGTCGAATGCAAAAAACTTGATTAAATACAATGGTGAAAAAAACTTGACATTTGCAGTTTTAAAAAAACTTGAAAACTTGAATTGAAGACATGGCTTGAATTTTGCCTAGGACAACTCCCATCTACTTCTACATGAACTTGCCAGCTTTTAGATGCGATTTTTTACATTTGAGTTTACCTTGACGTGGTATGGTGGCTTATCAACTTTATGAACATAACTTTGTACAAAACAACCCCTGTTTTTATACATATGCACTTGCATTTATACAGAATTACTTATGAGACAGGGGCCCAGGGAATGTGCTTTGTAAGCAGCACTTCCATTATACTTAAATATACTTTAACTTAGCCTTTAGAGTGCTCCCACAATCCCCCTTTTTTGATATCATACATTAGATAACCATACTTCTTATACTTCCCTGCAGTGTCGGACTGGTCAACCGGGATACCAGGAAAACTCCCGGTGGGCTCAGTGGTCATTGGGCCCTCTTGCTTCTAGATGTTTGGCCTATTTCATGTCCATTCCTTAGCCAGGGGAGGCTAAATAGATGGAATTATAGATTATAGTATATAAAGAAAAGAGATAAGGAGAATAGAGGTTGAGTGAAGAGAGGAAGAATAATAGTACTGAGAGTGGGCCCCTGGTCTAAGGTTTTTTGGTGGGCCCCTGGTGTCCCAGTCTGACACTGCTTCCCTGCTTAAAATAGAATTAAAGCATAACCAAATAATTATGGTAGGAATCTTGTTTATTATGTTTTGTGTTTCCGTACCAGTCCAAGGCAACTACAGCCTTTAGCAGTATCTGTGTCTCCAAAGATGCCCCAGTAGCCCCCCATCTTCTTTTCTACTGATTCACTTGCTCTGCACTGCTGTCACTTACCGAGCTTAGGGACTGCTTAACTACTTAATCTATAAATATAATATAAAGATGATTAGTAAATAATTCAGATTATTGGTACATGGCAGCTCAGAAACCAGCACAATTAGCATCATCATTTAATAACCATTTAATAACCATATCCAAATGATAATATTGTGCCTCCTATAAAAGTTATCCAAAAGTTACAGCCTCTTCCTGTGATACCATATTGCCCAGCTTTACACACCATCCACCAGTTGCTGCTCCTTCCAATAAAATATATAAATCACTGGAGAACACATTGCATACAAACTGCTTCTGCAATGCAATGTGCTATAATTGTCTTGTTTCTATGTTTTCTAGTTTTCTATGTAGTTTTCAAAAAAAATAGAAGTTGGTGACACATTTTAACAAGTTTTTTTTTTTAATAATACTGCAGTGTAAATTCCTTGTAATGGTAACAACTGCAGCATAATAAAAGATGTTAAACCAGGACACATCCTGTTCTGCAGAAGAGGAAGAGAAAAAGCCATAAAACAAAAAAGTGACAAAGCAGCAGTCACAATTTCATCTACAGTATAACTTCCCTGCTGTAAAAAGGTTCCAACCTGTTACTTAACGCAAAAATGTGATTTTATGCTGTATGAACAGAAAGGCAAAATGTTCCAAATTTCACAGCACAGGGAGTTTCAACATATTCACGCAAGAGACAACCAGCATCTGCTTATTACAGCAACAGTGCTTGGAAATAGTCTACGGCTCCATTTGTTTTCCTTGTGCGAGGATTTCAATACCCATTCACCCTACAGCTGTCCCCTGGAATTCCAGGATTTGCTTCTAGGCCGAAGAGCAAGAACTATATAATCTGTGTCTAATTAAAAGCACTACTGGGTGCAGGACTGACCATAAGACTAATGTTCCTAACACTCTGGAAGTAAACTAATATAAGGGTCTCGGAAAGGAAATCCTAGATTGCCATAACATTTTGAAGATTACAAGGGATCAATGTAATATTAAGTAATATTAATGTAATATTAAGTTCATTGGAGAAATAATTACAGTAGCTCAGCAGGCAGAAGACTTTTGGCGATACTATTATGTACTATCACTGTACATGTGTGTACAAAAAGTATATAGTTGCAAGAAATTAAAAGTATGTGGCTTGAATGCAGTATTTTCATTGAGATGTAGGAATGCACGTAATTGGTGCTTATAATAAAATTATGAAACAGAAGACTTGACCGCTGGCAAATATGGACATTTAAGACAAGAAGCCCCAGCTCACAAAGATGACAATGGTCTACACCAAAACTGACCTGTCAGGTGGGTAGCAAAAATAATCTCCTCCCCCGGTTGTCCCAGATGTCTTGGTATATACATTGCAGTTCAGTTACTTTCATTTTGTGGAGAAGCAACAGGATATTCTCTGCCACGCCAAGTCCTAAATAACATGCTGGTTATTGTAGACATGATGCAAAAAAGACAAAAAAGAAAGGTTGTGGGAGCACTCATAGGTAAATAAAAATGTGTATTGTAGACATGACACAACATGGCCCACAACATAACATTTTTAGACAAGTAGAAGTCATAAGAAGCACAATAAATGTCTGAGACTTTAATTTCCTTCTCCACTGCAGGTGTGAGACCAATTTAACGGAGTGGCTTCAAATTTCACACTCAGCACTCTGTACTTAAAAAGCTTTCTAAGACAAAATGCTCTGTATGGTGCTTGCAGAACCACCTACCTAGTAGAACAGAAAACACTTGTTTTCATTTGTTCCCTTACAAGATACTCACACGCAGGACTGCCATTAAAAATCGTGGAGCCCCATACAATAAAAAAAAGTCCCACCCCACACCACAGTTAGAAGACCACACAGACAGTAGCACTA
>CM044436.1:95171065-95184487 GCA_024363595.1 Xenopus borealis
TTTTAAGATGACCGAATAAAGATTTTGGATTTTAACCTGCTGGTGTGCGGAAGCTCTATCCTCTTCCGATGGTATTATATACTCAACGAAAAGTATCATATTATTCAGAGATAGTGTCATTACACATAGTCGTTTCAACCATTGTTTCCCTGTAGTGGATTTCTTCTGTGTTCCAGTAAGAATTGCTGCCCAAACTTTCAAATTTATTTGGGCTGACTCAGGCACATGCAAACATGGGCACAACATTGATGCATTCCACCTGTATTCGGTATTTGCATGTGCCTGAAAGAGTACAGACCAGAGAGAGATTCAGAAGAGTCCTTGTGGTGGAATGCACATGTACTGTATTAGGTACACCCTTATTAAGGTATCACCTCAATATCAGCTGAGTAATGTAAGATAATGCGGAATGATTTCAAGAGTTTTGACCCCTCTCACAGAGTTGTAAACTGCCAGGGCGACAAAACCATTGCCCTTGGAGAGATAGATTAAGATACTTTTTTACCTAGGGTTACAAGGAGCAGACATTGTGGTTTCTAAGAAGATTATCAGACTTAAGTAATAAATCACTTAGGTTTGAGTTTGACTTAGTAGGTTAAATGAGGAAACACCATTCAAATATAATCTTTTATGATACATACTAATTTTATCACAGTATTCTGTGCGTGTATGGTGGGAGACAAACCAACCAAAATCAGCAGAGGACTCGGTTATTGGTCGGCTTGTTGATCGAGCTAATCAGAAATCTTTTATCGGGCAATTTTGAAGGCACATCAGCCATTGTTAGTGATGAATCATCAGATACAGGTAGAAATCTATTGTTTCTACCAGTATATCTGACGATTCAGCTCTACACATGTGTATTGTAAAGAATGATCTTTCCTAGAAATATTGCAATTGTAAATTTAACAAAAGTACTGTAACTCAAAGCAACTGGACTTGCTGAGAAATTTTAATGAAGACGTTTCACTGCTCATCCAAGCAGCTTCTTCAGTTCAACTGACTGGTGTAGGGGAGTTCTCGGCATATAGACTCTTCCAACAATCCAGTCACAATGGCACATTGTAACTCTTCAGAGAGGTAACATCTGAAATTCACAGAGGTGTGATTGGATTGATTGTGATTGGATTGTTGGAAGAGTCTATATGCAGAGTCTGGCAGCTCAGTCATTCAGCTGAAGACTAAACTATTACAACAGGAATACTTCAGGGTCTCTGGAGTATTAGCAACTATTGTATCAATTCTAACAGCTGCTCTGAAACCCAGAGATTCTGCTCAGCAGGGACAACAACAAGAAATGTATCAACTAAATGTATCAATTTAGAACAGTTTACAGGGTCGGTGACTCCCTCTCCCAGAGCTGCTTTAGAAGCTGAAAAATGACATTTTACACCTCAATATTAGAAAATGGTCACAAGTAGAAAGTAATTGGAAAACGTCATTGTAGTAACCTGCTTGTGTAGACATTTTGGTTAAAGGCATTTCTGCTGTTTTGCCAATGCTTGATGATCATATTCCTGTTCCTGTTTTGTGTGCTTCCTGTTTAGCTCAGAGCAAGCCTGGAGCAGGATCTACCTGCCATGTTCTAACAAATATACCAAAAGTTCCAGGGTGTATCTGACTTCTTCACCTGAACTAAAACAGCAGAATCATTAACCCACTGCTAGCCAGCAGTTTATTACAGTCATTATTTTTGGTGATCTATCTGAAAACAACTAGTTGTTTGAAGGTGAACAACCCCTTGAGCATTCTATGTTATCTGACAGTACAGCCCACATGACCAAACTGTTTCTATCACTATTGTTCTGATCATTTGTACAAATAGCCTAAATGAACAGAACAGCAGGAATTAAGGAGGAGCTGTTGCTCCTTGTCATCTGCTGATGAACCAGTATAGCATTTGTAATGCCATTCGTAAGTGTATTCCTATAGGATAGTTTATCCCTCATAATAAATAAACTGGTGACTAGTGATGGGCGAATAAATTTGGCAGGCACAAATTCATGGAGAATTTCCGTGTTTTGTCGCCAGCGAACAAATTAGCATAAAAATCGGAAACGACAAAAAAAGATTGCTGCACATCAAAATTATTTTGGACACCCATTCACTTTAATGCATTTGGACAACATAGTCACATGTATACAAATTGACATTCCTGTCAAAATCGTCGCACTTTTTGATGCCCATTGACTACAATTCGCTTTGTGAATTTTTCAGCGAATCGAAAAGGCCCAGATTCGCCCATTACTACGGATGACTATTACAGTTCTGGAATAATGTTATAATGCCAAATATGTTGGATAATCCGCATTAAAATATATCAATTGTCTCTTTAACCCAACCTCAGATTTGTGTGGCATTTGTGTAAAACAAAAAAAAAAACCCAGAGCCTGACTGCCAGTTACTTGTGTAATCCAATTCTTGCCTTTGCTACTAGACTTTAGTCCCGTGGTAGATAGTATGTATTGCAGTGACTGAGCAATAGAAATGCAGTTAGAGATTACTCCGAGCACAGAGACATATCAGGTTAGATGTGTGTATAGGGCTCACAGACATGTCAGGGAAGCCTGCCAGTAGAATCAATTAGGGCACATAGATTAACTTTAGCCCAGTTCTTGCACATCGTGTCATCAGTCAGAGGCAAAAGAGTTTAAACACAGTACAACATAACTAACTGTTGCATGCTTGCAACACTCACCAGCAACAACGACTCAAGGTTTGCCCATATCTCTGCAGCACCACATATACAGTATTAACCGCATATGGGTATATTCATCAAAGAGTGAAGTAAAAAGCAAAGTTCTGTCACTAGAGGGAAGTTCCACAACTCTCCATTCATTTCTATGGGATTTTTAAAGGTGTGTTTACCAAAGGGTGAATCTTCACTTTCAACCATTGATAAATACGCCTTTCAAAATCCCATAGAAATTAATTGAGAGCTGCAGAATTTCCCTCTAGTGGTGGAACTTCGCTTTTTACTTCACTCTTTGATAAATTTACCTCATAGAGTCTACTCTACTATATCTAGCAGGGCCGCTGCAAGTGTTAGATCCAGGGTCCTAGCCTGTGAGTGTACAACACTTTCACAAGGGCTCCTAAAATCACCTCTAGCTGTTTCCTAGCAGAAAGAAAGTTTCATTCAGATCCCTCATACCTATAATTCACTTCACAAGTCACTTGTCAGAAAATTTTTTAGCCCCACTTCATAGTCAGCCCTGCAAAATATGTTGGCACTATATAAATAGATATTATTATTAATAATAATAATAAAAATAATAATAGTCCAAAATTTGGTCAGGGACTCCTTAGCTCCTAACAAAGTAACATGAAATAGTCTGCTATAGTAGCAATGTACAATCTCTGCAAATTGCTTTGAGGAACTGAATGCAAATTGCAAAAGTACATGGCCAAGGAGTCTGCTTCCTGCAGATGCACTGCCCTTAGAACACATTCAAGATGTAGCCATTTCATATACATATTCACTGCGTTATTTGGCATTTAAGTATTTTGTGAACCCCTAGAATCCTGTCTGTGAACAGAAGAGCTTCTATGGTACCTAGGGTTATTTAGCACTCTCTGTAATAACTTGGTCTTCTTTGGGACCTATCCACCTAGAGAAATCTTCTTATATTCACATGGAAGGTTGGGGTTTATGTGATCTTGCCGGTCACATGGACAACAGAGTCTCCAAGGAAGATTGATTGAGTTTTATCCATGTTTATTTTAGAATTTTAGAATTTTTAGCATGAAAACATTTGTAAATGACTAAATTCATTCAGTCCATATTCACATATGCAGGTAAAATCTTAACCCCTTTAGGGTCAGTCCACACGAGCTGCTTCGGGGAGATTAGATGACTAATCTCCCCAAATCTGCTCTTGTGGACTGACCCTTACTAATCTAGATTTCCAATCGTTTGCTATACTTCTGGCAGTACAATAGTAAGTCTGATGCACGTAAAAGACAAAACCACAATGAACCAGAATGTCTCTAAAACATTAGTTCTGTTAATGAATGGCTCTATAATCATCTTGGCCTCAATTGTGACCTTAAAGCCACTTAAAGCCATTTATTCTAATACACCTGCCAATAGCCAAAGGCTTTATAAATCGCCAAAACTTTAATTAAGACATAACTGCTTTGAAGAAATATGATTTCACTGGATGTGGGGCAATTAAATTAACTCGTTGGAGAAGAACGTTTTGTTCTGCTTAATAACTGGAATAGTAAATAAGTAGGACATAATTAAGGTGCAGATTTACTATTAGTCGAATTTCTAATTAAACAAAATTAGAAATTCGACCATGTGAAGTAAAATCCTTTGAATTTGAAAGATCAAATGCGAAGGATTTTACCGGAATTTGATTGATTGAATTTTTTTTTATTCGATCAAAAATAATGGTCCCCAATTCAGTAGCTTTTATCTGGCGAACTAGGTGGTCAAATAAAAATTTACAGGGGAAGTACTTGGACCAACGAATAGTGAATATTCAAATAAAATTTTATTCGACTATTCGATGGTCGAATTTGCCTAATTAGCATATTCAAAGATTTGTATTCGAATCTTTTTGAAATTCGATCGAACTTCCAATTATTCATGTGAATTTTGTAAATCTGCCCCTAAGGGGCAAATTTACAAAATTCACATGAAGAGATCAAATTCGATCGAATACCGATCGTATGATTTTTTTGGAGGATCTAATATGCAAATTTTGGAATGCCTCGATCGTTCGAATCGTACAAATTTTTCGGAGGCTCGAAAGAAAAAGTATGATTTTGTGATTTTTTTCGTGAAATCGAACGATCGGTATTCAGTCGTATGATTTTATTGAGAAATGGACTATCGAGGAAATAATAGGCTGAAACTATTCTATAAGCATTCGATAGTCGAATGCTTATTGAATGTCGAGGGGATTCGAGGGATTTTATGTGAATTTTAGTAAATTTGCCCCTAAGTGTCTTAGGACACAAAACGCGTCAGGCTTTTTGTACTTTTTGTACATGATGTAAAATAAAGATTTTTGTATTTTTGATAATACTTTTTGCTCCTGGATTCAACTGATTTATCTGACTTTGGAGTTTCGGGGTGGTGCCTGCCTCTTTTCAAGTTTCATCAGTGCTTGTAAATACATAGCTAGGCTTAAATGATACCCCTGATTAGAACGCGAGCAACAAAACAAATTAATATGTCAGTTATTCTATCTGCAATATCCTGAGATCACTGGAAAAGAGATCAACCCTGAAATATGTTTTATAACCTCTGTTAATGCTTGAAAAGCCACTAATGCGGCATCAACCTAAACAGCTGGATAAACCAACAAAGCAAAGAAAAGCCACAGTATGAAATGTAGAGCGGCTGCATTTCTAGGCGAGTATAAATTCATGTTCTTTGACGGAATCCATTTGATATTGCAGATGAGATTTTCTTTTACAGAGAGTTACTTTAAATTGTACATCACATTTCCTGCAATATATAAATGCACTTTCATCTGTAAACCCCCAGCTTGTGTGGATAAATTGGTCTCACGCACGGGTAAAACATCAAATGGAAAGTTTTCATGTAATAAAATCATAAAAGTTGCAGATTTCTCCAGAGGTCACGTGATTTTGGTATATTTGTATAGAAGGTCATTAACAAATACTATGGCAGGGTGCAAAAAAAAAAAATCATCACGTTTTTTCACTTTGCTCCCCACCCACAGAGCCAGACTTTGTGCTCCAGAATGGATCACAAGGACCTGCACTTCCATTTAGCAGTGCATGGGTTGGGGAGACGTAAACGCTTCCCCTCTCCCACCCCTTACCTGCTAGGAGTATAGTGTATAACTATGGCAAGCAGTTGGAAGAGAGCTACTTTTAATTGCATACATTTAGGGGCAGATTTACTAAAGGTCGAATTTCGAATGAAAAAAAATTTGAAATTCAACCTTGGGAATAGTGGGGAGGTAAAATCCTACGAATTCAACTATCGAATTCGAAGGATTTTACCGCAATTCGAACGATCGAATGTAAAAAATTTGATCGATTGTTCGAATATTCGAATATTCGAACGATTTTTAGGCGATCGATCAAATTTTTTATATTCGATCTTAGGGAATGATCCCCATTTCGGTAGGTTTAATCTGGCGAAGTAGGTGGTCGAATTAAAATTTAAAGGGGAAGTATTCGATCATCGAATTTTCGAATATTCTAATAAAATTAAATTTGAATATTCAAATTATTCGAATTCGAATATTCAAATTATTCGAATTCGAATATTCAAATTATTCGAATTCAAATATTCAAATTATTCGAATTCGAATATTTGATGGTGACAAATCTCCTTGTGTGCCTCTGCTCCTAAGGTACTTTGTTGTCTGTTATCACTTATTAACTTTTCCAAGAACAGTTAAAAGTAAGTAATGAGGGAGTCAACTTATTCATCACATTTTCAGTCTACCGAAGTGATCAATAAGCTCTTGTCATGATTCCAGGACTATATTTCTTGTGTTAGATGCACTGCACAAAAGCAACTTCTTAGCAAACATGCACATGACACTAGACAATCCTGCAGACACAGCACAACTTGTGGAAATGCTACAAAAGACTTCAAAAATCTCCTTCTTGGCCTTGGACTAAAGTTGGCCATACACACTCAGATCCAGTCATTTGTCTGATCATATTTTTTGTATGAAACACGTAGTATGCCAAAATGAACAGATTTAAGAGTTTGCCTACAGGGACAACAATCAGATTGTGATGCTGCAAAGTCCGACCAATGGAGCGGCATAAAATTGCTGATGAGGTTGTTGCCTGTTGGTTATGGCAATTTAATCAGGGAGGTGACCCATATCTATAAATACTGTAAAGTCTGTAATGGGGGTGATTGCAGCAAGCTAACCAATGCAAAACCTAGGAAGGATTACCTTGAATCAGAGGGGTTCTGTGTGGTTATTGCATGTCAAGATGAAGTGGCTATTCAATTTATGTACTAGACATTTACTTGGTGTAAATCAAAGTATTTAATGTAAGCTGTGTTATATGGAGTTTGTTTATCACAACAGTTAAGGAATTATACATAACTGCATTGTTGTTTGCATTATATATTATATAATAAATATAATTTGACTGTAACACTGTATTTTACCTTGTTGATATAGTAGTTATGAAGTGTCAGGTTTTAACTTTTTTTTAAATGTTTATATCATATGTAAAGTGCAGTGGGAATGGGATCACCCAAGCACTACGACCGCAACACAGCAGCAGAGTAAATGTCCCTTTATTTCTTATTCAAACTTAAACAAGCTGTATCTTCAGCAGGTAAATATGACAACTCTCAAGCACATCAGAATTAGAAAAACAGTTCCCATTCAGAGTTCAGGCACACCTATCCTTGCAAAACTTTTGATCCTCAGTGAGGAAAATGGTTTTCAAACACTTTTGCAGACCTCAACCAACTCCCTTTCCTGCACTGCTTCAATAATTAGCCCTCCTGTGCACCTTCCAGGTACCTGAATAAAGGGAAAATATACCTGTTGTCCAGGACCTACCCCTGGAGTGGGTAAACATTGCATAGCATTATATTGTAATCTTGATGATGATTTCCTGATGTTTGAGGATGTTAGGTATCTTTTCTAATATATAATAATCTGCCTTATTTTGGGGTGGAATTTTGGGTATATATGTATGTTATAGTCAGGCCCAGGACTGGCAATCTGTGGGTTCTGGCAAATGCCAGAGGGGCTGCTATAAGGTGCTATAGAAAATCAGTATTTAGTGGGCTGGTGGGGGCTGTTTGGGCCTCTGTGTACCTGAATTGCCAGGGCCTATTTAATTCTCAGTCCGAACTTGGTGCTATGTGATCTGTGCCTTACACTGGATCGAAAAGCCTTTCTAGGAGTCCATTGTGCTTCTCTTAATCTGATCGTTCGACCATAGGGCCGAACGTTTGGATAACCCCAATATAGCCCTGCCATGTTAGATTCATATCGGGGAAAGATCCACTCATTTCGCAATGTCATCAAATGAGCGGATCTTTGCAGCTTTGAAAAATGTATCGCCCCGTGTGAATAGGCGCAGGCGACTTCAGCACTAGCGGGCACAAGATAGGAGAAAGCCATTCAGGGATTTGTCGTCCTAAAGTAAAGGTGCTTAGTAGCCAGATGACACATCTCCCCGAATCTTCGCGTCTGGATGAGCCCTAAATCAAGACATGAGGTCAGAGGGCCTGTTTAATCTCAGGGTTGGGGTTATGCTTGAGATATACTGTAGATTTGAGGAGGAGCTACTGTACCAATTAGTTTGTGAAAGACACACTAGGCCTCATTTATGAGCCCACTACAAGTATTGTTATTATAAACATGTATTTATATAGTGTTGACAAATTTTGCAGCACTGTGTAATGCTACGATGTGAAATATGTTGGTACAAAATGCCACATTTTTTTCCAAAGAATTAAAAACACCAGCTAACATACCTTTAATTCTTAAATAGGGGCTCAAATTAGTTGGGTCACAAGGTTTTAGAAGGGAGAGAGCACAATTCATTAAGGAAACATGGCAGTAGTTCTATCATTCCTTCTCATATTTGCATGGTGTTAGGTGCATCCTGTTCTCAAGTAGCTTGGGTCTGGAGGTTCCTACAAACTAATCACTCCTCTCAAAGATTTATGGTTGTGTTAGCTTACAAATATACAAGACTCTTCCGTTACAATCCATGGAAACAGTCCTTTTAACTCTGCTTGTTTTGATTCTTCCCAAACCTAACACACTTAGCTGCTGATGCCATGTTAGGCACCCTTTGTCTTTCTTTTAATATACAGAACAAGGAAACCAAAAATTATTTTTATAGAAGTGGCCTTCCAGAAAGTGGAGTCCAGTTACTGATCCAGTTTGGTGCTCCTGTGCTCAGTCATAATAAACGAGTTAATAAATATATTTCCCTATGCCATTTGGCAGGTGGTAAGTACATGGTTGCCTTGCACCCACCAATACTGCATATTTCACCTCATGCTGGATTTTATCCAAGGATTGGTCCAGAGCACAGCCAAACCACACACAGAATTATTGCCTGGCTAAGGAATGAACTTTTGCACTTCTGTCTGGGATCTTTGAAAATGACCAACAGAATGTATCCAGAACCTGCCTTCAAGTTAATAAGTGCCTGGTGCTCAATGATGGAGAGATCGGCACCCTCCCAATCCAACAGGTAGAAAAATTTACTGACAAACGTGGCAAATGCAAGCAGGGCCAAGCTTTGCAGTTTATTAGTGAAAAAAACAACATTTGGGGATAACATAAAAATGTTGTAAATTTGTAAGTATTGTTGTTAACAATTTATGGTGTCTTGTTATATATGCTGATGTGGAAATTTTTATGAAATCATATTTCACCATATGGTCACCACCGATGTGGGATAAGCATCTTTGTGACCGACCTTTGCACGGTCGCCCTATCATTCCAAATCCCATCCGATTTGTGTACACCAGGCATGACTGCAGTATGCCGGGTGTGGCGCCGGTTGGAATTGAGGAATACAGACCATTGAGCAAAAGTGTACTTATACACAAATCAGCAGACATAGTTATCAGTACAAGCCATGCTAAGGTTGCTCTGTGACTACTGGGGGAAGTGCCCTTTTGTTCTGATGTCTTTTGTTCCTACCTTCCCCTGCCCCAGCTATAGACATGTACCTGTGTAGAGGCTCGACCAATTAGTTCATAGCATAACATGCTCTTTGATTGGATACCACCCTTTGTCTTTGTCTATATAAATAAACCACTTGCCATTGTAAAGCAGGCAGAATACTCGACCCCAGCTGAGAACGACTGCTGTGACGTTATTTCCTGGGGATTGCGCATCATCACCACATGATACACCAAGGTTTCCAGATCGATTGTCCAGTGAGATGAAAGATCATTTTTAATCTACTACAACAATGCTAATTCACTAATTAGGTGGGTGGTTAAATAGGGGTTTCACTCACTGATCTGTATGTCTGACCAAGGGGTTTAACCCCAAAACATTGCTTTTGTCACTAATAAACCACAAGGGCTTGGCCCTACTTGCTTTTCCCCCGTGTGCCAGTGAATTTTACTACATCTTTAAAAATGACCCCATGTACAGCTTCATACAAAGTCTAAGGGACCGAGGAAGAAGGTTTGGTGCTGAGGTGATTCTTTGGAAAAGTCCTGGAGGTAAGCATGGAAAGAGATAGAGGAGAAGAAAATAGCAAGGATAACAACATTTTTAATTAGGCTGTGTTTTGATATGACTGAAAATGTACAGAGAAGCTTGATTGTGGTATGATTTGAATGTAATGTAGATTTTTTAAATATAATTCTTGAAGTAAAGGGGTGCCAGGGCATTAATAGCAAGAGGTAGAAGAGAAGGGTCTGCTATAGCAGTTTGAAGACAGACAAATTCATTTTTGACTAATGACTATAGTAGGGAAAACTGGTAATAGGGAGTTGCAGCAGCCTAGAAAATAAGAGCTGGACAAGATTGTTGGTGGCATCTTTATTAGGGTAGAGGGAATTTCTTGTTATATTGTATAGCATAGTAGAGCTTGGTGAGAGAAAACCTGGCATTAGTAAAGAGCTGAATCAAATATAAGCAGTTGCCTGTGGGATACAAATAATGAAGATGCAATGTACAAATACTGTATGTAGATATAAGGGGCAGATGTGGTAGTTGATGGGAGAAACATTTGATTTACCGTATGTTAAGGAGATGATGAGTTTGGGATAGTGTTGTGACATCTATGAGTATGTAGGCAATAATTCCCTCTTAATTAGTATTACCCACACTAAGTAACACCAGGGTGCCAGGAGTTGCAACACACAGAACTTTTATTTTACAAGTTTGTGCAGGAAGATCACAGTCTTTACACACACACACTGCAGCAGATATTAAGTTCTACCACACAGGCTAATGCATCTCCAAACAGTGTTCGTCCCAAGTAGGGTTACCACGCAGTTGGAATTTTACTGGCCTAGCCGGTAAACCACCTGCCAAGGCCAAGCTTCTCCCCACCACCGGCTGGTAAAAATTTTATCAAAAGGTGACAACACAAGTCCCAAGTAATTACACACTTTGGCCTTTCCACCTTTAATGCCCAGTACCCTAATGTACACACTTGGGCCCTAACATAGGCGATACTCACCAAGGTACTAACCTCTTCTACCTTGGTGTTGGGGCCTGTGCTGCATTGAACTGTTTGGATGAACTATGACAAACCTCTATTCTAGTTACCCTGAGGGTTCTCACCCGGTGCCTCCTAGTTTCTCGCTGTTTCCAGCTACCTCTTGTGTCCTCAAGCCCAGACTTGCTGCTGCAATGGCTTCCCATCAGCCATAGACAGCCACACCCAGTTTCTGTCTCCCTTTTATACTTCTCTGGGCCCTCACACAAAGCTTGCCAGAAGAACCTCCCCTGCTCTCTAACTCCCTCTGTTGGTGATTTGTAATTTTACCCTTTACACTAACACTCTCTGCTGCAATCTACTGGTGAAATATATAGTGAATAAAGTACCCCTTATTGTAAAATATAAATATTATAAGTCACCGAGGAGTTCCATGAACATATCAAAGGCCTTTGGCCTCATGCTTTTATACAGGTCATGAAACTCAGAGGTTATTCTTATATCCTCATATTTTCCAAAAATAATACAAAAGTTTTAGTGAGTCATGTGACACAAATGACCTCACCACTCACCATTTATAACTGATGACATCACTATTCACCATTTATAAGGATATAATATTTGTGTATTATATATATATATATATATACAGTATATACTACACACAACATAATTTTGTCACTCTTACAAGTTGTGTATATTCCATACAGATTCTCAAGGGGTGGTGCCAAGTGCAGTAAAATCTGAAGCAAAGACAAAGCAGTGGTGTCCCTTGCAGAACATCTATGTTACCAGCTTGGTGCATGGCCAGTATGTTTTCTTTAAAGGGAAACTTTACCCCCAAAATAAACTGGAATGCATATTTAAGTAGATATTGCCCTTTTGCATCTTTTCCCTTTTATTTTATGATATTTTCTGTGCAGTTCTAACTGTAACAAGGAGATGTGCAGAAGCAAAAGACAGAAATTTGTTATGATTACCTAATGGTTCATACTACTAAAAAGTATATTATTTTAGTTTATTTCCATGAAGCAGGGTTTTACATATGATCTGTTTGGTGCAATATATTTTGCACATGGGGGGGGTATATTTTTCCTTTAACATGCATGCACCAATGAAATGTCATCAGCAAGGTGAGCTGGTTAAATCCATTGTATGAAATGTATCTGTAAAGAGGAAATGTGTATATGGAGCAGAGAAAAGGGACAAAGATTAACCCTTGTTGTACCCAAATAGCCTGGTCTAATGAAGTGGCAGAAGACTCCAAACTGGGACACTGTATATACAATAAGAGAAAAATGTATAAACAACTTTTACATGTAGATTGAGTGAGTGTAAAGTCAAGACAAGCTGCATTCTGTGTCTAGACAGACAAACTGACATCTAATTGCATTGTACTGGCACCTGTTGAAACTGCCAACAGAAGGTGACTAAGCTGAAAAGGGATGAATTGTTTGACCAATTTGTTAAGTGTATACCTTCTTTATGATTCTCCTAAGGTATGGAGCTGTTCAGTCAGCTGTTTTTGGACTTCAACACCCAGTTTGCACTGGAGTTCATGTATGCTGGGGGCGGTAAATGAAAACCAGATGGAGGGTCACAGGACAAAGAACTACAATCGCCACTAACAGTCCATCATTGTTTATTTATTGTAACCTTCAGAAATATAATGAGCGATTCAAAGATAATGTGATGTTTTTTGCTTCGGTCATACTGTCCCCGGTTCTTGTTGTCTGTTCAGCTCTGGCCCTGAGAATAACAAGCGATCCCTGCTCAAGAGCCTCTGCGGATTGCTTTTATCCTGATCAATACTCAAGTGGAACAGAGCTCCATAAACGATGGCTCTCATCCTGGAGAATAAATGAGCTCACATTGATTTTACTTCAACCTGTTGGGTGGTTCTTCACAAACCCTTTGCTTTTCAAAAGGCTTCTCCTGCTCCAAAAAAATCATATACATCTAAGGATCAGTCACCTTTAAAAACATTTACTGCAGGATGCTGCTTAACCTGTTATCTGCAGGGGGCGACTGCTCTTCTCCAGTTTTGTAAGCTGGATCAATTCCCAAATTGCTATTTGTGCATTGACCTGGTGCCACCTAGTGGATACTGTTAGCAAGCTTAAACATATACAAGTATGGGACCTGTTATCCAGAATTCTAGGGACATGGGGTTTTCTGGATAATGGATCTTTCCATCATTTGGATCTTCATACCTTAAGTCTACAAAAAAATCATATAAACTTTAAATAAACCCAATAGGCTTGTTTTGGTTCCAATACGGATTCATTATATCAAGTACAA
>CM044436.1:95201344-95214464 GCA_024363595.1 Xenopus borealis
CCTCATACATGATTTTGTGGCTAAGGCGTCTATATTTTTTAGAGATGGTACCGGTGCTCAGGGATGAAACTTTTTCCATCAGGGTTTGTTGTTTCAAGCGATGATACTTGCTGCCTACACAAATTAGTACAGAATAAACTTTGCAATGCCATTACTTTTCAATGCAAATTTGATTGACATATAGATAGATAGACACAATAACAAGCAAATCTGAAACTTTATGTTGAATTTGTGACAAAATGAATATATAGAGATTAAATGTGTTTTAGGGCTTATTATTACATTCCCTTTAGAGGCTTTTCATTCAGTCCTCCAAATCCTGAAGCCAGTGTGTTAGTTAGATTTATATATCCATGATATTGTGATGAAGTGAAAGCTTTAGGGTGCCATCTGCTGATAGTGTTTAGGTAAATACACAGCTATGAAGATGAACTGCTGTGTAGGTCTGGGGATCTGGGGATGATCAACTTGATACTTCAGCAGGATAGCCCCTTATCTAGAATCTTTGAAGACTCAAAACAATACATAGTGCACCAAACCACTTCTTGCCTGCATAGCACTGTGCCTCAATGTTTTGCCTTTACTTTTAGCTAGATGTAGGCACAGTATAGTTTACTTCAGAAAAATACTAAAGTTATTGTGTGCTTCACCGAGGCGGTATGAAGAACACTTAGGAGAAGGGGAAAACATGGCAACACTGCAGGAAAGTTTGCAAGGTTAGTTAATGTTAAGAAATTGTTCTCCCCCCCCCAGTTTCTTTTCCTTGCAAAAGCTATAGATTTTTACTAGGTACAGTTAATCTATGATCCATACTACTTTGTGTTGCCTGGGCATATATGTTGCAGAGGCCCAATTGATAAAGCGACACTTGCTTTTAAAGCATGCAATTATTAATCACATATACTACTGCTTAACCCCCTCCTTTGATAATATAAGAATCATATAACATCACTGCCCCTAGAAGTGCATAGGGGAATCTACCGTGCATTAATACATTTCCCCTGTATTTTAGTGGGTCCACGTTTCAGAAATTTGGAACCACCTTGTAAAACCAATATGTTCCGTTTAAAAGGAGACAAGTAGTAACCATACCCTAAATACAGCAAAACTTAGCATAATACTAGTATTCCTCCTTAAAAGGATCCTCCAGATCTCACCTGCTTCCTTGCATCTCTTGTATTCATTGATGTTCTGATTCACCTCCTGCATTGCACAATATGCATTCTGTATGGGGACGTGTGCCTCGTCACCCGGGGGACAGCTCTTCAGGATACTCAGCAGTAACAGGGGGTACTTTGTGATGCGCTGCACAGGCATGACCAGGATGAAGCTGATATCACTACATTTGGACTCAGACCTGGGTACATACATGTTAATACACAAGGATTAAGGATTTTACTACATATATCTACATATCTATCTATCTATCTATCTATCTGGATTTCAGTGCAGAAGTCTGCTGGAGTAGCATTATTAACTGATGTGATCTGGAAAAAAAACGTGTTTTCCCATGACAGTATCCCTTTAAGAAAGGTTGGATTTCCTAAATACATGTATTTGTGTTGCCGGTTTTCCTTTGTCTCTGGTGTTGCATTTTATTAAAGTGGACCTGTCACCCAGACCCAAAAATCTGTATAATAAAAGTCATTTTCAAATTAAACATGAAATCCAATTTAAATTTTTTTATTAAAGTATTCATAGCTGGTTTGAGCTACACCTTTATACTTTCAGATGCTGCCACCTAGTGAGCAACACAAGCCCTGCTCAAATTACAGTGGACCCAGGAAGGGAAACATATCTGCCTGAGTAAATCTAAAGGGACCACTTCAGGAGTCCAAAAATACAAGTGGAACCATACCTAAACCTTAGGGTCCTTGCATAGGGAAGAAAAACAATAATGATTGAGGAACAGTAACATCAAAAAATGAAAATGTTTTAAAAGTAATAAAAATTTAATGCAGTGTTGCCCTGCACTGATAAAACTGGTGTGTTTGCTTCAGAAACACAAATATTGTTTATATAAATAAGTTTCTGTGTAGTAATGGGGGCAGCCATGCATAGGGCAAAAGGCTCAGGTTACACAGCAGATAGCAAATAAGCTCTGTAGAACACAATTTTATCTGTTATCCATTACTTAACCTGTGCCATATAGCCTTTTTTCAATTTCCACCATTGCTACTTAGCAGCTTTATATGAACTATAGTAGTGTTTCTAAATCAAACACATCATTTCAACCATTGCAGGGCAGACGTACATGATATTTTCATTACTTTAAAACACTTATTTTTTTGTGATACTGTTCCTTTAAGCTACCGTGGCAACACCACAGGCAGCCCAGCATGTAGGTGGCCAAATCAGACCCAGAGCTGCTCCTTTGGTGGAATTTGGTTCTGTATGTCAACTGTCATATTAATGTGAAATATGAATTAAGGGTTTTGGTGCATCCCTAATATCCCATAGGAACATACAGAATCGCTTTAAAGGACAAGGGAAGGCAAAAAAATAATATCCCATTTTTACTTTCTTTTACTCTCTTTATTTTCTTAATATCTCCAATATACTTTAATAAAAAAATGTATACCATTTTTATAAGAAACCTGACTGTTTGCAGTGAAATTCTCCCTTAATTGACTTACTGTGGCTAGGAATTGTCAGACGGTCCCTTACTGCTGGGCAGGGAAACAATCATACTTATGAACAGCAGTGGGAGCCTCCGCCTTACTTCCCAGCCATGCAGAACTCCAGCAGTTTTGTTTCCCTGTAGAGCAGTCGGCGACTGTTTATAGATTTGTATTGGATTTTATTTTTGCCTTTACATCCCCTTTACTGTTTCCAACTCCAGCTGCAGGGACAAAGATCATGGAGCCAGATTTAAACAGATAAACTGGGATTCTATTTGGAGGATTATTTTTCTGCAGCCACTGGTAGGAGAAAGTTTGTATTAAACAATAGAAAAACTATAAAATCCACATTAGATTACATGACAACACAGGACCCAGTGCAGTCTGTATATTCTGATTATTAATCAGTCTTGCTGTATCGGCTTCTGCCAGATATTATTTGACTTGTGATGTTTTGATCATTTATGACGATCCCTAAGCAGCCCAGACCAGCAAGACCCAGCATGCGCAGGGTTTTGGTCTTGCAAAGATGTATAACAAAGTTACAAGATGACAGCCCCCTGTGACCAATTTTGAAAGCAGAAATCATTTGTTTGATTAGGCTTGTGGTGCAGTAAGTTCATGTTTAGGTTTAGTATACAAAATACAGCATTTCTAGCCTTATTTTAGACTTTCCTTGTCCTTTAATGTTTTGCAGTCCCTGTCAGAAACTAATTCTGAACCACCAAGACATATATAACTTTAAAATAGCAATACCAGTAAAGATATATTATATCTTAGTATGGATCATGTACAATGTACTGTTTAGTATCTGTATAAAATAGAGTCTACGGGAGACTACCTTATAGAGTTTTCTCTGAAGGCAGAATTTGTTAAGATATATTCAATTATATTTTAATTATATTTAGGGCATGGGTTGAGTTTCAAATAAATTACTCTAAACAACATCAAGAAAAATGTAGAAAAAAAAATTTGCTGTAAGCTGCATTGCTTATGTTACCCAATGGCTACTAGAACTTTGGTTCAAGGAAAAGGTATAATAACAGGATATAGAAAGAGGTGGTGCAGCTGTAGCTAAAATAGTTACCCAGACCTTTGCAAACAACTGCATTTCTTATTTGGATTCAGATTCTATATTTCCCATACCTGTACCTTGGACAGGGCAGGGTGTAACTATAGAAGATGCGACTGAAGGGGGGGTCCAGGAGGTATAGAAGATTATAGAATAAATATTGTATGTAACTCACAATTCAGAATGCAGGAGCTCTTGAATATGCAGGTATGTATCACTCTCCTTGTATTGCTCCAGAAGTGAGAGGGATCGTTGATATTCCCAGCAATATGTGCTGTATGCATTCTGCATGTCTGTACTGAAACTCAGGAATAGTTCTCCTAAAACCACATAAGCACATCTTTTTCTCAGATATTTTTAAGGGTACACACACACAATAAACCAATTTTATGGCCTCCCAAAACCTCCAGAGGTTTACCTGCTTTACCTGTATATAATGAAAATTGTATATTTTAATACTGATCTTACGAATACCCAGCAATCTTACCAACTACTTGCTCCTTCTGAATCACCTGCTCCCATTCTGCTTATCAACCACTATCAATACATTTCTCACAACCTCTTATCTCTGTATGTCTGTATTTCATCCCATGTATAGTACACTGCCCTTAGGCTACTCCAATAACTCCAATTAGCTAAAAAGCTCCACCTTAAAGAAGGTGATGATTAGGCATGGATCTGGAAACTATAATTGATGCCATGCTCTGTGGAGCATACAATGACTAAATTTAAGTCTGAAATGTTATCTTCAAAGTGCCCACAACCATTTTGTCACCTGAAGTGAAAGACTCAAATTCAGTGTTATAAAGTGGAAATTCAGCTCTTAAAGGTATACTGTCATGGGAAACATTTTTTTTTCCAAAACACATCAGTTAATAGTGCTGCTCCAGCAGAATCTGCCCTGGAATCCATTTTTCAAAAGAGCAAACAGATTTTTTTACATTTTATTTTGAAATCTGAAATGGGGCTAGACATATAAGTTTCCCAGCTGCCCCCAGTCATGTGACTTGTACTCTGATAAATTCAGTCACTCTTTACTGTTGTACCGTAAGTTGTAGTGATATCACCCCCTCCCTCCTCCCCCCCAGCCAGGGCCGGAAATAGGGTAGGCAGAGTAGGCATGTGCCTAGATCACAAAGCTCCTGCATTGTCATGTGTGCATGTGCCTACGTCCTTCTCACTCACATGTCCTTCCTTTTGCATGCATGCGCATGATTTCTTTTTTACGCAGGCACATGCATATATCCCTTTTTGCGCAGGAGCGCCTATTGGGCAGACCAGGTTGCTTAGGGCGCCTGTCTGGCCTGGCCTGACCCTGCCCCCAGCAGCCTAAAAGCAAAACAATGTAACCAGATAGCAGCTCCCTAACACAAGATAACAGCTGCCTGGTAGATCTAAGAGCAACACTCAATTGTAAAATCCAGGTCCCTCTGTGACACATTCAGTTACATTGAGTAGGAGAAACAACAGCCTGTCAGAAAGCAGTTCCATCCTAAAGTCCTGGCTCTTTCAGAAAGCACATGAACACGCAAAATGGCCCGAGATGGTGCCTACACACCAATATTACAACTAAAAAAAAAAAAAATACACTTGCTGTTTCAGGAATTAAATTTTATATTGTAGAGTGAATTATTTCCAGTGGAAAAAGTGTAATTTAGAAATAAAAACTACATCATAAAAATCATGACAGAATCCCTTTAAGTTTACCTGTATGTAACGGGGCCACTTGAGGATCTAGGTACCTATCATTAATGTGTTAATATGTTAGGCCTTTGAGGCAAGAAGCAGGCATCTTCACATGATGATCTAGGATGCACTGGCAGGAGTGTCTTTAGTTGTAAATCTGCAGTCCTTTAACTAATGAACTCTTACCCCCATTCTCTGTTGTGACCTTACATACAATGCAGAAGCTTCTCCTGTAGGCTCTCCACTAACCTACACTAGGGATGAGCGAATTTTTCCTTTGAGTTCCACTGCAGAAATGACGCCCATAGACTCCAATGGGAGAAAAAAAGATGTTGCATGTCAAAAAAAAAAATTTTGCCACCAATAGAAAAGAAAAAGTAGATGTAGATTTTTCATTTATAGTTCCTGGTACCATTTGTTTCAAGACAAATATTACCGAATTAAACAAGTACAACAATGTGCATCAAAATTAGAAAAGGTACTGGAAAGTTATACAGAATGGAGTCTGTGAGAGACAGCCTTTCCGTATTCTGGAACTTTTCGCATAACGGATCCGATACCAGAAGTTATAAAAAATGCCATCAAAATAGGCTTCAATGTGACTTGTGAGATTATGCGATAGTGCTTACATACAATTTAAAATGAAGATCAGCTGAGAGGTATATGGGGTAGCACCAAGTGCAAGAATTTAGATTTAGGAAATGAACAATAATTTCCTTTCACTTTTAGCAATAAAAAAGAAACGGACAGTTATCATTGCTTCTTCGCACTACAGGGATTTTAGACGTTCATGAATATGAGTTAATAGGAGTTACCGATGCCTCCAAGAAGTCAAAATAAAAAGTATTGCCGCACAATACATACCAATTTGCTTCAGATGGTACTGCCCATGGCACTCGATCTTCTTCAACTCTTCCAGGAACAATTTAGCCACCTGAAGAATCTCGTCAACATTGCAAAAAAGGGTCCTCACGTCCACTCCATTTATCTAGAATACACCGCAGCACAATAGTCACAGTTCATTAGACTGGATGGCATTGTAATATCTTTGATTAATCCATTCTTGAAACATCATTAACATCTCAAGGGACATTTCTGAAGGTGAAGCAGCAACAAAAAATATATTGCCGATTACTATCTCTTTCTGCTTCTTTTGTGAGATAATTGCCAGTATCTCTATGCTCCGCTCCAGCAAAGAAATTACATTTCAGGACATTCTTCCATTAGATGATATAAGAGTCACATACGGTAGCGGAGTTTGGAAGCAAGTGGAGAAATCATTGCTATTAAAACGAAATCACCCATTGCAGAAGTACCTAAAATATTTGGTTGTCACTCTAAGGGAACCAGAAGGAGTGGATGAGAGTTCCAGTGTGAGCCAGCGGTTGCTTATTTGTATGACATTGATTGGAAATATAACAGGGTGACTGATAATCAGATTTTAAGTAACTGTGACTTTGTTAAGACCCAAAGTTGGACCAAAAAGAGACAAGGAGTAAAGTCGCTGCCCTACATGAAAACAGACCAATCAACTCTCATAATTTCTCAGAAGTAACAGTCAAAGGCACCTATCAGTAGAGCTATGGGCATTCATACAACTAATATTTAACATGTCCTTTCAACCACACTAGGAACACAGATAATGACGGTGTTGCCAGAATACATTATAGTCTACTCGTTTCTGACCATCTATTGAGTTGACTCACCTTCTCAAGCTTTGGCCGAATGGTAGAGGTTAAATAGTTTAACTGTTCAACATAATGTTCCTCAGACTGTATAAGTTCATCCAGTTCGGGCAGCATAGTTGCACCTAGGCCCTCAGCATCATCATAAATGAGGTTGGAATGCTCACATGTAACAAGTGGGATATTGATGGTGTTGTTTCCTTTGGGGAATGCACTAAATAACAGAGAATAATAGACAGGAGTAAGAAAATGACATGTAAGTGTATAAAATAGGGCTGATTGGTTGATAAGCAAGCTGTGTATCAGTATTATAAATGCAAATTATGTACTAAAGGGCTGTACCACACACTTTTGATCACAGGGATTTGATTACCGTACACTTGAACATGAGTCATCACAAGCCTATGTACAAAGGTTATTGGAAAAGTGAGCATGCTTTTAAAGGACAAGGAAAGTCTACTGCACTGGGTCCTGTGTTGTCATGTAATCTAATGTGGATTTTATAGTTTTTCTATTATTTAATACAAACTTTCTCCAACTCTAAGTGGCTGCAGCAAACTATCCTCCAAATAGAATCCTAGTTTATGTTAAAATCTGGCTCCATGATCTTTGTCCCTGCAGCTGGAGTTGGAAACATTTAAAGAAATGTAAAGGCAAAAACAAAATCCAACACAAATCTCTACACAGTCCGTGACTGCTCTACAGGGAAACAAAGCTGCTTGAGTTCTGAATGGCTGAAAGTAAGGCAGGGGCTCCCCCTGCTGTTTATAAGTATGATTGTTTCTCTGCACAGCATTTAAGGACCGTCTGACAATTCCTACCCACAGAAGTAAATGAAGGGAGAATTTCACGGCATACAGTCAGGTTTCTTATAAGAATGGTACACATTTTTTAATTAAGGTGTATTTGAGATAGGTTTCTTTTTCATTAAAGAAAGTAAAAATGGGATTTTATTTTTTTGACTTTCCTTGTTCTTTAAGTAATAATAACAAGAAGTATATCCATCCATGCTTGGAGGTTTCATCAGTTATCAGCGTTGATTTGTGGTGTAAATTTTGTACAATATGGAGTATATATCATCTTGGAATTCCATGACCTGTATAAAAACATCTGTCTTCGGTCTTGTGGTTTTATTTGACCATAAAACACCTTGGTGCCTTATTATATCCTTATATTTTGCAACATTCTTCATGATTTATCACATCCAAATGGCATAGTATTTTTGGATTACTTGCATTGGGTATACATAATCGGGTGGTGGGGTTTCTTCATCTCTCAATGAATCCGGGTCCTCATAGAGTCCATCATAGATAACATCAGAACAATCAGTCACAGCATAAAATGGGAAGGTTTCATAACTATGTTCTGGATCTTCTTGCACATGGCTATAAGAGCAATCCTGGGTGGAAGTTAGATTAGTAGTTGTGGTGGAATTTCCATTCTCAGCTGAAGACCTGTGAAGACATGGAAAGTATGTTGTCTTCTAAATGGACGTACTGTAGAGCATCAAGATTGCAGGTTGTTGGAAAATATTTGTTAGATGGAAATTCTTTAAACTGTGTAATTAGCCCTTATCAAATGAATGGAATAGTGTAGGACAGTCATACGTAGTTTGAAATAAATTCCCCCTACAAACATTGGGTAACATCATGCATAGGACCCCAGCACTGAAAGGAAACTGGAACATTGTACTACTTTTGTCACTAAATGTGTTGCTGCAGGGGACCAATTTGAGAAGTGTTTGTTACCTTTCAATATCTTTTATATGTTACAAAATAAATACACATAATATGTAATAAAGAGCACATGCCTTTATATGAGTGCGTTTTCATCATAGGTTTTCAGTAGTCTTCCTGGTCAGGGCAATAACTTTTATTGAAACCCACAGTTTACTGTATTTATGGTTTACTTTCACTCTATTCTCCCACTTTTATTCACATTTGTGCTCGTAAGTTTTCTAATATGCATTTGGTGTTATTATAGTATATAATATTGCCCTGTGTTTTCATTTCAATTACTTGAAATTGCTGTATGTGTATATTACTGCACTGTGATCATATTCTTCCTAAGCCCTACTTCTTTGAGCAGATGCTTACTTAATTCATTAAAATATGTGGAGTTATTGCACCAACATAGATCCTTTTTCATTGTGTTGTTATGAGTTTAATACAGTATTGCTTAATGTATGCTTTTGAACACAATTTGTCTGTTGGTGTGATTTCCTTTCAGAAGCTGAAGACTGATCCCAAAAGCAAGGGATCAAAAGGAGGTGGTTTTGATTTCAGAATGCAATAACTGTCAGCACAATGGTTCCACCAATTTTCTTTGTGCTATAAAGCTCTTATGAAAGTCTAAAAGCAAAGGCAATCTGTAATACTGTAATGACTTACCCAGTTGTTAAGTTGCCCAATGAAGGATGCAAATTCTCTTTAGGTCCATTATGAAGAGCTGAATTTTTACCAAATGTCCTGCTATCCATTGTCATGTTAGACTTTGTTTTCCCAGCATGGCTTCCCTTATGTGCGACATCAATGTAGAAGTTACTTGAAGATCATTTATCTTGCAGCCTGAGGATATTGGGCTTTACATTGTTGCAGAGGTCATGCAAGAATGTGCATCTTGTGTGGGGGGAGCTTCTTTACCAAAAGGCCTTTAAATATATGAAAGAAGAAAAGAAGATAAATAGAAGTGAAACAGTGCCACACAACTTAAATTCTATTATGTTGATTAAATTATAAATCTTGGTCTGTCCATGCATTCAGAATGGCCACCACTTGTTATAACTTCCACCACTTGTTATAACTTGTATCATCTATTAATTACATTATGCAAAACTCGGTGGTCAGTGCACTACCGGCACAGATTTGTTTTTCAGTGGTTGTTTTTCATTGGACAATTGCATTTACAGTAGTTTGAACAGTACACCATTAGTTTTATTAAATATCTAACACACAGTAAACATTGATATGATCTGCTACGTTTCAGACCTGCCTCAACTTTCTTATCAATCTTTATAAAAGGCCAAGATGGACTTCAAACAGTTCATGTTCTGTGTGTTCTGTGCCATTGTGTTCTCTTTACAATTACACTAGATGCCATTCTAGACAAAAAGTGAGGGGAACCTATTTCACAAAAATTGGGCCAAGCTGGCTAGGTGTCTTACGCAGCCCAATCAGCCACAATGCCTCCTCCTTCATGGGCACCCTAATGAGTACAAGACATCATGTGAGGGGGAGGATTCACACCGTAATGTGTGGAACTGGGGTGGGAGGCCGGAGAACAGACTTGGGGTAGGCCTTATGCCCCCAACATTGCACCCTAGGCACGTGCCTCTCGCGCTACCCCTAAATTACAGCTATAAGGTAAATAGGGCACTGCATATTAAAAGAACAATGAGCAAGAGGCCACCTCTTTACATATTCATATATACAAATCTATCTATTCATCAGTTATACTATAATCATTTGAAGGGTTTTCTATCTAAGTATATAATTGTATATGTGAAAGCCTTCTTAATTGGATACAACAGATGGAGAATTGCCCACACTACTTTTAATTGTATTTAAAGGGATATTGTCACGGTAAAACATGTTTTTTTCCAAAACGCATCAGTTAATAGTGCTGCTCCAGTAGACTTCTGCACTGAAATCCATTTCTCAAAAGAGCAAACAGATTTTTTATATTCAATTTTGAATTCTGACATGGGGCTAGCCATTTTGTCAATTTCCCAGCTGCCCCTGGTCATGTGACAGCACTTTAGAAGGGATCGGTTTTCTGGCAGGCAGTTGTTTTTCCTTCTCAATGTAACTGAATAGTTTACTGGCTGGTATTTTACTGGCCTGACCTGTATTTTTGATGGTTGATCCCAAGGTTATTTATAGGAAAAAAAGGTTAATATATAGGAAGGCCGGTGTTCTTTTTTTCCAAGAAAAGGTGGCAACCCTAATGGCAGATAATAGAAGGCTGGTCACACCTAACCTGGTGTAAGAACACAATGCAGTTGAAACTAGGACTAGAAAGCATTTTTTAAATGTAAATGATGCACAAAACTGCAATGCCCATTTAATTGAATGTTAAGTATTGGTATTACACAGTGGAAAAAATGGTCTGTGCTTTCTGAAGTGAACATGATCTCCAGCTTTACTGCACTGGACCAACAGCCATGGGAGCAGATCGTTTAGACAATAAGAAGCCATAAAAAATCAATTTCATTAAAATAAGGGGTTTGCATCTCATAACGATGCTTCTATCAAAAGTTATACCAGATGAAATATTTACTAGTGGAGAAATGCGTCTTTTGCCCTGGGTATTACTTTGCCTTTAAGTGAGCACAAGAATGTTATTTTGATGCAGCGGATAGTCTGTGCTGTAGGAGGGGAATTTGCAGTGTTAAACAATTGGATATATTGATATCTTCCATTTTCTGCCTAGCTTTTATGCAACCTGCAATTCTGCCTTTTTACCCACAATGTGACTATGAGTCAGCATCCCACAACAACTACATACAAGGGACAATTGTTTACTTTGCTCAGAAGAAATAAATGGCATGAGTCTGATACTCTGTTTATCTCTAGTGCTTATGCTAATGAATGTGCTTGAGCACAATAAAGAAACTTTGTTACCATCTATTTATAACTTTGGCATCAATCTTTATTCATTTATACTGGTCAAGAAAATATCTTGATAAGCACAAACAGTTGAGAATAAAAAAAATCTACAGTAAAACATAAATTCTTCTAATATAAAGCATTCCAGTATGTAATAACTGGCACTGTCTGCCCTGGGTCTACTAACCCATCAGAACATATATCATGGTTTTCACTTTGAAGGCAAATATCTGGTTGGTTAATATGGGAATTAGACCTTAAGCCATATCGGATACCCTTTTGGTCTTGTAGACTTCACAGTGTAAGACATTTTGATGCATCTGTAGCCCCACTAGTGTGTGTAGGCATGTTGAAAGTTTGCAGAACAAGGGACGGAACCCAGTCCATGGATTATTTATAGGAAATGATGATGGACCTTTAGAGTAAAAAGCAGATACACTAGGGAAAATGACATTAAAAAGAGAAGGTTCTTCGAGTAATTGAAATGGAATGAGCATGCACTCCTGGATAAAAAACCTGATCTTTATTCCATATAGTTAAAACAAGATATCCCTAATGTGTAATCATAGGCACACACTATGAACCATGCTGGTGTGTCTCAGGAGTGTGTGCTCATTCCACTTTTAATTGCATCTTCACCCCAATCTATGGCTTTGGGGCATAGTACCCAGGCCACCCTCAATCATCAAATTTGTGCAACTTTTTTTCAATTTGCCTGATTTATTTGCCAAGTATGCTGTGCCCGTGAGTGACAGACCTGGGTTATCTACACCCAGGTCAAGCCAAGTATTTAGTGAGCGTCAGTGGCGTAACTACTCCCTGGTGGGCCCCGGTACAGGATGGGAACCTGGGCCCCCCTGTCGGGCCCTTACCTCTATAATCGCATGCTGGAGTGTTGATGGCATGTGTGCTGTAATATCTCCCCCTAGATAACGCCTGCCATAATTATTTTTGTGGCTCCAATGGGCCCCAAGGTTTTGGGACCCTGGTGCAATTTCACCCCCTGCACCCCTGGTAGTTACGCCACTGGTGAGTGTTGGTTTATACTTGCTGCCTTATATTTAACTTAGTGCTTGGAGATTCAGAAGCCCAGGCCATTGAGTTTTTCTATACCAGCAACTATTTAAATTCTAGAATAGAGCCACGGTTTCTCTTGTGGGTTCTTAGAGTAAACCTTGCATAAAGGGGCAGCAGGTTATGCACTGCTGTCAACCTAAATCAGGTGGCTGCCTCCTCACATTTTTTACTACAGTATATCCCTAAAATAAACTAAGCCATGTTGTTCTACAAGAAATTCCAGCTAAACTACAGTTCCATTGATAAACAAAACATAATAAAAATGCCATACCCCCTTCCTAAACTAAATGCTAAACATGCATTTTACAAGAACATTTTGCACTTTAGGACTATATAATAAAAATAAGTGATTTAAAAATTACACTTTCTGAC
>CM044436.1:95231498-95256429 GCA_024363595.1 Xenopus borealis
GTGCAGAGCTACATCTATTTCTATTCAGTCCCTATTCCTCCCATTGATGAAGGCTTTAAGGCTTAGTATCTGCAGGGCTTTTATTTAGACTAGCAATTTGAACTTTATGTTTGTAAGTAAAAACAATGTTTCACACAAGCTCTGTGCACCATTAAAAATGGGTGTAAAAATGAGTTACGAGTAGTGATGGGTGAATCTGGGGCATTTTGCTTCACAGAATTTTTCGAAATCGCGAAAAATTCATGAAACACCGCCGGCACCTCGTTTTGGACGCTGGTGTCTGTTTTTGGATGCGGGCGTCCATTTTTGGATGCCGGGGCACATTGCCGGCGTCTAAATAATGGACGCTGGTGTCCAAATACAGACGCAAGCATCCAAAACGAGAATGTCATCCTTGCTGGTACCTGAACATTATATGCAATTTATTCACATACAGGATCATACAATAAACAATACCTTTTGCTGGCATTTTGGTGTATGATAGACAGCATGAAGAATGGTTGGTGTGTAATACAAAACAGGAGATGAAGTTGTTTTTCTATAAGAATTGCTGCATTCTATTGTGCCTAAAAATACCATAGAACTCTTCTTCTTACAGAATGGAAGCTGCCAATAACGAATATTTTTGCCAAATGGACAAAAATTGATCATCAGATTTATGAATTTTAGGAGAATGTAAGTACAGAGCACAGAACTTGGCAGTTGCAACAATGGGAGCCAACAATTCAAGTAAAACCCCCTTGTGTGATGAAAATGAAGAAGGTAAGGAGGACACAATATTGGCTTTATCTCAATGTCATTACTAATTAGTTTTAGTTTATGTTTCTCTGCATGAAAGTGATTCACAATTCCAGATGTGACATAAAAGTGGAAAAAATACAAATGTTGGGATTATCTGTTGGTATCAGGCTTTAGCATGGTGCTAGATGATCATGAGAGATTTGCTTCTCAAATGTGCTGATAATAGCTTTGTAAATCAATACAAAAACTTGAATGCTATCAATCCATTAAAATATCCATTTGAAGCCAAAGAATTTAAGGCTTCCCTTGCTTAGTGTACCCTTTCCCCAATTGTTGTTTGCTGCATGTTGCTGGAGCCCTAAGTGTATATGAGATTCAGCTGAAGGACCATGATGTTTTGTGTTTCTATGTAATATCAGCAGGTCCTAAAGGTTGCACTCCATTGAACATAACCTCTTACCTTTAAATCTTTGAATAAATTGCACAAATTCCCAAATGTGGATTTGCATTACAGACCCATAGAATAACATTAGGGGGCTGATCTACTGAGGGCAGGGTTGAAACTAGGGGTAGGCAGAGTAGGCATGTGCCTAGGGCGTAAAGCTTTGGGGGCGCCAGGCACGTACCTTTCACTGCTGCCTACCCCTTAGTCCTGCATAGTGAGTTGTGCTTGTCAGCAGTCCTAAAGAAGCGTCTCTGTTTGAGCGCATGCGTGTGCATATGTGAAGGGAGGGGGAGAGTGTCCCTGAAGCAGCCGGTCAGCACGAATATGCGCGCATCTCCTGCATGCCTGGTTGAGGGGGCGCCTCGGATGGATGGGTTGCCTGGGGCGGCCGCTCGGCCTGGGCCGGCCCTGACTGAGGGTCGAATTTCGAAGTATTTTCCACTTAGACCTTGGAGTTTTTGGGGGGTCATTTTCGATTGAATATGGGCGTTTTTGATGAAATGAAAATTGTTCGAATCGTTCGATTCGATCGAACGATTCGAACAATTTTCACCAAAATCCTTCGATTCCTCAGAACTTAGAGCAAGTTCTGTGAGGTCCCCCATATGCTAAAATGGCAATTCTGCAGTATTAAGCTGGCGAATAGTCGAAGGATTTTTGAAGGGCCATTACTTCGAAATTCAAATTTTCTAATTCTGGGATATTCAATATAAATTAAATTGCCAGAGATATGAGTCATACTTTATGCTACTTACATGGCACTGGGTTTTAGAAAGGGATATCTTTACTGGTATTACGGGGGAAAAATAAACCCCTGCAATAGATCTGTCAACTTTTTATGTTGCAGGATCTGGGAGTTTGTGGTCATCTGCTGACGTCTGCACATGCACACATCAAATTTTTGCCTGAAACTCATGCAAAATCATCAGAAGTCAGGGGGACTTAACTCCCCTTAAAATAGAGGGAATCGAAAGCTCTGCTGCAGTGCTCACACTTTAATTTATCATTCATGAGCTCATTATATATTAGCACAGTATTATTAAGTACCTTGACTTACATAATAAAAAATTCACAGATCCATTTTTTAAGGGTTCAGTGAGCATGACTGCTATATTTGCTTGTTTATTTCCCATAATTCTCTTATCACCTTCAGGTTGAGAAGGGCAAGATGGCATTTAATGACAGCAATGCCATCTGTTATATATTGGCTTGGAAGAGCAATTTTCGCTCTATTATTAATAGATAGGCTGTGCAAAATAAAAAAAGGTTTTAATATAGTTAGTTAGTCAAAAATGTAATGTACAGTATAAAAGCTGGAGTGACTGGATGTCTAACATAATAGCAAGAACAACACTTCCTGCTTTTCAGCTCTCTAACTCTGATTTAGTCAGCGATTTTAAGGGGGACCATATGGGACATAACTGTTCAGTGAGTTTGCAATTGATCCTCAGCATTCAGCTCAGAGTCAAAAGCAGCAATTATGACCCATGTGGCCCTCCCTCATGTCACCGATTGGTTACTGCCTGGTGACCAATTAGTGGAAACCAAGAGAGACGAAAAACAGGTAGTATAGTTTTTTCCTGTTAGCCTTTGTAGATTACATTTTTGGCTAACTAACTATATTGAAAAATGTTTTTATTTTGCACTGCCTATCTATTTATCCAGTTTTGTTTTTATAATGAACAATTCATTTAACTATTTATTTAATTTGAGTTTTTGAGTGCTTGTTAATTTTATTCAAGGTATTTAAGCTTTTTTCAATGACTTTATTGATTTGCGTCATTATATTCAGAATGTTTAATAAATAAGGTAACATCCATGTGTTTTTAAATTGTAAGTTTATTCAAAGTAGAAAAAAACCTTTATAATTACACAAATCCGAAATGAACATAAATTGGCATATTATACATTTTCATTCAAAATCAAAATTTTTTAATTTGTAGCTATCAACTTTGTTGTTTCTATTTTAAAACTTGCACATTATTTGTTAATATTATGTATTAATTTTGAGTTTAGTTGAGAATGGATGGATTATGAATTTGACTGAAAATAGGTAAATACTGTAATCAATGCAAATAAATCTAAATAATTTATAGAAAAATAATCAGTATCAGTAAAAAAATGTTATAGGGGGAATGTAATAGTTCTTCCTTTGCAGGGCTGCTTCAGCCATGAGGCAACCCCTAAGCTTAACTTCTCAACAGCTGCTCAGAGCTCACTGATCATGTACAATGTTGCAAGACACTTTCCAAGATGGTGGCCCCCGTGACAAGTTTGAAGTCTTGGATCATTGCTGCTAATGAGAAGCTGAACGTGAGGCTGATGTGATAAGTTCAGTATATGAAAGATGGCATTTTTAGCCATATTCATTTTTCGGGTTTAGTTCTCCTTCAATGATAAGCCCACAGGTATGTTCCAGGGCAATTTGGGGAGAGTCTCCTTCTAAGCAATTAGCCAGGTCGTGTCCACATTGAGACCAAACAGTGCAGCCTACAATAATTCATTAAAACATGAATTGGCGCCCTGGGCACTAGACGCTGGCGACATTTCGCTAGCCTTACTTAGGCAGGGTAAAAATGTTAAACCAAAAAAAGTTTAAGTTAGGATTTTTGCAGGCAATCCCACTTTAAAAAAAAGTTAAAGTTGCCAGCATTTTTTCGACATTAATGCATTTTTCGACAGACAGGATATGATATAACTGGCATAATAATTGAGGAATATCTAGCTTCATTTTAACAGTTTGCCTGGTCTGAGGTGGCAAAATCAACTCTGGAGAAAGAGGTAACACTCAGTAAATTTGCACTTTACTGAATTTGAAGATCAACAATAATTCATCTTGGTGAAACGTCGCCTGGCGATAGAGTGCGAATGAACGTTAGTGACGGTCCTATTCACTAGCGAACTGTCATCTGCACCTGTTAGTGAATTGGAGATGTCCCTGTGGATTGGATTTCTGACGAAAAGTCACTAGCGTTAGCCACTTTGCACTTCAGCGAATCTGCCCCTATAAAGTTGTATGTAACTATCAATGACATAACTAAATAAACGTCCCAGTTGAGGACTAACGTATTTACTGAATAAAGTAACTGTTGTTATACAAAGTTCTCCAGTGATCATCATTGGATGATTTAGAAACAAATATAAAACATATCAATGTTTTGCTCAGTCACAGATCTTCCAATTACGTATGCAGGAACTCGATGAGTTCAACTTTCCAACATCAACATGTTTATTATTTAGTTCAAACAAGACCAGGGGACATTAAACCACTACAAATATAATTATACTCCATTGAACTTAGATTTAATTGCACTCTTTAATGAATTAAATGACAGTACTGAATGTTCCATTGAAACTTCATTGTGTACCTTCACTTTTTATTCCATTTTAGCTGCACAAAATCCACAGATTCTGGGTATTCTAAAACAATGTTCATTTGCAATAAAAGTAGCATATCACACATTAACAGAGTTTTCTTAATACTGGGAAGCCAAATGTGTGTTGCCAAAAACAAAAACGTAGAGTGGTGTTGCAGACCATCAGGCTGGGATGTGAAGGGTCACAACTTAATTATAATTATATAGCAAGTTTGTTACAAAGATATAATTATAACCAATTAGATTAGCCAACATCTTTAGTAAAATCATTATATATTATATTATAAAGAAATACCACAAGCACCCTTGTTTGTTTTTTTGTAGGGGACTTACCCCAACCCCTTGGCAGCTAATCCTAAAGCTAATCTATGACAATACAAACACAAGCATCTGAATGTGGACAGATGGAAATTCCATTTCCCAATTGCTTCTAATCTTAACTCCTTGCACCTTATTCTGCCTACCTGTTCCTAAGATGTAACACGCCCCTCAAGATACCTGACCCATTGTTTATTTTTCTGAGTCTTTGGAGCATGTATGAAACATTCCTTAGTTGGCTCAAAATTTTTGGATACAACCAATTTCAAATACAAACTCATAAACACTGTCTAGAAGCTTGTGTAATTTCATCTGGTAAAATATGTAAATGGAAATTTGGAGGGGGCAAATTGGGATATCGCTTCCAACCAAACTGTGCTCCCTAACACACAGTTTGGTCTATCAAACAAATTATTTATCAATGGGTGAAAGTGAAAGTTCACGCTTTGATGCGCCTTTCAAAATCCCATAGAAATGAACAGAGAGTGGTGGGATTTCACTCTAGCTTCATTCCCTCTAACCTCATTCTTTGATAAATATACCCCTTAGATTGGAGAATTTATCTAAGATTCAGGTTTCAAAAACTGTCTAGGCACAAATGGGTGTGTTGTAGAGCAGATCAGGGTTGGGGACTTAAGGTGGCCATAGATGCACAGTAATATCGTACAAAATTTTTGTACTATATTCGTGTGTGTATGGTGGGAAAGCAGCTGACCGATATCAGCAGAAGACTTGCATATCAGTCAGCTGGTCTATCAGGCTGGATGGAAAATTTGGATCAGGTGCCTTTGAAGGTGCCCAAACATCAGCTACTGTTTTAATCGTCAGATACAGGTAGAATTCTATTGCTTCTACCTGTTTATCAGCTCTACACGTATGTATTGAAACAAACGATATTTCTTGGAAAGAACTTTTCCAAGAAAGATCTTAATGGTACCGTCTATGGCCACCTTTGAATGAACCTGTTTGCAATTTTAACATATTGTGAGATGTGCAGTTTATGTTTTTTGTTTCTGCATGTGTGTGTGTTGAGGCAACTAACCCTCAAGTGATGCTGCACTCCTCAATAGGTGAATCCCTATAACTGATGTAAATATTCTGCCACAAGGCAATAAGAACAGCTCACTTTTACTGGTAGAGTGTGAGCCACCCTCCATGGTGTTGGGAATGCACAACACTTTGTTTAGGAGAATGGAGTGCCACCAAGCTCTTTACTGGAAAAGGCTACAAGGTAATACTGCCACAGAGCAATACAATCCTTCTTGCTAAGCTTAGGACATTCTGATAGACATAACTCTTCACATTTCATTGGGTTGGAATTAGTGCAGATAAAGTTAAGGATCCTTGCAGTACAATTACTAAATTTAAAAAAAATGAATTCAATCAAATATGAACAGTGAGCATTGGCAGTTTCTAAATCATCATTTCTTGCAGGATTTGTAATCACTGTACTTGTATGTTGTCAAATTAAAAGCATTGATTTATATATTTCATAACAAACCTCATAACACAACATTCCATATGTTTACCAAATATACAAAATATATTACAAATAATTTTGTTACTGCTCTCCATGGCTTTTTGCTGATCGAATCAAGGGCATCTTGTTGAAATTTGTGCTGGAGCATTGTATAACTTAGAATATCTTGTTTCTGTTGGGTGTTGATTGATCACAGTGGCTGCTGACTCAATCCTAGCCGTTACAGGCTGTAACTATATACATTTGACTGCTTTATGCACCAAGACATCTTACAGATCTTCTGAGAAAGGCACATTTGTTGGGATGGTATTTTTTGCATGAATAGCTTTAATATATTTAATATATATATTGTAAAGGTGAAGACTTAACTGAAATCAATTTGCAGTGGTTACATTGCAAGAAAAATCTTTATAAACCACTTCATTTTATTTATGTAAATGGGTTTCAGCTCATCATTGGGAATCTAGCAAAACAAAATTTGTGTATAAGGGGTCCCAGAGGCGATAAGAACACAGGAGATCCCACAAATCTTAAAGGGCCTTTTCACAAAAATTGAAAGAGAACACTAACATCATACACAGACACACACACACATATATATATATATATATATATTATACATACACACACACATTGAAAATTGCCATTTGACAAAACAAGGGCCGCCCCCTGGAATCCTAACATTCACAGTGCACACAAACATACCAAACAAACCATACATGTTAGGTCACATGAGCCAATTAACAGACTGAGTTCTGTCTTTTGCTTTCACACTTCTTCCTGTTACAGTTAGAGCTGTAGTATTTCTGGTCAGGTGATCTCTGAGGCAGCACACAGACCATTATGAAATGGTGGTTCAAGGCAAGATGCTTAAAAATATATACCAGTCGGATAAGATTCTTTAATATGCCACTTAATTTGATATAAACTATCTGTTGCTCAAGTATTCATTTTGGGGGTATAGTTTTCCATTAATAACAGTGTCCACAAAATGGCTGCTGACTTCTTACTGTGATTGTGAATTCCATGACTGAAGACAACACAGATTTACATATTTTATATAGTGAAAGTAACATTTATTTTGCTTAACAGACCTAATAGAAACAAATTTGGATGAATTTCTTAGGGTGACAGAACCCCTTCTGAGAGCTTATCTATTGGCTGAATTCCTCGGTTGAAGATCACTACATATTAGCCCATTATTCCAATCCACATAGACCACACACTATTACATCCAATAACACTATCCCCACCCTTATTGTAAGTCCCATCCCTTTCTGTGTCTACTGACTGAGACCTGGGACTAATGAAACACCTGACCACAAACCTGACTAAGCCAGTTCTCAATTTGTTGATGTAAACACAGGATCCTACTGTCTGAAGGGCCATTGTTAGTTAAAACCCAGAATAGCTATAAGTTACTACAGCAAGAGCTGTGTGCAAAGTGCAGTTTCAGATGCAAATTGCCATGTTTAATTAAACACATGCAGGAAGTTGCAAGTGTCACAATTGCAGAATTAGGATGCATGCCAATTTTGGCTAATTTATGCACCTCCAGTAGGGGAAACATTTTTTTGCTGATAACCTTAATCTAGCAGTACCTTTAATTATAGCTCCTCTTCTAAGATTCAATGTATCCCCTTTACTGAGAGGAACATACTGGATTTTTTGCAGATTACTAAAAAGTAATTTACCCTTGTTGGTTTAAAAAAGAATATGAAAGGTCATTGTACCTTTAAATTTGAGACCTGTCAAGGAGCTTGAGGACCATTAAAATGTCAGTTTCATTGTAGCACATCAGCATCTATATTAATGTACTGATTGCGTGACAGATTGATTACAAAATCTGCCTAAGCAATAATCAACACAACTAATGCTAATCTGTAGTTTCAGAGACTGTTGCTAATTTTGCCCAAGAAAGCCAAGTCAGTAATACCTGTCTCGCACTCGCATGGAGCTTCCATTCTGAAGCTCTGAACAATTTTAAATTTGAAAGAATATTGCTGAATGATTACAAGGATATAACATTTTTCAAAGGTGAATAACTCTAGAGAGCATTTGTTATGTGTAAATCCTTCCACTCCAGTTATGTTATTAAAATATACTGTATCCAATATGTAGCTCTTGTACCAACATTGTATTTCATCCCTGATGCTTTGCTTCACTGCCCTGTGTGTGCAAGAGTTAATGTCCCATCCTGTTATGTTCTAACGCTCATCCTGTTATGTACTAATGGTCATAGAAATATCTGTCTCTGACACGTACACATTAGCTTTCTGTTTATATAACGCCCTATGTCCAGTTATCCAATCATATCCACATATAACCATTTTATTACCTAATTTGGGACAGTTATACTATGTACATCATCATAATGGAATGTCTTTGTCCATCGCACTATATAAGTTGTGACAACACCCAAAATAAACTGAACTTGCTTTGTAACACACTCACTTACAGTTTCGTTCTTTGCGAGTTTCACTGGCCAGTTACATTTTGGAAGGATGTATCAGATATCCCCATTGTGCACGGTTTAGGAAAGACGAGTCGACTCGCATCTGCTAAAGACAGTGCAAGGATAGCACATATAGGATTATAGCCCTATCAGAAGGTGGCAATACTATTCTAAAAATCTGACATTTAGGTGGTTATTTAATAAAGTCAGAATGCCAAAAACTTGAACATTTTTATTTTATTTTTTTTACTATAAAATAGTAAATTTAGTGGAAACAAAAAACTTGAATTTGTCAAGTTTTATTATACCCCAAGGATGGAAAAAGTCAGAATCTAAAAATTCTCCATCTCAGACCTCCCGAGGTTGTATAAAAATCAGTGGGAGAGGTCCCTATTCTATGTGGTCTGCACTGGAATTAGCCTGATAATTACTGATGGGTGAATTTGCGTCGAATTCCCGCAATCCGCTGCCGGCGAATAAATTTGCAAAACGCCAGCGAAAATTCGCCTGGCGAAAATTTGCTGGCGTTAAAAAAAAAAAAAAAAAAACGAGACGCGACGAAAATGATGCGACGATGATGTGTCGCAAACTACGCGCGTCGTAAATGACGCGATGCGTCAAAAACTACGGAACACGCGTCAAAAATTCGGTTTGCTAATTTTTCGCCAATTCGTGAATTTCCATAGAAATTTCCATAGAAATTTTTCGGCTAAACAGGATAGATTCGCCCATCACTACTGATAATCTGACTATTTCGGGTTTTTCTAGCAAAAATCCCATAAATGTGGACTTTTCTGGAAAAGGCCTGAAAAAAACATACAATTAGGATTTTTGCTTGATTTCATGGATGCGATGAAATTGTGCTTTTTTAACAATAAATATAATAATAATAATAATAATAATAATAATAAATAAAGGTAAAATCATGGATTCTAGTTTGCTCAGAATTTTTTAAAATAAAATGATCAGAAAAATTTTGAAAATTATCCCCCTTAATGATATCCTTCCTTGGTTTTATAACGTGTTTCTTTGGTTTCTGGACGAAAACCACATAATCCTTTCCTAAATAACAGGGAAGGAAAAACAACATTACGTTTGCAGCTTCATCATTACAATTCTGCACCACAGCAGGAACATTTAACTTCAGTTTCATTATAGGTTAGGCGGAGCCTGACACCCTTGAGGAAAGTACTTGTCCCTTGTTATTATTCTAAGTCCCAATTTTTGTTGTGCCACAGTTGTTAGTTTTCTACCTTCTCTTCCTGTGTTGCACTTATAAATATCATAGTACCCGGAAACACCTCCTGGCAAAATAACTTGAAGAGCTGGAAAAAACTTAGATAAAGAATATATTGGTGATCTGGTCAAACAAATACAACATAGACTCTTTCATTAAATACAAAAACAAGAAAGGCTACATTAAAGTTAAATATAACATTTATGTAGACAATTTTAAATTACAATAAAATATATGCACCTTTGGGTCATCCTTTTAGTCCATTTTGATCACAAAATACCCTTAGGGGCAGATTTATGGGAGCTTCCCATAGGATTGTATAGCAATTCGGTAGGTTTAACCTACCGAATTTTTAGATCGCATTTTTCTTAAAGGGCCAGTACTTTGAGATTAGAATTCGAATTTTCAAATTTCGAATTCTAATTTCAAAATACTGTTTTATTAGTACAGAGAAAATGGAAATCATTTTTAAAAATGTGAATTATTTGATTAAAATGTCTATGGGAGATGGCCTTGCGGTAATTCTGAGCTTTCTGGATAACGGGTTTCCGGATAACTAATTCCATACCTGTATAGTTACAGTATATCAATTATGTATTTAGGCTCAGTGAAGGTTGAGTCAGATTTACATCAAACATCAGCAAGAACCTATATCAAATTGTGTCAAAATTTGTATGAATACATTTTAATATGCTTATTGATTTAATTGCTGTGTTCTCTTAGTATGGGCCACAAGATCTTTATACAGGATAATATGTAATATAATATAAATGTATATACTGTATTTTGCTAAATTATTTATTTATTTGCATGAAATAAATTCCAATAAAATGTATTGGGTTATACTGGTTAATATAAAGCTTTAGCCACTTTTACACCCATGGGCAGCTGCAGTGCATCCAGAGTGCATCATGTATTTCTAATAAGCACATTCTGATGGAAGCACAAAAATGTTTAATGGTACTTGAAATCAGATGTGTTTAATAAGAGTTGTTAGGTTTTTTGATCATTAGAGCTGAGGAGGACAACACCAGCCTTTTAGGGAGCCGAACGTTCAGCATTAAGTACTTAACTGTTAACATTTATTCTTCCATGGATGATCCTGGTATATATTTTCATGTCATTTAAAATATTGCTTAGAATACCAGTGAGTTTTCATATCTTCTCTGACGTTGCTATACTGTACTGTTTTAATGTAGGAAGAGTTTTCAACAATTATGGCTTTCAGGACTGAATTCTCATCATCACACCAAACAAAGTGAAGTTAAAAAACCTTTATTGTAGACAGGGCTTTCTTTCATCTTGGACAATTAAGCAGCAATGCCTTTGTATTTTCAGCAATCTTAAAATATGGCTGCTAGGGTTCAAATTCCGTGAGCGACTTTGCATTGATTTGAAGAAGAGACTAGAACATGAATATACTGTTGTTACATATTTAAATTGGGTTCAAAAAAGAAAAAGTCCATCAAGTTCAACCCCTCCAAATGAAAACCTAGTATCCGTACGCACACCCCTCCATACCCTCACATAAACTATATATATATATATATATATATCCATATCTATACTAACTGTAGAGTTTAGTATCACAATAGCCTTTGATATTATGTCTGTCCAAAAAATCATCCAAGCCCCTCTTAAAAGCATCAACAGAATCAGCATCACAACATCACCCGGCAGTGCATTCCACAACCTCACTGTCCTGACTGTGAAGAACCACCTACGCTGCTTCAAATGAAAGTCCTTTTCTTCTAGTCTGAAGGGGTGGCCTCTGGTGATCCTCTTTATGGGTAAAAAGGTCCCCTGATATTTGTCTATAATGTCCTCTAATGTATTTGTAAAGTGTAATCATGTCCCCTCGCAAGGTGAACTTTAGGGGCTTTTAGGCAAGGATGCAGAAAATCCGGGATTCAGATCAGGTTTCAAGTAAATCAAAGCTGGATTTGTCCAAATCCAAAAGCCTGAGCAAATGGAAGCTGAACCTTATAAAACAGTACAAATGTGTCGCTTTGCGCATGCATTGGCTTTTTCCAGCTTTAAGGGTTCGAATTTGGTTCATTATCCAAAGGATCCAAGGTTTATGGGGTTCAGCCAAATCTGTTCCCAAGGATACAGAAATCTGTACTTCCCAACTTTTAGGGCCTTTTTTTGCTTTAGAATGCTTTCCACTGAAGAACTTTAAAGGGGCAGTTACCTTTTTACCAAACTTTTATTCTATTTATAGCAACTTTGCTGTTGGTCTTTATTATTTATTCTTTAGCGATTTTAACTATTGATGTGTGATGCTACAATTTTATTTTTATTGCTACTTTCCATTACTTAACTTCCTATTCAATCACACCCCCATTTTATTTGCATTCCAGTCTCTCATTCAAACCACTGGCTGCTTGCTAGGGAGAATAAGAACCTAGCAACCAGGTGCTGCTGAACAAAAACTAGATAACTGAAAAACCATAAAAAAATGTAAAATACTAAAAGACCAATTGCAATTTGTCTCAAAATATCACTGTCTATATCGGTGATCCCCAACCAGTTGCTTGAGAGCAACATGTTGATCTCCAACTCCTTGGATGTTTTCCCAGTGGCCTCAAAGCAGGTGCTTATTTTTGAATTCCTGGTTTGGGGGAAAGTTTTGGTTGTATAAAAAAACCTATTCTACAATTGAATGTAGCTCAAGGGAAAATAATGGTTCTGGATCCCTGGTCTACACAACAAGTTGGCGCTATAGAAATACATGTTAATAATAATACTGATCCTAGTACAGGGTTCCCCAACCTTTTTTGGTTCAGGGGCCGGTGTCGAGACAAAACTTTTTTCAAGAACCGGGGGGCATCAGGACATCACGGGTGGTCGGGAGGGGGGTCGGCGTCCAATTCGTCATGCCGGCATCCAATCCTGGTGCGTGGTGTCCAATTTGGTGTGCCCGGCGTCCATTTTGGCACACCTTGTTAATTGCAAGGCTACGCTCCGCAGCCCACTGGTTCTGGTTCTGGCCTGTGGCCCGGTGGTTGGGGACCCCGTCGTAGTATAGGCACAGATACTTTGTTACTTTGTTTTTAATACTTTAAATAAATCAGAATTACTTTTTCCCTTAAGCAAAGCAGAGACAGAAAATCGGATTAATTACATCCCATGCATTCCTCTTTCTCATTGGCATTGATTAATTTCTGTCATGCCTCAATTTTGCAGTAGAGAAAGATACAGGTTTTTTTTTAGTATTTTGTCTTTGACCTTGATCATCTGAAACAAGTCTCTTTTTTTAACTATAGCTCTTGGCAGTGACCTTTCTGGCGCTATCGTATAATATAAAGCATTGCTGCCGCTCATTCTTTATTACAGTGCATGTTAATTAACCCTCTATCAAACTTCAGTGTTTTATTGTGATGCTCTCACTCTAGGAGACTATTTGAATCATAAATAAAATGCATCTTGTGCCTTAATCATCATTAACAACCAAATGGGTATAGTCTGCTAGAAATAGCAAGTGCACAAAGTATTTTAGGGTCAGGGTTAAATGGATCAGAGAGACGTCACCGCTTTTTTAAGCATGGATTCAATCATTTGGGCTTGTGTTGAACATATTTTTGTGGCTATTGGATTACAGGTATAGGCTCTATTATCTTGGGACCAGGGGTTTATGGATAGTACCATTTTGAATAAAAAAAAAAAAAAAACCTCAAATGGGCAAATATCTCTATAACTGCCTTTTTTATATTTAAGCATAAGTAGTATGAGCTTTTATAAATGTACACTAGAAGTCCCTCATTAATAACGTTTCTGGGAAAAATAATAATTCTGCATAACCATGCTGAAATTATTTATTCTGTTATTTTTATTATTTTATTGTTTGATTACCCCCCCAAATTAATTCCCCCTCCATAACAGGGCTGTGACAAGCCTACATGTTTGAGGGAACTACTGTACACTGGAAAGCATATGCTCAGTTCCAAATAAACACAGCAATCTTTTCCTGTTAAAATAAGTTAGCAATGACCTAAAAGAAGTGTAAAATAAAAACATGTCACTACTTGTCACTTTGGATCTGTTATTTCTCTACTCTACATGCAGCTATGGATTGGGCGTGAGTGGTTTTTGGACAAAAACATGTCAGATGCTGTCCCATTCCTCTACTTAATTGATTGGAAGTAAAGCCCCAGTGAAAGGAGAATTAGTGAAGTAATATCTGCAACTGTCACAATGATGTCTAGCAGAGTTAGGATCACATTAATTAGAGGTGATGTGTTTTTTAATGTTATGATTTCTTTCTCTTTGCAGCAGAAACATCCAGTTCTAATAAACATTATGCAAATACATGAGACATGAGAATGTAATCTTTGCTGCTGGCCCAGGATTGTTTCATTTTAGCAAAATTAAAGGGCTTTTAAGGCTGGTAGAGAGCTTGCAAATTTATTGGATTGCCTATACCTTCTATGTCTATGCACTGCGATAATCTATGATGTTTTAAAGAACCAAACAAAGCAAAATAGAGAGCTCCTGCCATCACCAGAGTATAGAAGAAGAGTGGAGCAATGGAGAAAGTAATGGTCATGGCTCTCTGGGTTTCATCTTAATCAGGAAGTTCCTATAACCTGGGGTGTCTCTGAAACAAGGGCAGCATTTTGGTTTTCTATTACTAAACTACCTTTTAATATAGAAGAAATATTGACCAGCTTGGGGTTTCACAAGTTATAGATGTTGATTTTCTTTAAAAAGTTATTGTTTGTTAATACTGCTGCTGTGCAGAATCATTTAGCCTTTGAAAGCACTGTATCAACAGCATTTATCAGATATTTTGGTTGTCAAGCTTCTTAGAATCATGAATTTATTCATGCAGATCATACAATGGTTACCCTGCTGTTCTTATAAAAAGTAATGGCAATACCTCTTGTGATTTCTTGGGGTTTGTCGACAAGTAAACACAAATTTTATGTTCTAAGGGGCTAATTTACTATTATTCCCCAAAATTAGCTCAACCAAATTCAAAATTTGATAAGCATTCGACCATCGAATGCTTATCGAATTGTTTTAGGCTATCATTTTACTCGCTATACGATTTCTGGATGAATTCGTAGGATCGGATACCGATCGTTCGTTTTCATGAAATTTCCTTTCCATGTCTGAAAAATTAGTACGATTCAAACGCTCCGATTGTACGAATGGTATTCGAGCAGGACTTAGCCTCAGAAGCCAATGGGGAGCGTCCCATAGGCTTCTATTACAATTTGGTAGGTTCAATCTGGCGAAGTAGGCAGTCGAATAACTTTTAAATTTTGATTCCTTCGATAATTGAATGATCGAATATCCGATCATTCGATCTATTCGATGATCGAAGAGGCCAAATTTGCATATCCGATTTCACGAAAAAATTCCTACAATCGCAATTCGATCGAATTCGAATCATTTCACGTGAATTTCGTAAATCGGCCCCAAAGAGTAACAAATGGGACAAAATACTGTAACTACACATATGTAGCTAACCAACACTTTCTGGCAGGCTACACCATTTTAATATGAACTTCTGTAGAAAACTTCTTCCTAGTGTTGAACACTAAGTACCAATTTAAGACAGTTATAGGATCTGTTGTCCCGATACCTGTTACCCAGAAAGCTCTGAATTACGGGGAGTCCTTCTCCCTTAGGGGCAAATTCACTAAATCGCGAAGCGTCTAACACTAGCTCTAATTCGCCAGCGTGACATCAATTCGTAACTTCTGGCAAATTTTTGCTAGCGAGGTAGATAGACTAGCGCAACTTCACACCCTAACACCAGGTGAAGTAGCGCACTGACAATGACCAGTTTACTGAACGTTACCACTTACGCTAGACATTACTTCGCCAGGTCAGACCATGTTTAGGGCAATAGGACAACTTCATTTATTAAAGGTTTCCTGGGCTTGTGTAGTGTAATGTAGTGGCTGTAACATATACTTCTATTATACTGTGAAATCTGCGTCGTATGAAAATTAGGCATCGCTAGCATTAATGCTCTTTGCCTGGCGAAGTAACACTAGCGCAACTAAGCTACCGTTCGCCGACCTGCGCGCAACTTCGCACTTTAGTGAATTTGCCTGGCGAAGTGCGGCGAACGTTCGTGAAGGCAACGCTAGTGCATTTTCGCCGCTTAGTGAATTTGCCCCATAGACTTCGTTTTAAACAAATCATTAAAAAAGTCAAAAATGATTTCCTTTTTCTCTGTAATAATAAAAAGTACATTGCATTTTAGTCAAACTAAGATATAATTATACTTGAGTGGAGCATAAGCAATCCTATTGGGTTGAAGTAATTTTTATATGATTTTATAGTAGACTTAAAGGTAAAGGGAAGGTCTATATAAATACACCAGTAAATCCTCAAAGTAATGTTTCTCAAGTCTTGAGTCAAAAGAAACACAGCATTTCTGTCTTCTATAGCAGACTTCATGTTTCATCTTAAATCTCCAGGGCTTAGACTTGAGCATGCTCAGTTTGCTCCTCTCTCCCTCTCAATTTCCCTCCTCCCCTCAATGCTGTAATCTGAGCCCCAAGCTAGTGGGCCAGAGTCAAGCAGGAAGTTATGTCACACCAAGCTAATATGGCAGCTGCTAAACAAACAGACTAAACAAACAGAGAGAGCTTCTAGAGCTTTTTACTCAGGTATGGTAAAGCATGCTATAGACTAAATATATCATTCTAGCTTGCACTATTGTAGTTAATCTATTGACCATAAACTGCCTCTGTAGCAGAATAATACACCACACATCACCTAGGCTTGTAAAAAAGCAGCGTCATTTTTTTTATGGGTTTTTTCTTAGAGTGACTTCTGCTGGAAGCAATGTAAAATAATGGAAGCAAATCTGGTGTTTGCATGGCATAAAATAAATTTGCCATGTATTTTACACAACTTTTTATTCTGGTTTTGTTCTGAAAATTTTATTTTAAAAATTTAAAATTTTCATTTAAAAATGTTAAATAATTGCATAATTATTGATTTATTATTTACTTTCTTTTGTATGCTTTTCTTATCAGAGGAAAAAAAAAATAGATATTGCAACAAGACAATTCCCCTTTAAGTGTCTTGGAATAATCTGGCTAACTAAATCAGTCGTCAGCAGCATTTATCTTTAAATACTGCACTGAACAAAATATGCTTTGTATGGAACCAATGAACACATCTGTCAGCCAGCCAATGCTTCTCTTTAAGTAATTGTATAGCTATAGCTTTTACGAACAACTGGCAGATTTCCCTCTTTTTTTTTCTTCTGTCAAGCACCACTTAGGGAGCTCTGTACAGATTATCAATTGAATCAGGCAATGGGAGAAAGAAGCTGGTAGTTTTTGGAAGTGGGCAGGTGGTATTCTGGGAGATATGCTCCTGGGATATAAATAATCAGTATGTGAAAAGCAATCAGCCAATCATCTGTTCTACATAAGTGCCTTGTGGGTCCATTGTCCCAGATGGCACTTGCTCTTCTGCTGTACCCCACAGGGAGTCATGTGATTTAATTGCTGTGGAACCATGACTTGGTGACACTGCCTTCACCAGGATTGTTTTGGAAGCAAAACACCATAAAACACAGGATGTATTAATTTTATATATTTATGGCGAACTCTAAACTTTGAAGAGGGGCCCATAAAGTAAAATGGACACGTGGATTGGCAAACACTGGGCTCCATCAGTACATGAAATATCAGTGGAATAATGGACTCTCAACATATTAGCGTGTAGTTAATTTCTTATATTAAAACCAAAGCTGAATGACTACTGACTCAATAGCAAAGTTATGTGGCAGTTGCGAACGGGGATGTCAAAAAGGTAATTTCCTCTACTGTTCAGGAAGTTCTCAGGTAGAACTAGGGTTGCCACCTTTTCTTGAAAAAAATAACGGACTTCCTATATATTTATCTTTTTTTCCTATTAATAACATTGGGATCAACCATCAAAAATACCGGCCAGGCTGATAAAATACCGGCCAGGTGGCAACCCTAGGTAGAACCTATGGTGTGAGGGAGAGAGGTGCTTCTCATCTGCCAGATGTAGTGTGGCTCTTGTTTCCAGTTATATACTGGGTGTGGAACACATGCTCCTTCCTCTTTGGATACTATCTTTAGCCAGAGATTGAATGTGCTGGACTACCTGGATGGAGGAAGGCATTAGTATAGCAGAACTGATGTGCTTCAGGTAATCAAAACCTTAAGGAAATCAGCTTATGGGGACCCCGTGAATGAGGTGAAGTTATAGGATAACACCCATTACAACACACGTGGAGAGTTAGACAGACAAGGCTAGCTAGGAAGTACAGTTTGGTGATCTACCAAGAAGAAGCAGTATGGAGTTTGTCCTTCCAGAAGATTTTCACCTAGTGTAGGGACCATAACTGTAATGAAACCCAGGATATTATTTATCCCTGAAATGATTCCACTGGAGAGAGTACATTTCACTGAGATGTTAACCCCATTAACATCTTAAACTTTATCATTATTGTACAAAAGGATGCATCTTATATTCTCTATTTAAATGGTCAGTGAAATGTCTGTTTATGGGAAAGAATCAATGGTGTCTAGTTTATACAGTTTATACCCCCTGACAATGGGGGTTGTATGTGACATATGTTCTTCTGGTGGCAAAAAAATATTTCACTTAAAGCCTCTTCTATTAAGTTATAGTAGATAGTATTTGCTTATTAAATGACTTGTGCCCTATAAAAGGTGCCTTGTGTTGATACACAAACTTATGAACGTACTAAAGATCAAGTGATTTGTGTAAAAAATAAATCTTGTTTAACAATACAGTCACATTAATGTGATCTTGTTTTGGCAACAGCAACATTGTAAATGATGAGGTAGATGCAACTGAATAAATTCTTATCAGTTTTATCATTTCTAGAGTCCTTTCTCAGATTATATGTCACGTAGAACAGGCAAAAAGACAGCATATGGTTAAATCTCTATGTAGGAAAGTTCCTAAGGGAAAAATCTTTAGAAGACGCAAGAGATTCATCAGATCAGAGCAGGCCCTTCAGGACCAATTGTATTTTCTATCTAAATCTTCCCCTGACCAACAACTATTGCCTTTAAGTCAAATACCATTTTTGCACACCTAAATGTACTTGTTTTAAAGTCAAAACAGCCTAAAAACAGACTGCTAAAATCAATACAGTCTCTATTGTAGGAAAAGTAATTTATTTGTGGGAAGCATAAAAAAAATCCCCATAACAATGAGCAGTATTTCTTGCTTCTCAAAATGGCTATATGCAAAGGTTGGTGCAACATCTATGCCTGGTTTATTTCCTTTTATTTGGCTGTTTATTTCTACTCATCCCCTTTTAAGCCTTTTTTTAGAGAACCAAAAATTATATTTGGGTTCCAAATTTGCTACATAGTGACAAATTTAAGGTAAAAGGATGGATAATGCTCTCACACAAAGGTGGAAATCCACTTTGGACCCTAAAACAAATGTGTAATGAGCTTCAAATAGTGTAAATAACATATATTTAACAGCTACAACTTTTAAACGTAATCCCACATTAAAATATGAAAAATCGCCATAGTTTTTTCTTTTTTCTGACTTTTTTTAATACAGGATATGATGTCACTGACATAGTAATGCCGATGATGTAGCTTCATCTTAACAATTCGCCAAGTAACACCAGGCGTAGTATAAACGGGTAACATACTGGAATGTTTACACTTTGATAAATTTGCAGATAAAAGATTGTTTACCCAGGGGCGTTTCTGCCATGAGGCAATTCTAGTGATGCCCCCCCCCCACTGGCAATTTTAAGGTAAGCGTGTCGGGGGGGGGGGTGGCTGAAACACACCTTATGAAAAGTCAGGAAAGATCTCTAGCTAATTGTTTTTATCACCATTTAGTAAACAGACAATGTTGTGGCAAATTGCCTTTTTCACGAAATTTAGCTTAACACCCACAATTCTCCCTTTAGTAAATGTGCCCAAAAGTGTGGGGTTTATATGGCACATTTTCAGCAATAGCAGAAACACACATTAATGATCATTCATTCATTAGATAATTTTGGCAATCAGAGTTCCAAAGAGAATGGACCCCAATGACCCGCAGAATTAGTGAAACAGGTGCTTGATAGGGCTAGGAGGGGCACCCCCGCTTCCCTTTTTCCTTGGTGGGTAGGGGTGGGCTGTGATTGGCTGAAAGTTCCCGGCCTTGAAGAAGGGGGAAGAGCTACACAGAATACCTTACCGGTCATTCTGTGCCAGGACGGGGAAGCAGCAGCAGCTCGCAGGATGCCACCCTCCCTCCATATGGATGGGTTGTGTTAGTTGTCACAGTTGACAGAGGGTCCCTTTACACGGAACCCCCAGGGGAAGTTAAAATAAGGTATTTGCCAAGGAGTGGAAGTAGTCGGTAGGCCTGGGGATCCCGATGGGAATGTAAGTAGCCCGGTTTAGGGTTGGGATGAAATGGAGCAGGAACCAGGCTCGGCAGTTGGGGCATAGCTTCTGTGTTAAAAAATGTTTGTTATACAAACGGTTTGTTACAAGTTGTTAATGATGGTATACATGTTATGTTATGGTTATTGTTTGATACATAAACAACTGCAGCCATCTCTTTCCAAACCGGATGTTGGTGTTTCATTAGGGCAGGTGGTACGGGTTTGGGTCAGAGGGGGATTGGTGCAGTCTCAACGCTGTACCTGTTGAGGCAGTTTATATGTAGAAAAGGGAATGGCTTGGTGGTTGAGTCACAGTATAAAGGATTCCCTACTCTATCTTCTACAGAGCACACAACCCTATGCAGTCTGAGCAATTCTATTGGCTGCTTCTCTATTGTATATAGTGCTATAAACAAAGGCCAAAGGGAAATCCACATCATTTGCCATCAGACTGCACATTCAGCATTGCCCATGCTATTCTCAGAGAGAAGCACAGAATATCATTATTATTACCAGTCACAGACATTTTTAATCAATCCTTAAAAAAATTGCTGTAATTCAACATAATCCTTTAGTATAAGTGTACCCAAAATGCGGTGTGTGGAAATTAATTTATATTGAATGGAAGTGAGTAGGGCAGCATTAGAATCAATATTCATCTGTCTGTATTTTAATGCTTTAATTCCCTATTACTTTATGTGGCTTTCTTTCTAAAGGCCATATATTTTACTCAGACACTTTCCATTTGCAAGGTCCATTGCAATCATTTAGATCATGGGTGTCATGGGCGAAAAAAATATAGAATATTGTGGCTCAAGTACAATCAAGTACAATCTTCTTTCCCACTTCCTAAATGCTGGCAGATGTCCAATGGCTGTTTTATGAAGCTGCTTTTTACACTTTGTGCATCCTTATTTTACCAGCAGACTGCAGCTTTTCAACTCTTGGCAAGGGTTCAGCAAGTAAATGAAATCCACTTGTTTCTATGTAAATTAAAACACAAGCCTTGCTAGACGTAAAATCAACACGTCATTAATATTCTGTTGTCAACTGTAGATAAATGTTAGTTGTATGCTTGGCAACCAAAGAGTTCGTGTTCAGGGTAAATACACTTTTTTAGTGAGTGGGATATGCTGGACTTGCCCCACTCAAAACACTACCTGTTAGGGAGCACCAGCACAGGCCTTAATGGAGACCTTTACATACCTACCCTATTGCTGATTTAAGGGGTTAACTTGGTAAAATGTTTTTTGATACTGACAACTTATCAAGCTCTCTTTCTCCCTGGAACAATTCAGTCCAACACTGAAGAGGGTTTAACTTAGCTCTAACACCTCATGGGAAAGGGTTTAGTAATTGTGCTTACGTTAGATTCTGAATGATTTCAAGTGTTAAAAAATATGCTCCTTAAGGCCCCTATATACGGGCCGATAAAAGCTGCCGACAGACCAAGTCAGCAGCTTATTGGCCCGTGTGTGGGGCCATCTAATGGGCTTCCCCAATTGATAGCAGATCTCGATCGGGCAGGTTAAAAAACCCAGTCGGACCGAGTCGCATCTCTGCGTGTATGCGTTCCCGCGATCCGACCGTCCATATCGCCTCCATTATGATCCAATCTTTGGGCCTTAGGGCCCACTATCGGATCAGCTCGATATCGTCCACCTCAATGTGGGAATATCGAGGAGAGATCTGCTCATTTGGCGATATCTCCAAACGAGCGGATCTCCCTGTCTATGGCCACCTTTAGTCTTAAAAGACAGGTTTTTATATTTTTACCAGGGGCGTTACTATAGAAGAAGCTGACCCTGTGGCTGCAGGGGGCCCAGGATGCATAGGATAATAATAATGAGCAATTTCAACATTTATTAGTAACAGGACAATCTCTGGATATGCTGGGGGCCCTAAAATTAATTTGCTGTGGGGCCCAGTAACATCTAGTTATGCCACAGATTTATACCTTGAGCTGCTAAAAAGTAATCAATTTGTATAATGTATGGGAAGCCTCGTTTAAAATGTTTCCTACATTTTCTATGTATTCTACCACTGGTTTTACACCTTTTGTTTGTAATACAATTTGCCTCTGTACAACTCAGTATCGATTACTGAAGTGAGTGATGCTGGAATGGTAAATAGATTCAGACTTGACATGACTTTGTAATAAACCATTTTGATTAGTGTATATACAGTACATGTCACTGATATTGTCCTTGTGCTTTTCTTACAGTCAATTTTGATCATTTTGAAATTCTACGAGCAATAGGAAAAGGCAGCTTTGGAAAGGTGAGTGCCCATTTGGTTTTTTTATTGAAAAAACAATGTAGTAGTTACATATGCACAGGTGTGGTACTTGTCATACAGAATGCCCATAACCTGGGGTTTTCAGATAAGGGGTCGTTCCCTAATTAGAATCTCCATATCTTAAGTCTACTAAAACACTAATTATTCCCAATAAGATTGGTTTGCCTACAATAAGGATTAATCTGATCTCAGCTGGGATCAAGTACATGGTACTGTTTTATTATTACAAAGAAAAAGGAAATATTTTTTTTTCAATGTGAATTATTTGATTAAAATGCAGTCTATGGGACATGGCCTTCTTGTAATTCAGAGCTTTCTGGATAAGGTTTCCAGATAATAGATCTTATACCTTTATATAGAAATGCATTAAAAGAGAAGTTAACCCTCCACAGAAGGCCCGGACTGGCAATCTGTGGGTTAGGGCAAATGCCAGATGGGCTGCTATAAGATGCCATAGAAAGTCAGTATTTAGTGGGCTGGTGGGGACTGTTTGGGCCTCTATGTGGGCTGATTGGGCCTCTGTGTACCTGAAATGCCAGGGACTGTTTTGATTCTCAATCCAGTCCTGCTCCACAGTCAAAAGTCCCCACTGACCCCCTCTGTAGGCCCCTCTCTCCACCTCCCCCTGCACACTGTTATGCCAGAATTCCCTTATTCCAGTGTCCCTTAGAAATTCTGACCTGCACAATGCAGAACAAAGCAGAGGAGCACAGGGGCAACATGTTCATTAGCCTTGGCTTCTTCGTTGAGCAAGCGCCAATCCATATCCATATATGGCGCAAGTGCAGTTAGAGACGGAAAACCGAACGGCAAGAAAAAGATACGGAAGAAGCCGCAGCTGATGAACATGTTGCCCCTGTGCTCCGCGTGCTGTTCTGCATTGTGCGATCAGAATTTCTAAGGGACACAATTCTAGCATAACAGTGTGCAGGGGGGAGGTGGGGAGTCAGTGGAGACTTTTGACTTTACTTCTCCTTTAAGTATAATGTACCATATGCAATACCTTATGCAACCAATAAAATATATCATTCAGATTACACATAGCAAGTCAGAATATCTGGAGCCAGTAATTGTAACTCTTTGGTGGAGGTAGTGGTGGTGGGGGGACTGAAATGTATATTAAGGCTGCATGGAATTTTGAATTTCTATTCAACCACAAGACTTAAAATGTATAGTGATGGGCGAATCAATCTCGTTTCGCTTCGCCGAAAAATTCGTGAATTTCCAGCGAAATTCGAGAATTTGGCGAAAAATTTTAGAAACGAGGCACGTTTTTGACGCGTGTCACGTAGATTTCAACGCGCATCTCGTCATTTTCGTTGCGTCGTTCGCGACATGCGTCGCATCATTTTCGACGCCCGACTTGTTTTTTTCACTGGCAAATTTTCGCTGGCGTTTCACGAATTCACCCTTCACAAAAATGTATTCAAAGTATTGCGTCTCAGGGTGAGACTTTGCAATTGTGGGGGTTAAATGTATCCCATGTGTTATGGTTTGCATTGTAGGTTTCAGATGTGGGCAATAACTTTTGTTTTGATAGATGAGCTATCTGAAAGGGCAGTGACTGTATTATGCATCAATTCATTTCTATGGGGCCATGATTTCATATGGTGTAGTTGTTCATCTGTACTGTACAGCTATAGCGTAGGAAACTATTACACCGTGTGCATTGCAAACAATTCATTCTACCATTAAAATGTTATTCTTAAAACAATACATGTATTTTCTTGTTTTAATAATGGCGGAGGAGCCATCTCAGTCCACTATGGATGATCCTTCGTTTCAGTAACAGTCAGCAGTACAATGCAAGTGTTTTCAGGCATGAATTTAATGCTCATCTTCCACTCCATATTGACTCCGCTTATGCGCCTACTGTATTTCTCCTGCTTGGGTGCTACTCTCATATAGAGTATAGTATGGGACCGTGTGTAGCAATGCAAACAATTTACAAATTCATTTGTATCTAAGCAATTATGAAAACTTCTTTGGAAGGATAGAAAACATCTTTCAGGAATGGCATTATCATGAAGGTAATGAACACAGTAAATTATCCATTTAAAAATTACAGAAAAACCTCAACAGGAAAGGTGGGTAAAAAGTGGAGCTGGGGGTGACACTTTGAAATCAAACCCTTTTGAAGAGATGGATGTTAAAGGGATCCTGTCATGGGAACATTTTTTTTTCAAAATGCATCAG
>CM044436.1:95261438-95274479 GCA_024363595.1 Xenopus borealis
ATTTAACTATGTAACTATATAATTAAGAAAATGAGCACGTGCTTTAACTAATTATAGGGTAGCTCCTGTACAAGAAAAAGTATTATTCTGATGCAAATTATATGTGGTTTTTGAGTTTTTTAGCTTTTTATTCAGTAGCTCTTCAGTTTGATATTTCAGCATTCTGGTTGCTAGGGCCCAAATGACCATGGCAACCATTCTGAATAATGCCTGGGACTTTTACTTACATTCCCCCCTATGTAACCATTAAACATGAGAAAAACAAAACTAGCACTTCACAAGGGTGGGTATGTGGCAAAAACAATAGTTTACATTTTATAATGGAGGGAATTGGTTTGTCCTATAACTATGAAAAATCGCATTATGTTCATTTTGGAGCCTGAATTGGGTTGAGTTAAATTAAGACTGTCAAAACACAGCAGAGACTATTTCTATTGCTCCTTCTGTCCCTCAGCGATCCTAATTGTATTCATTTCTCCTAATAACCCGCTGTATTTCACACGTAGAATTCCCAGCAGAGCGTTTCTACATTAACATGTCTGAGTCCATCTGTAACAGTAGATAATGAATCACTTTCATTCATCATTCAAATAGAACCTGTTTGTTAAATGTGTTAAAGTAAAACAAGAAAAGAAAGTAAAATAAGGAGGGTTTCATTAGTTTATCTTCCCTATCCCTCTCTCAGCATCTGTTTCTCTTCATTCTGTCTTCATGCAGGATTTGGGTGTCAGATATTCATTGACAGTTAGATCCAATATTAGATAAAATATATCTTATAGGGAGGCTCCTTTTACCTAGAAGATGTATTAGAGCTCACTCTATTAAAATCACCAGACATCATGTCTCTCTACATGCAGAATGTGTGCAAAAGGCAGTTAATTTGTTAGATTTTGTTTGTACTGGAATCAGTTATTTGAGTGAGCTCTAATTCATCTGATAGGAAAGGGAGCCCCCCTATAAGATATATTGGATCTAACTGTCAATGAATATCCAACACTCAATGAAGAGAAACAGATGCTGAGAGAGAGACAGTGAAGATAAACTTGATTATTTCAGAGATTATGCAGAGTATTCTATTGATTCTATTTAGAAAGTTTTCTTTATTTCAGTATTGTAAGGAACGCTTACCCTGGTGGGCTAGTGGTTCACCCGTTGGCATGCAGGGGTGCCCGCCATATATCTGGCGGGGACACCAACCGCATGTGTCTGGTTTCCTTCAGTGCCGGTTTATGGGCTGGCGTGATGATGTCACGCGCAATGGCGAGAAATTCAAATGGTATAAAAGGGGAATTCAGTCTACAGCAAGTTGCCCGTTGTTAGGTTCTATTAGTAGAGTTCCTGGGTGCTTAATCTTAGTGATTCCTGATTGATCTTCTGATACTGACCCTTGCTTTGCCTGACTACTCTTATTCTCTCCACTCCTGACCCTTGCCTGTTTGTGGCTATTCTAATTATTTTCAATCCTGACCCTTGCCTTCCTGCTTGATTATTCTGCTCTCTCCAATCCTGATCCTGGCCTGACTGATGATTCTGCTCTGCTTGTGCTGGCCTGGACTGCATGTTCCACTCTGTGGTGTCTGGTGGTTATTCTTCAATCCAGTATCCTTGGTGAGATGATCGTGCCCCTTTGCTTGTCCAGAACCTACAGCTTTGCTCCTCTCTCTCAAATAAGACCTGGTGGCATCCAATTAGCCAAGGACTCCACCCGAGGTGAAAGGCGACTGTTACAGGCAGAAGTGAGAGCCAAGACCAGGGAGCTTAGCTTGTGTTCTGGATTTAGGGTGCCATTCGTGACAAGTATGCTAAAGCTTATATTAAATTTTCATTTTCAAGATAGTTCCCCTTTAATATATCCATATGCCTTATACAGATGCTACCCAAGTTACCTATTAAACTCATACCTGTACAAAACAATTATATGAAGTTGAAAAAGAAATAGAGTGCATGATTTGCAGATACAATATAAGCTCTGGGTTTAGTGCTTACACAGTCAGATAACTGTCATTGTGCTAAATTCACCAATGAGCGAAGCAGCTAACGCTAGCACTAATTCGCCAGCATGACGTCATTTCGGAACATCACAAATTTACTAACGGCCCCTGGTGTAACTTCGCTAGCGAAGTAGACATACTCTAGCGCAACTTCGCATCCTTATGCCAGGCGAAGTTGCGCACTGACGAAGGGACGTAACTACGCAAATTCACTAAGATGCCCATTTTACTGAACGTTACCTCTTGCGCTAGACTTTACCTTGCCAGGTCAGACCTGGTGAAGTTCAATACAATAGATAGGAGGTTGAAAAAAAAAAACTTAAAATTTTTTCTAAGTCCAAAAAAAACGCTGGCGTCTTTTACTTTTTTAAGAGTGATAGTCTGAAAAAGATCGTAATTTTTGTAGGGTTACCCTGCTTCCGCCTACATTTCCTAACATATGGCAACACAACTATACAGTGGGCACATGTTTAGGGCAATAGGACAACTTTATTTTATTTATTAAAGGTTTCCTGGGCTTGTGTAGTGTAATGTAGTGGCTGTAACATATACTTCTATTATACTTTCAACTTTGTGCCATATGCAAATTAGGCTTCGCTAGCGTAACTTCGTTTTGCCTGATGAAGTAACAGTAGCGCAACTTCGCTACCGTTTGCCTTCCTGAGCACAACTTCACATTTTAGTGAATTTGCGTAGCGCTGTCGAAACTACGCCTGTCGAAGTGCGGCGTAGCCAATGCTGGCGCAACTTTGGATCTTAGTAAATCTGCCCCATAGTTGTGATTGTGCTTTTTTGAAGTTTAACTAAACACACGGATTGTTTTTGTATAATTTGCCATGTCTACTGTATAGGGGAATTGACATAAGTGGTGATATTGAGACAAAATAAAAGAGGAGATAAAAATGTCAGATTTCCCACCAAATTCACAAATCTGTTTTGTGAATTTGTCTTTTAAACAGACACTTTTCAGAATTTGTCCTTTGTACAACATTTTAAGGACATTTTTTGTCACTGGCTCTTACTAAACCTGTCAGTCAGCCATCAAATTGGATCAAATTTTTGGGGAGGTGGTGTAGTTTATCTAGGAAAATGATTCATCTTTTTTTTTCAGGATAACCTGAGCTTTCTAAATCTGCCTACATGTTTGTGTAATTCCAATTCTGTAACAAGGTATAAGGGATAACGGTTTTCCAGATAATGGATCCCATACCTGTACAGGGATTTGTATCAGAAATGTGTTTTATTAGCTTAGGTCAAGTGATGCTAAAACTGAAAACATTGCCTGGGAGGCTTTTGACTGGGAGGCAATTGACTCAAATTGCTAATATTGTCTCATTCATTAAACTAAAACGAGCAAAATAATGCAAGTGTGAGTTAAACACTTTTTACATATCAAATTGTATTGTTTTGTTAATGAGGCTTTTACACCTTTAGGGGCAAATTCACTAAAATGCGCAAAATCGCTAGCTTTGGTTTCGCTAGCATTCGCCGCACTTCGCCAGGCGAATTTTCACCAGCTCTAAGCAAATTCACTAAGATGCGAATTTGCGCTCAGGGCGGCGGCACAGTTAAGCTAGCAATGCCTAATTTGCATACGGCGGGAAAGTTAAGCGTAAAATAGAAGTATATGTTGCAGCCACTACATTACACTACACAAGCCCAGGAAACCTTTAATAAATTATATAAAGTTGTCCTATTGCCCTACATGTGCCCCCTGTATAGTTGTGTTGCCATATGTTAGGAAATGTAGGGGGGAAGAAGGGTAACCCCCCAAAAAAAATGATCGACCTTTTTCAGACTATCACCCTCCTATGCTAAAATACGCCGGCGTTTTTTTGGGACTTAGAAAAAATTCGACATTTTTTTTTCAACCTCCTATCTATTGTATTGAACTTCGCTTGGTCTGACCAGGCGAAGTAACGTCTAGCGTAAGTGCTAATGTTGAGGAAAATGTTAATCTTAGTGAATTTGCGAAGTTACGATTCTTCGTCAGTGCACAACTTCTCCTGGCGTAAGGGTGTGAAGTTGCGCAAGTCTATCTACTTCGCTAGTGAAAATTCGCCAAAGTCCGTGTTCGTGAATTTGCAAAGTTGTGAAATTACTTCACGCTGGCAAATTAGCGCTAGCGTTAGACGCTTCGTGCTTTAGTGAATCTGCCCCACGGTGTTAGGGCTCTTACACACGAGTGTCTGAAGCTGCGTTTCCCTGCGCTTCAGTTTTACGCATTCAGCCGCAGGAAGCGAAGGAGTAGACAATTTTTTTGGGTCTGTACTCACACAGGCACATGAAGGCACCGAACACAGGAAAAATGCAGTATGTTACGTCTCAACCTGCGTTTGGCACCTACATGCGCCTGTGTGAGTACAGCCCCATTGAAAAAAATTGAATGCGTCTACTCCTGTGCTCCACTGCGGCTGAATGCATAAAACCGGAATGCAGGGGAGCACAGCTTCAGACACTCGTTTATAAGAGCCCTTAGACAGAGACTTGCGCCCTGACTATAAAATGCTAATCCCTGTTAATATGATAATAATCCCCCAATGGGGCACCTACAAGAGTTGTGAAATGAAGATTGGGTGAGCCAAAGCAGAGCAAGTTATTTTAGAACTGATCTGACACATGGGGAACATTTTTAAAATGTTGGAAGAAAATGTTGTTTAAAATGTCGTTTTTGCACCATTTTTATGTTGTTCGAAAGACAAATTCATAAAAGTGTCTGTAAACTGTCTGTCTTTCACTAAAGAGTTGAAAAGTGGCAGTTGAGTCGGAATTTAGTCAGATTTCTGTTTGTGAATATGGAGAAAGTATTTGACTCCAGTTTACTTTTACTCCAAAAATGGGCTCCTCCACTTTTGTGAATTCCCCCCTAAGTGTTCTGTATTTTTGGCAGAGTTTTGGTGCAGTGGTTTTACCTTGAGAGAGATCAAATGTGGGATTAAATAAAATGTAAAAAAAAAAAAATTCAACCTGTTTAGGGCTGCACCTTTACGAATTACAGTGAAACCTCAATTTTACATCCCCTAATTAAGTTTTCCCTTATTTTACAATTATGGGGGCATTTAACAGTAGTCTCCTTAGTTTGACACATGCATATTGCATAGAGAGAGAGATATTTTCTTTCGTTTTAAGCAGTGTTTGAAAAAGTTTCAGTACAGGTTCTAGGAGGTCCCCCATAGGCTAAAATGGCAATTCAACAGCATTAAGGTGGTGAAGTGTCAAAGTCAAAGGATTTTAAAGTTCCAGACTTGTCAAATTTTCAAATTTTTTTTATTTGGCCTATTCGATAGTCGGAGTAGACCAAAATTATTTTGAAATTTGAATTTTTTTAATTTGAATTTTATTTGAATATTCACTGCGACCCTTAATAAATGTGCCCCTAAATAACTGCAACTTTTATGTGCAGATTTACTAAAGGTCAAAGTGAATATTCAAATTTCTAAGTAATTTTGGGCTACTTCAACTGTCAAATAGTCCAAAATTCATTTTGAATTGAAAAAATTTGAAAATTCGGATTTCAAAGTACCCGAATTTGACACTTTGCCACCTTAACGCTGCTGAATTGCCATTATAGCCAATGGGGGACCTCCTAGAACCTTTACTGAGTTTTTTTGAAATCCTTGAAAATTGAAGGATTTTTTCAAAATACTTCAAATCGAACAATGCATTTGAACGATTCGAACAAAACTAACCTATTCCATTCATTTTCGAAAATGCCCTTTAAAAGAAGATTCTTTCTATTTGAATTGAATTTTGGGCGATTCGATAGTCGAAGTAGCCCAAAATTACTTCAAAATTTGAATTTTTTAAATACAAATTTTATTCAAATATTCACTTAGACCCTTAGTAAATGTGCAACTTTTAGGGGCAAATTTACTAAGGGAAGTGAAAAAACTTTGAAATTCGACCATCGAAGTTTTTTAAAGGGCTTTTTAGATTGAAAATTGTCTGTTTTCAATTGAATAAAAAATGTTGGAATTGTTCAAATTGAACAATTCGAAGGGTTTTGAGCAAAATCCTTCGAATTCCTATGACTTTGAAAAAATTTCAGGACAGGTTCTATGAGGTCCGCCATAGGCTAAAATGGCAATTTGGCAGCTTTAAAGGGAAATTCAACCCCTCCTGTGCTAACCCTCAGCCAGTACTTCGAAAATTCGACTTCAAATTTTTTCAATTCGCATCAAATTTTTCAAAGTAGCCCAAAATTACTTTGAAATTCGAATTTTTTTTTATTTGAATGTTATTTGAATATTCACTTCAACCCTTAGTAAATGTACCTCTATGTAAATCTGACCCTTATTATTCTTCAGTGTGTCACTACCCCCCCCTTTCCTAGACTTTAACCACATATTAGATGGAACATTTATTACATTTGTTGAAAAGATATGAGCCAAGAGAATTGATGACCTGATTCTTATATACTTGGATCATTTTGATGCAATGTTTTTTTCCCACACAGAAGCTCTTTAGTTTTGTGGCGAAAATGCATCATTTACAGGAAATGTGAATTTAATCATTTCTCATGATCTGAACCTTTTCTCTGCTATTCCCTGTACTATCATATGAATCTCCGTTTCTAAGAACCTATAATGAAAGCATTTTTTATTTCTGTGTGTGGAAGTCATGTGAGGTTTTGAGCTAAGCAGTAATATCTGCCATTATTCCTTTTACATCACAAATAGTTCCAATGTGTACTGGATACAAGATGCCTGTGTTGAACTCTAGGAAGGAGGGTTGTCTTGCTGCTATTCAGAGAATAGTAGAAAAGGAAATGTATAAATTAGTGATCTTTATATTTTCAGGGATCAGTGCTCATCAACATTTTCAGAATGAGTTTTATAAAGGCTGGTCTGTGAGTGATGTTTGTTACATTTTATAAGCAAAGCTTCTCATTTAGATTATGTGAGCAGTGAGTGACCATTTTTTAGAGAGTTCTTCCCCTAAACAGCATCATTTGCATTTGTTTTTCATGTCAAGGTGCTTCAAGAGTAATATATTGCTTTTTGACATGGGGCAGGGGCAGGGCCGGATTTACGTAGCAGGCGCCCCTAGGCCCGTTGCCGTTCGTCGCCCCCATACTTTGCCCTTTATTGACAAATTTTCATCATCAGGTCTGGAGCAATGGGGATTGGTGGATGGGAAATTTCAAAAACTATTTTATCTCATGTGTATCCCCAGTGTTTCTGAACCAATGTGGGTGTGGCTGGGCAGCATGCTGCCCCCCTAAAATCCTGTCACCCTAGGCCCGGGCCTAGGTGGCCTTTCCACAAATCCGGGCCTGGGCAGGGGTTTATTTGCCTATTATGTAACATTTTCAATCTTTTTCACATTCACATTTTAGCTCATTTCCATGTTTTTTTCACTCCTTTAAATGGTTCTACTTATCCTCTCAGTTCCTGGTTATGCTTATCTTTTTGTAAAAATTGATTGTGACTCAGTGAAATCTCCATATCATGCCATAGCAATGCATCTCTTTATACTAAAATCGTTAAACTAATTTACTCCACATCTGTAATGAAAACATGTCGGGGCTAATGAAGTGACATTTAAATCTCTCTTTCCCACTTAGGTTTAAGTAACAATTTCATATTTTCTCCTGAATGTGAGTTTTATGCAATATTCTAAAGCAGTTTTGTTAGTCCTTCTGACTTTTTTTCACCTAATATTGTTTACCCGCCCTTGCATGATTAGAACATATAAGTAAATGATACAGGTATGGGATATTTTATCCAGAAACCTTGGGGTTTTCTAGTAAAGGGTCTTTTTGTAATTTGGATCACCAAAGGCTGTTAAAGGGGGGTGTATTGTCTAATATTAAAATCCCCCTTTGCCTTTGGGAAACAGATATAAGCATTTTTCCAATTGCAATCCATTATTTTTCATCAGCCAGTTTTCATTGTGCTTCAGTTGAAAGTTGAGCACAATCCATTCCCCCACATACCTCCTCTTTCAGGTGCAATGAAAACCTTCTCGGCCCGTGGCCATCTCTGCTGTCAAGCAAAGGTGGGAGTGATGGTCAGCAAACAAGATTGGCTACTCATTTTTCATTGGTAGGCGGGTATGGTTGCCACCTTTTCTTGAAAAAAATACCGGCCTTCCTATATTTTATCTTTTTTTTCCTATTAATGACATTGGGCTCAACCATCAAAAATACCGGCCAGGCCAGGCCAGGTGGCAACCCTATAGGTTGGTGGGAACAGCAGAAGAGGGAGGTGGGTCAAACAGCAGAGACCATGAAGGTTTTACTTGCAGCTGAAAGAGGAGGTAACTGGGGGGGAACAGATGGTGCTCAACTTTCAACTGAAGCGCAATTAAACCCGGCTGATAAAAAATAATGGATTGCAAATAGAAAAATGCTTATATCCGGGGATTTAAATTTTAGACAATACATCCCCTTTAAAATTAATTAAAATTTAAAAAAAACAAACAAACAAAAAATATTTTAGCTTAGTTACCATACATCTGACTGCTTCATTAATGAAATAAAAATATAAGAATTGCTTGCTTTAAACTGTTATGATCATGGCTGTTTAAAGTAGCAAAATGATATTGCTGCCCTACCTTAGTACTTGGCCAGTGACCTGAGTGTATTGCTCCACAAAATGTACATATTCAAAGGCTACTGATATTCAATGCCATAGACAGCATATACCATGTGATACCAAATATAAGGGTAATTAATGTCATTTTTTTTTTTAATTCGTCCATTATATTTATAACTCCCATTCAGGTATTCATTTCAAGACGAAGAAGACATGTTTATGGTTGTTGACCTCCTACTTGGTGGGGACTTACGATATCATCTGCAGCAAAACGTACGATTCACCGAAGCCTCTGTAAAGCTTTACATCTGTGAACTGGCTTTAGCCCTTGACTTCCTTCAGAGCAAAAGTATCATTCACAGGTGAGTGATTTGTTGTAAAATATCATGCTTTAAAAGGGGAACTTAATGGGACTTATAATATAATATATAATCTGTAAAATACTTTGCGCCTGTTAAAAACCTTTAAAATCAGAGGTCCTGCTTAGTTTCTTATACATATTATTGTGTGTATGGTAATGCGGAACCAATCACAAATCTGTATGCATGCTTGCTTGATATTAATTGACTGCTTTCATCACAGTTGCACAGTTACAGTGTTTATTCATTAAACAGTTGCTTACTTTTGCAAAGGAAAAATACCCTCCCATCTGATCCTTTCCATAGCACTGGTTTACTGGTTTTAACTAATTTTGTGCCCTATAACTCTCAGGTGGCCAGTTTATAATGTTTTTTATAATGAATGACTGTTTTTCTATTACAATATGATGAGAGTCCAATGATATGGTAGAATCATGAACATATAATATAATAAGGGAATATAATAGTAGTGGATAATGCATTATTATCAGTGCATTGAGTGGTTTTGCGGCCACCATTCATATAGTTTGATAGCTAAACATAAAACACCCGTTATTTATTCAGTTCATGAAATTGTCTTGATATTTCCTTATCTGTCGTGCATGATTCATTTCATATTAACTACAGAGCCGGCCGTACGGACAGAACAATGAAACGTGAATATTTATGTGCATAATCCTGCAAATGTTTTCATCCAGCATCAGCCTCAAGCACTGCCAGTGGGAAAGACTAGACAATGGCACCGAGTAATTAATAGGAAGAGCTTACTTTATATAAGGGAATGCCAATAAATATTGACAACACCCTGACTGTGTAATTTTACAAACCAAACATTTCATTTCAGTAGATCCATCATGTATGCATTCATCTCATTGAGGAATGATTGCTGTTATCAAACAGAAGTGCTTAGTAAAGCAGAAGACCATAATACTTTCAGGGTATATACAATTTCCCAATCACATTTGTGTTCAAAAAGTACTTAGCTATTCAGTGTATAAATAGACACAGATAATTGTTGTGTCTCTCTTACTGACTTGATTGGCTTTCATTAGCCATTAATCAGAAAATTAGAGCAAAGTTAATTGTTGCTCTGTAGAAAACTTTATATCAGTCTCAGGCTGTGGATATAATAGCGATGCTGTTGCATCTTATTGATTGCTGTGTAATAGCAGAGTAAAACTGCATAATGACCAAACACACATTGTATTATATATTGGCTTTGTGGACAACAGTCTATACAGGAGATTATATTGATATCACAATGGTTAGCAGGACTGAGGAGGAAAGTTTTGTTTATGCTGTTTGAAATCATAAGCCATCACTGTTGAGGCTACTTAAGATTATGTTCACTTAATAGTTTTTCCTCTTTTTCATAAAAATGTATGTGAAATCCATTTTTCAAAAGCACAGGTTTTATTTACAGTATTTTTAAATCTGACATGGGATATACTGTTAGTTTCCCAGGTGCCTTCAGTCATGTGTCTCATATTTTGATTCAGTCGTTCTTTACTGCTGAGCTGAAAGTTGGTGTGATATCACTCCTGCAACCTAAAAACAGAACAAGGGGAAGGTAACCAGATAGCAACTCCCTAACACAAATAATAGCTGCCTGGTAGATATGAACATAGCACTCAATAGTAAAAATCCAAGTCCCACGGCAACTCCTCACATTATATTGAGCAGGAGAAACAACAGCTAATCTGAAAGCAGTTACATTGTGAAGTGCGGGCTCTTCCTTAGCAGCACAGAATCAGACATTACCTGAAATGACTGACTACACACAAACAGTACAGCTAAAACAAATGCACTTGTTGTAGCAGGAAAACATTTCTATATGGTAGTGAGTGAATCATTTGTAATGAAAATGGTGTCATTTAGAAATTAAAACTACAACATAAAAATCATGGCAGAACCCCTAATGAATTACAAGAAAGTTAGTGAAGGACTGGCCAAACCAGGGATGATTTTTAGGTAGTTGGCCAGCTTGAATACATTACAATATATGGACAAACAATCCCTGTTTTGTTTAAAGGGTGGGCATTTTTGGGGATCTTAATGCACAAGAGGACCTCATCTTTGTCTATGTTGTTTTAACTGGTGCTCATAGATTCTACCTTGGTTCATGGGAAATATATCACAACTGTCTATACAAAAGGAAGGTGTAAGAAATGGATCCATATTTTTTGTACAGAAATTGATTGAAACGTGTGCTGCATTAAAATAAATCCAGGTAACAATCTATTTGAAGAGGGACCTGAATTCTCCAGTATATACAGCATTTAAGCTCAGCCCGTGTGAAATAATGACATATTAGCATATATTACTTTCAAACAGACAATTATTCTTCAAAGTAAGGTGATTCTTTCACTTTATCCTTGTGCCTCGCTGTAGAGGAAAAAAGATGCCCAATTCTACTGAGGACTAATTTATGTGTCTGCAAAGCTCTGTCAAGATCTTTAAATATTTTATCTCACACTGTGAAATGCCTGGACATTTGCACTCTGATTTAACTACAAAACTGTCTCAGATGCCACTGCTTCTATTCATTTTTATTGTAATTTGTACAAATGTTTGAAATTATGAAGTTCTGGCAGGAATTACTTTCCTCCAAAGCATATCAGAAGCCATTCTGTGCCAAAACAACTTGTCAGCTGATGAACGGTCTTAATAAAGAAATATATATAATATAAATAACAAAATTATAATATATTTCTATGACATTTCTCATTTTGAAAAGTCCATTTAAAGCCAGTATTTCATGTTTGCCATGGATTATTGAATGTATATCCTACATTTTGCAGTGACTGATGGACTACAGATGTCCCTGGCCTGTGTTTCCGTGGTTCATTATCGTTTACATTTATGTCTCTTATGAGTTTTGAGAACAATACAGCTGTTCTGTAAGGATATCTGATTCCCCATCAGCCTAGTCATCAGCCTAGTCACTCGTTGTGCTTGTTTCATACCCCATGGGCAAAGACATAATTATAGACTATTAAAGATGTTCACTTGCCAAAGATATTTCATCATGTTGGATGATCTCAGGTTATAGTTATTCTGCGTGCCTTTCTCCTGTGTGAGTCGCCCCGAATTTGCTGTTTTGATTTTTTTGCTTCTTCCATTGGAATGGAAATGGTATGTTTCAAATGTAGCAAAGGAGAAACAGCACTGAAAAGATATGGCTGGTATAATAGCTCACATGTTGCCCAAAGCTCTGTTAAGGAAAATGCAGGTGGCCCATAAAGAAAAGCAACAAATAATTTTCTTTCTGTATTTTAAATAAAATAAGTCCAGTTAATTGGCTATGTGGTAGTGGACCCTAAAAAGAGACATTAAAATGAGTTTGCATAACTGTAGCTGAAATGGGTTGTCAGATATCTTTATTGAGGATGGAAGGTGGGTTTGGCTGCAACGCCAGTGCTTTCAGTTCAGCTCTCTCAATGAATGAAACTGTTTTTCTTACGTTGTTTATACATTGTCCCATCAATTCACGACTTCTGTACTTACTATAAAACATCCAGATCAAAAAGAAGACTAGACTGGTCCTCTCATGATGGTCAATACATCAGTAATTATATGGAACTATTGGAGATGGTTGCAGGAATAAAAATGTTTAATATAGTTCTTCTTTACGATATCTAAACTATAAATTCTCACATAAGAAGTTACATTTCTACCCCTTTGATATTTGACACTTGTCAGCCAAACCCCAGCGGTCTCCACTGTGTATCCTGCATGTAACACACACTCATACATTATTTGTTGCCTGGAACAGCTGTAAGGCCAAGGTGGATAACTTGAGCCCTTCATTACTACACTACATTTTGTATGTTGCTTAAATAACAGAATCAAAGTGAGCTTATAAAGGCTGAGCAATTTCAACCTTTAGAACTATATTTTCAGTGCCAGGAATTATATGAACCAGCCCCAGCTCCTTACTTGCAAGTATAGCTGGATGCAGACCTCCAACTTACAACAGTGAAATGAATTGTATAAGCAAGACCCAATTCCTTCCTTGCAAGTATAGCTTGATGACAACTATAACTCACAACAGTACCAGTGAGGCAGGGAGTAAGCAGTGACATTAAGAACATTGGGACTGGATGAATGGTCAGGCAGGCTGGTTCATACACAAGGGGGATGGCACAGTAT
>CM044436.1:95313056-95332883 GCA_024363595.1 Xenopus borealis
TTTTTTTTTTTTTTTAAATTGGGGGATTAAAAAAACAAAAAAAAACCCACATTGGCGTCAGTAGAATTGAACTTGTGGCTTCAGGACTTCAGTTATAGCTGTTTTTTTTTGTGACTTTTCACCACTTCAGGACTTCAGTGTCGGCTCCTTTCCTGACTTTGTTTCTTTTCGCCGCTTCAGGACTTTGTATGTTCGGCACTTCTGAATTCTGCCTCCTCGGGACTTTGTAAGTGAGGCAAAGCTTCGGAGCGGTCAACTGGAATTACCAGGTACCAGGTAATTAGAGGTACCAGGGCTGCCATCGGGGGGGACAGGGGGGAGAAGTTTCCAGTGCCCAGGCAGATGGCGACCCTGGTGCCTCTAAACCACAGGTATGTCCAGTTGCCATATGGAACCCTAATCCCGAGTATCATATTACCAGCTAAACTAATGTAGCTATGATGCCTCAGTGGTCTTCTTACACCATCCGATGACTTTTTGAGTATACCCTAATCTTTCCAATCTGCATTAGCCACAACATAACCTGTAGAAAACACTGTAGGCAGCTGTTCTTTATACACATTGAGCAGTGCTGGAACTCCCTATGGAAATGAACAACTAGCCACCCTACTTTCCAAAATGTCAAGCTAATACAAATAATGAAAAACACAAGAACTGCAATTCATGTTTCCAGTGTGTGACGGATACCTACAAGATACGTATGAAAATGATGGCAAGTACGGTGTATTAATAAGAAAGCTTTTTTGAGCCACTGTAATTATTTGCGGAGGTTCTATTTCTGGTTGACTCCCAACAGGCAGCAGTAAAACCAGAAAAGGAGAAAGCTATGCTAAAGCGTGCACTCCTCCATTCCAAGCATGAAAGTTTGAACTGCTCTTTAATTTGGCACTGAGACAGTTACTTTGCGCCTTTAGAGATATTCTTCATTCCACACCTTAGTTGAGTTTATATTGTAAGATAACAATCATGCATACACACACACACACACAATGGTCCTACCTACTTTTATGATATGATTTGGAAGGAAACCCAAAAAGACATGGGAGAACATAAAAACTCCATGCAAATATTGCCAGGGTGGAATTGACATGAGTACTCCAGTGTTGCAGAACAAACACCAAGCTGCTCATGTAGCACTAACATAGGTTTGGTATTGTCTCATAGAGATTCAGCATCTGATACAGAGTTTCAATGCAGCAATGCAGAATAGATTCTGGGGTTCATCTATAAACACTGGATAGATCTGCACCTGAGCAGTAATGTATGGCAACCAATGAAATGTCTGTTTTTATTGTTCAACCTGCAGCAGGTGGGAAAAAAACCAATAACTGATTGGTTTCTGCCCAGATAGTAGTCATACAGACCCTAAACGGACACTTCCACTCATCCAGCTTTCACCTAATTCCCTTGTGATATATTGTAAACCATTTTAAGTTTCTTCAAATCTATGGTCTACACACATTTTCCAATTTCAAAACATGACACTTTGGCTTGGCCTTGTTTCTCTGTGTTTGACTGAACAGTTGTAGAAAATGAAACCAAGCCACTGAAAGTGCAGCATTTACATGTATGTTTTGGGAGAGGACTCCACCAGGATACTCTCATTATCATTGAATTTTCACTGCAAACCTGCTTCCACTTGCCATCTACATGTGTTAAACCTATCTCACCATGGTGTGTAATCCAGAAATAATACCACTGCCATTTCTCTGCAGAATCCTCATTCTCTGTTTGATATTAAGAACCATCACTTTTAGTTTCAATTATCATAGACGCAGCAGAAGTATACATGTCCCACTAACCCCCACCCACCCCCAGCCAAGTGTCAGACAGACTCTCTAAGCAGATCACAAGTCTGTTTCCTAGAAGGGGTTGTCATATTGACAGCACTTGGCAAGGAAATATGAGCCATCTGCATGCCAGCAGGGAACAGTGATGAGCTGGAAGCCATTGCACATCTGGGGTGGGTCCTGGGGAGGTAATTAAAGAAGAGCCAACACAAGAATATTTAAGGTAGCCCAGTTCTGATTTATTTTCATCACTGTGGCTTGGAATATGTGCTGGACTTATATATGTTCTGGGAGTTTTTTAGGAATATCAGTTCTTTATTCCCAGTTTGCAAAACTAAATATAATGTATTGTGACTCTGTGCTAAATACGATACATATATATGAAAGGATGATAGAGATATTCCTTTTTTTAGTGTGCAGTTTTATCATTTTCAGTCAAAGAAAGGTTAAAACTATAGCCAACCATTATCATTAGCCTTTTTAAATTAACCTTAAGCTGCTGTGCCTCAGGTTGCCACTGGGCCTAAAATTTAATAATAAAAAAAAAGTGGGATAACAGGAAGGCCATTAGTTCCATAAAAAACTATAAATCAAATTAAAAATATTGACACCAAACAACTAGCCAGTAATAGATTCCTGATAAGACAAAGGACCTCTTGCCAGCTCATTGGTCACCTGTTCTTCTGTTGTTAAGCCTCCTATATCTTCCAGTTTTTCCAGGATTCTCCTCATTGTTGGCCCTGCACCATAGAGTGTTAAGCATGCCTCTGTTTTCTAAAAGAAACATGTAAACACATCAAATAAAGTGTTTTATAGTAAAACGAACCCATAGTTAATTGTGTTTCAGTGTCTGATGCTGCTATAGAAATCCTAGTCTTCCCAAAAATGGTGTTCCTTTTTTAATGATAACATCGAGGAACCTTATCTGCTGTAACCCTCCTTCTCCAAGTGTGGGCTGTAGTGCATTACACTCTGGGCAAGGTACATGGGGAGGAGAATGCATATGTAAGTAAGAATTATAGGATGAAGAGTATCAGCAAAACCCAAGGATTGGCACAGGGCCTATAACTAATGAAACAAGTTTCCCTTCATGTGATACTGTGTAATAGCCCTACATGATGAAGGGCCACACCGAGCTGTCTGCTGACACCTGTCAATGTGCCTAGAAATTACCCTCTAGCCATAATTACACCACATCTAGTCTCTGTTGACTGATCATTTAAATCCCACCATGGGAACCAGAGTGGCAAATGCACTGAAGGAGTTGCTGACCCATCAGTGATGAATGACGGGCTTTTTGTTATGTCTATCAGCACCACAGAAAAAAAAACATAATCTGGTTAACAACTTTATTTGCTCTAAAATTCTAATTTATATTTATAAAAAAATAGCAAGAATACCTGAGCTTTGTTTATGGATCAGGGTGTATCATTTCTGTCCTTATTCCTGGATCAGCTTTAGTTCTCCTTAAATAATGTCAACCATCCCATTAGAAATATAATTACCCCCTGTTAAGTTTAAAGGGATCACGTTTGCAACACAAATGCAGGCCACTCTATAGTGAAGGAAGAACAATCTGCTTCTTTTTCAACTCAATCTTTATTTTTCAATTTTATCTTTTGAAGATAGCAATGTCTAAATTTTGGATAAAGAAGACGGCTGGTTTGAAATAGGTGCGAAAGAAGCGATTCATGTTAAGGTGGAGAAACCATCCCTGAACAGAGGCGGGGGCCTTCGACAACACCTGTCTGCTACATACAATGCTGTTCTAACATCTCTTCCCCAGCGGTTTCAGAACTCTTCACACATTCATTCATGCAACTCTCACAAGTAACTCCTGTTTTCTAGAAGTTGCATGACACATTGGTAATCCTATCACAGTAACTACACAGAATCAACACCTCTGTGAATTTCAGATGTCACCTCTCTGAAGAGTTACAATGTGCCATTGTCATTGGATTGTTGGAAGAGTCTAAATGCCGAGAACTCCCTACACCAGTCAGTTGAACTGAAGAAGCTGCTCGGATGAGCAGTGAAACGTCTTCATTAAAATCCAGTTGTTTTGAGTTACTTTTGATAAATATACCATGACCTGGATGAATGAGAATCTTCATAGTCTTAATGGTACTTACTTGACTCTTAACGGAATGGCTCAAAACCTAATCAAAGGGGATATATATCTGCCATCCAGGATATATAAACCCCGACTCGTACACCCCATACTTTTAACTTTTTTAAAGAAGTTTGAGGTCATTGGTTTTGTTTGCTCTGTCCCCAACTAAGGTTTCCTATCCCTTCCGCTCGCAGCTGAATCACTCACAGGCTTCTCCAGGCAGCAGCTGAATGCATGCAAACTAGACTTCGTATAAAGAGATTTGAGGCATAATTAAAATATTTCATTTTAATGGCGTTACTCTTTTAACTCATAACTTCCCTGACTCTGCTGTTGAATATACAGAACATAAACTGAATGTGCAGCCCACAGTTTTGCTAAATATGCCAGCCTTTCCACGGGATTCATTGGAAGCCGCCATTCCTATGACAGCAGGGTATGACACTAAACATGCAGCATTTCAAAATCTATGTTGTGGCAATGTTAAAAACTAGACAAGAGGTGATGTACTTTCAAAAACATCCCTGCAGAGTCTGTTCAGCATGAGACCGCTCTGCATATAATTCATTCTATTAGCATCTCATTTCCATATTCGCCTATTCACTTTGAAATATGACTTCCGCAACTGTCAAAGCCAGGTGTTCGGTGCACTTCTAACCTGTCTGGAGCATGCAGAGAAGAAGAGCGTGCAGCAAGCCAAAAATTAAACAATTGCATGATTTTTATCTCTATGTATTTATTATAGATTATGAGATTATGCAGATGAATTTCTTTTTTTTTTTTTTACGTTTTTGGCATATATAAACTAACCTGCTCCTTCCAGCAGTCTTTGTTCAGAAGAATTCACAGACATATAAGTGTATAATGCAGTATATCTGAAGCGACTGCTTCCTCGAGAATTTCTTTTATGCAAAAAAAAAAAAATTGAAGGGACCGCAACATTATATTCTACTTTTGATACATTATCCTGAGAAACTAAACTGTATAAAGCACAAAAATAGTATAAAATGAAATAGATAACCCTAAGAGAATTAGTCACTGTGCCAAGTTCTCCACTGAGTATAAGTCTGAGCACTGAATCCTTTCAAAACCAAAGAAAACCGTTGAATGAAATTTAGTATGAGTAATACTGCTAGGTTTTGTGTTATATAGTGTAAATACAGGCTCCATATAGAGAATATATCTGTATATAGGGACCATATATAGGACACACTCACATATTACAGGATAAGCCTGGTGCAGGTATTATATTGGCTATTCATTGTACATTATCATTTCTCTTTATCTGTTCAAAGAATATAACATACCTTCCTCAGACTTTTAGGGCTGGGGCACACGGGCAGATTCAGGGAGATTTTAGTTGCCTGCCGACTAATCGCCTCTTCTTCGGAGTGACAATCTCCCCGAAATGCATTCCCCCTGCCTGCTAAAATGAAAAATTGCCGGCAGCAATGCACTTGCGGCACTTCGATTACTGAGGTCACTTGCTGTTGTCTCAGGAGGAAACTTCTGAAGTCGAAGCACCGCGAGTGCCATTGCGCTGGCGTTTTCTCATTATAGCAGGGGAAGGCAGTGTGGGGAGATTGTCGCCCAGAAGAAGAGGCAATTAATCGGACTCTCTTTTTCTCCTACACCTAATCCCGTCGTTCCTCTCTGCTCTGAAGAGGCTGTTCCTGGCTGAAATGGAGTGTACGCTCTTGTTTTTGTCCACGCCTATCAGGTGTATGCACGCTTGGGACTATCCATACCTTCATGCTTGCGATTATCAGTGTGCCTGCGCATGTGCCACTGCTCGTGAGGCGGCTTGCTCGGCCAGGTTGCCTAGAGCGCCTGACCAACCTGGCCTAGCATGGTTGTATATTATGTTTGGGGCTTTTTGTACCAGCCAAAGGCAACCACAGCCATTTAGCAGTAAAGATCTGTGTCTCCCCAGTAGATGCCCCAGTAACTCCCCATCTTCATTTCTGCTGATTCACTGATTCACATGCTCTGTGCTGCTGTCACTTACTGAGCTAGGGTTACCACCTTCCACCCGATGAACTCTGGGAGGAGGCGAGGACGTGATGTAGCAGGACTGTGGTGAGATGGGGGCTATGGTGTACCAATCAGCCAATCAACCGACACAGAATACACTGAGTATATATCATATAAATGTCACAATATAAGGCTGATTAGCAAGTAGTTCAGATTATTGGTACATGGCAGCACAGAGCCCAGCACAATTAGCATCAGAATTTAATAATCAGCCCTATAGCATCAGCTTATATTACAGACTAACCTCATTTTCTGATGGATAATTAGTGACGACCCCTAAGCTTCTTTGTAATATTGGTGTGTAGGCAGCTATCACAGGTCAATTTGCCTGGTTATGTGCTTTCACAATGAGCCATCACTTCATGATGGGACTGCTTTCTGGCAGACAGGCTCCGTGGTATCTGTGATCTTGTTCAGTGGAATTATCTTTCTGTTGTTATAAATAGTGATGGGCGAAACTGCTGCGTTTTTGGACAGAGCCCATTGCCAGCGTCCAAAAAACAGATGCTGGCAAGGGGCGCCGTCCAAAACCAAAATGAGACGCAAGCGAATTTTTGCCAGGGCAAAATTTCGCCGGCATTTCCCGAATTCATTCACCTGCGGTGAACCATGGGAATTTTCCGCAGACGAATACATTTGCCCATCACTAGTTATAAACAGCACAGGTTTGAATGTGGTTCGTACAAAATCTCTGAGAAAACTTAGCACCAAATACTCCATGATGTCATCCTGCGCAAATTATTTTCCAATTATAGTACCTGTATTGGGTGAATGTTTATAAGCCATGTCTTTGTAAGTACGTAGGAACAAATAAGATGGTGTGATGTCCTGATGATTATTATGGTGATTTATAAATAAAGTTTAATAACAGGGAAGATCTTAATGGAAACTAGTAATTTGGTTACAGAACACTTGTCGTAGCCAGCAGGTAAACAAGAAAGCTAACTGGGACCACCCAGTGGCTGATACTTAGTAGTGCAATGTACTGAAGACTTTTTGCATGTAACTATGAATGCATATTTATTCAGGGTATGTATTGGTGAAGCCTATGGAATCAATTTGTTTTAAGGACTAACCCCCTGATGCACTTTAAGAAAAATAATAAAAAAAATTATTCTGTGCACTAGATAAAGGAACTTTGTATGTATATGGCTTCAGAACTCAATAATTATAGTCTAATAGTAATAATAATAATCTAATAGTCATATAATGTGACTTAGGGAGCACAGCACAAACAAAAGTCTAAAAAATAACTAATAACGTAGCCTGATATTTTGTGTACTACATTTAGGGGCAGATTTATCAAATTCACACAAAGGATTCGAAATTCCATCGAATTTTCAAAAAGATTAAAAAAATTTTTGAAAACTACTTTGACCATCGAATTTTGAAAATTCGAATAACTTGCCCATTAAATTTTTATTCGACTGCCTAGTTCGCCAGTTTCAACCTACCGAATTGGTTTTAATTATTTTTGATTGAATTAAAACATTTGATTGAATGGTTAAAATTTTACGAATTTATCGATCAAATTAATTCTGTTCGATCGTTTGAATTGAGGTAATTCGAAGGATTTCGATTCGACCTCAATTCGATTGGTTAAATTCAAGGGTAAATTCACCCTCGAATTCGACCAATAGTAGATCTGACCCTATGTTTACTCCGCACGCCTAATGGTTGTTCTGTTATAAAAACGAACACACGCAGAACTTTTAGGGACCTTGATTTTATTGCAATTCTTGTACAAAAACAGAAGAGCTTTTTTTTTTTTACCAGAGGATCCATTATTTTTCATAACTAATAAAGTCACCAACCAGAAATGTGTGTTCGATGCCTCAGTTAAAAGAAAAAAAAAATAATGTAATGGGAAAAATGTAACCATATCAGGTGCCCTCTGGGAACTGAACTGCATGCACGGGTTGAAAATGAAGGCTATGCAATTATGGAAGAAAATGAAGCAACACTTTTAAAGCTAGGTAGCAAAAAGCATCTGTAAAACATAAGGCCTGAGGGTTAATAAAAGTCAAATCAAGTTCATTCTGGAGAATTAATCTGTAAGCCTTTTCTTAAATACCAAATGTACCATTTTGGGGTTTTTTCCGGGTTGTTCACAATTTTGGACTTGTGTGTTTAACTGAGAGAGGTTATATTGGAGCGTCCTCCGGGGGGAACTACAATCCTTCTGCTGGCAGAACGAACTCCACTTTCATCTCCCTGGTTTCCTGCGAGTAAAAGAAGATTCATTGTGTTAACTATAAGTACATGTACAGATGATTCAAGTAATATATATATATGTGACTGTTTCAATCAGGAAATATGGTTCCATTTTTTTATTTAAAGGGGAGGGGGGAACAAATGTGTTAGATACCCCAAAGGGATTCTCACTGTGGCTTAGAGTGGGGGTCCCTAACGTTTTATACCTGTGAGCCACAGTCAAATGTAAAATGGGTTGGGGAGTAACACAAGAGTCCTGCATTGGGTTACCCGCAAAAACCTGCAGTACCCTGGGTAGAAGTTCCGGGTGTGGGTTTAGACGTGGGTTGGCGGTTTTGCGGGTCGGACCTTCTCAATAATGATTTTTACTCATTTTTTCTGATCACGCCTAGTTCCGATGATGTCACTTCCAGTTTACAATGACTGCACTTCCTGATTCTTGATGGTTAGTGGGTCACCGATTGGCAGAGAAGGTACTTACAGGTCGGGTATCAGATCCAAGTGGGTAAGAATGCGGGTAGCGGGTCTGAATTGTGGATTGCAGGTACAGGTTCCAAAAAATGGTTGCACACAGGACTCTAACACAAGCATGAATTATATTAATGGGGGGTGCCAAATAAAGACTGTGATTGGCTATTTGGTAGAACTTATGTGGACAGGCAGCCTAAAGGCTCTGTTTGGGAGTACACCTGGTTTTTATGCAGCCGAATCTTGCCGCCAAGCCAAGAATTCAAATATAAGAACCATCTTTGAGGCCACTGGGAGGGTTGTTATTATTATTATTAACATGTATTTCTATAGCGCCAACATATTTCGTAGCACTGAGGGTTGGTGAGCAACATGTTGGGGATGATTGGGGATCACTGATTTAGAGGATACCTGTGAGGCAGGAGGTGTTTGCTATACAACCGTATACAAGGCCAATGCATTTTTCAAAAGAAGAGAAGTACAAACCCGTGGGCTAGCAATTAGTCACTGTGGGACTGTTTGGTTAAACCTGGACAAAACTGGTGGGTTAGACAAGATGATATTACCAGCTAGGCTAAAAGCAGAGTGGTGCAGATTCCGGACTGGTGCAGTTTGCTTGGTTGGAGAACCTTTTGTAGAGCCAGCAGGAGTTCCAGCCTTGGGAGTAGATACCAAGTCATACACGGGTCCATCGTACATGCCCCTGGGCACAGCATGCAACTCTGCCATCTGTTAGAAAAGTAGATATGAGGAAAGTACTTACGTAGGTAGAAGTGAATCAAAAGTGCTGTGTGTGTGACTGCTTACATTATTGTAATGCGGTTACTTTTGCCTGCGGTTAGATTTATGGCACTGCCAACAATAGGAAGTAGTTTTTTTATGATTTACTGCTGAGGTGTATGGCTTTCCCTTTCAGTCTTAGTATAATGGCCTAAAGGGCATTTTGTCACATAGAATCAGAATCGCAGGCAGGTGATAAAATGGCAGAAAATTCCATTGCAATATATAGTAAATCATTTATTGCAAATGCAGCAGTGAGCCCCTAAAAATCTCCTACAAGTGAGCGGAGAGCTATGTGACCATGCTCACACTTAAAGGTAAACCTTACCTCCAAAATGAGTATAGTTAATATCAAATTAAGTGGCATATTAAAGAATCTAACCAAACTTTATTTATTTAAGTAAATCTTGCCCTTTTACATCTCTTGCCTTGGACCCCTATTTTACTCTGTGTTGCCTCAGAGATCACCTGACCAGAAATACTGCAGCTTTAACAGTAACAGGAAGAAGTGTGGAAGCAAAAGACACAACTGTGTCTGTTAATTGGTTCATGTGACCTAACATGTATGGTTTGTTTGGGTGCACCGTGAGTCCTACAATCCCAAGGGGTGGCCCTTATTTTTTAAAATGGAACTTATCTATTTATGATTACCCAATGGAACATACTTCTAGAAAAGTATATTATTATGAAAATGGTTTATTTACATGAAGCAGTTTTTTACATATGTTGTTTTATGCAATATCTTTTTATAGAGACCTACTTTGTTCATGGGGTGCAGTTTTCCTTTAATATAAGATAAATATGCTCCATAAATACTCTCGTCTCCATCCACACTACCCTGGATTGACTTATTTCTTCAGGATTCTGTATAATAGCAGGCTCATGTTCCTAAGCTAACCCTTTAACACAATGGTGCAAATTCACTAAAGCGCGAAGCATGTAACGCTAGCTAATTCACCAGCGTGACGTCAAATTCTCAACTTCGCCGATTCACTAACAATGTCCCTGGTGAAAATTCTCTAGCGAAGTAGATTGACTTGCGCAACTTCGCACCCTTACGCCAGGCGAAGTTGCGCACTGACAAAGGGACGTAACTACGCTAATTCCGTAAGATGAACATTTTTGCGAACGTTACCTTTTACGCTAGACGTTACTTCACCAGGTCAGACCTGGTGAAGTTCAATACAATAGATAGGAGTTTGAAAAAAAAAACGCTGGCGTCTTTTACCTTTTGTAGGGTGATAGTCTGAAAAAAAATGTTTTAGGGTTACCCTCCTTCCTCCCTACATTTCCTAACATATGGCAACTGAAATATACAGAGGGCACATGTTTAGGGCAATAGGACAACTTTATTTTATTTATTAAAGGTTTCCTGGGCTTGTGTAGTGGAATGTAGTGGCTGTAACATATACTTATATTATACGATTAAGTTCGCGCCATATGCAAATTTAGGCATCAATAGCGTTAATGCACTTTGCCTGGAGAAGTAACGGTAGCACTACTTTGCAACCATTCGCCGTCCTGAGCACATCTTAGTGAGTTTGCGTAGCGCTGGCGAAAATTCGCCTGGCGAAGCTGTCGCTAGCACATTTTTGTGCTTTAGTGAATTTGCCCCAATGTGTTTAACCTGTATCTGTTAGCATCACCGGCATGTAAAAATAATGTCTGACAAACACTACATCGGAATGTGGTTACACTCGCACATAAGATCACAGAAATAAAAATCATCACATGTACAGAAATACATGCATATGCTCACCTTGGTCCTGGCCTTGATACGTTTGTACACATAATCTGGGAAGGGGCTGCAAGGGATAAAGCGTCCTGTTCCCTGAGGCGCATGAAGAGTCCCATCCTCCATCATGATCTTCCCCTGGCAAATCACAACAAGAGGGGCCCCACGAAGTTCCATTCCTTCAAAGATGTTGTATTCTGCAGCCTGAGAGAACAGAAAGTAGGGGGTTTATATACACAGAACGGCATTACTAACATCACATTGGAATGTGGCCTTACTCCACAAATCTATACTAAACTAACGTAATATAATTATCATTTGCCATCATAACAGGGACTATTACTATATACTGTATATACCAGCCATGCTAAATTACATTAAAGAAAAAAAATCACGTAGGTGAGTCATAACACATATTATTTTGTCCTAGACACAAATGGACTCTAAAATCAAAAAAATCTCGAAGGTGTGGAAAAATGGTGGAAAACATCATGGAGATTAGCTGCTTTCTCCCCATAGAATGGACTGCAAGCGGTAGAGCAGTCATCCCCAACCAGTAGCTCACGAGCAACATGTTGCTCTCCAACCCCTTGGATGTTGCTCCCAGTGGCCTCAAAGCAGGTGATTATTTTTGAATTACTGGCTTAGAGGCAGGTTTTGGTTGCATAAAAAACAGATGTCCTGCCAAACATTCTCTCCTGTAGGCTGCCAGTCCATATAGGGGCTACCAAAAAGCCAATCAGAGCTCTTATTTGACATCCACATGGACTTTTTCATGCTTGTGTTGCTCTCCAACTCTTTTTTAAATTTAAATGTGGCTCACCAGCAAAAAAGGTTGGGGACCCCTGGGGTAGAGCCACACTCTGTATGAAACCCTGTCTGCTCTCAGTAGTGCTGTATCAGTTGAGTTGGGAGGCTGGGGGGCACAGGACCATATTACTGCACCAATTATTGAAACCCTCACCATAATACACAGGATTAGAAAAGGATAGGAAATTAAAAAAGCTATTTATTAGGACATGGAAACCTATTGCATTTGTACCTGTTGCACCAGTCATAGACATCCTATCCATTATTGCATTCATGCATATTATTGTAAGTTTTTCACTTACTAACTTGTGTATCATGCTATACCCATAGAATGGGGATTATAGTGATAGGCCTCCTTATATTTAATTAATTTAACAATTGGTTCCTATTTTATTTTTTATTCTTGGAGCAGTAACGGAAACAAAGAAAGTTTTCATTTTTTCATTGGCGCATGGACATCCCTTGGAATGTACCTAGCTTGTCCATCATTCAGAAAAAATACTAGGGAAGTTCTAGCAAGTCCTCCCTGTCTAGTGGAGACCACTAAACAGCATGTGCGGGTATGAACAAGACAAATTCATCTTTGTATGCTCCTGGTTGCACTAGCAGACTGGAAGACAAGTGATCAGACATGGCAACCTTCAGCCATGCTGTACTACTTTGCTTTTACTATCAGTTGTGGGTGAGTCCACACCCTTCTGCATTTTCAAGCTTTTTTTGGGATACTTCTTAGTTAAATGTCTTTCTTTTTAAATTATTTTTATTTAGTGGTGCAATAAAAGAAAGTGACTTGCCTAGAAAATCAAACAGATATATCTATGCAAATGTGGTTCAAAAATTTGCATCAGAACAATACACAAAATGTGTTAAAACAAAGTAAAATTTCTAATGAAAATGTCACTTATTTCTAGATTTAACTAGTTCCATAAATTCTGTTAGGTTATCTTAGAAAATAGTAGAAGCCACAAAGTAGATCCATGACCATATAAAGGTCACCACGATGCAGAGGTCATGGAATGTCAAGGTGAATTCTACACATAGACAATCACTAATTATGTTTTAAGCCAATCACTTAGCACAGCTTATAAGAATATATTAGCAAATAATTTATGACTCATGTATTATACAGTCTTCTTGGCACATTACTTCCTCCGGGGCCAATAACTGGGCAATCTTCAGCTGTTGGGCCCTAACTTACAGTTTGAGAATACCGCAATTGTTATATAACTAGCAACATTTTGTATTAGAGAGGTGCTGGCACAAAGACCTGTCTCCCTGTCCCATGTAACTCTGTACTCTCTGGCTTCTTACACTAGAGGTTCTCCAAGAGATGTTGTCATTCTGGATCACTGACATTTGGTTATGAGAATAGTAGTTTTGTCTGTTGCTGGCTCAAGTTCTCCTCTGACACACTTTATAAGAGCCACATTTATTTCATGGCACTGATTATTGAATTAGTTAAAGGGACCTGGACGCAAATATAGTTTCAGATGGTGTTGTTTGTCCATAGAGTTGTACGAGAGAATTTGTGCACCAGTCCTGTCCTATAAATACAGTATACCCAGCCAAATCCTGACACACCTTAGAAACCAGAGAAACACAATGCATTAGAATCCTGTAGACCCCACCAGTTTACCAGTGTATCTTCATGATGATACTTACAGAGTGGTGGCTTTTAGCAGAGACAATTTTCACTGCATCAGGGTCCCAGATGACCAGATCACTGTCTGATCCCACTGCTATTCTTCCTTTCCTAGGATAAAGGTTAAATATCTTGGCAGCGTTGGTGCTGGTCACAGCAACAAACTGGTTTTCATCCATTTTGCCTGTAGCCTGTAGGAATAATGATAATCTTATAAACTCTTCAGCATTCAAGCAGGAACTAGCACCGGAATATCTGTGCATTTAGGAGCCTGCAGTGTATGAAGCATAAAAATATTATGGGATATAATAAGTCAAAATAAGTATTTGCATTTTTTTTTTTTAAAGCTTTCCTTTTGGTCCCGAAACTATGTGCTTCCTTCTAGAAACACTTTAATAGTTGTAAAACTAGAAGTCTTCTCAGTTACAATAACGTCAATTCATTTATTACATTTATTTGTCTATATAGGGATGGAGCCAAGCCTAGTCCACCAAAGTTTGGGATGTGGGTTGAAGAAATGCAATGTGCAACTTTAAGTTACTTTATTCCTAGTGTCATTCAAAGTACAGCCTGTAAAGTAAGGGAACTAACAACCAGATAACAGTTTCAATTCATAACTGGTGAGATGCAAAGGAAAAATAGCATATCTGAAAATACTAAAACTAACTGCAGTTTAAAGAGAACTGCCTCTTTATGGACTGCGTGTGCCTGTCCACCATTATTCTGCCCATTATAATATACTCTGTAGTTATATTGTATCCTATATAATATATTAGCAGTTTTAAGTCTCCTCTATGTGAACACATGTATACAAATCATTTGCACAGTTGAAGGCGTCTCTAGTGAGTGGGAGGGACAGATAATTCTGGTCCTATAGCAGGTCCAGCTTGGGCCCCGAGAGCAAACAACATGCACTCCAATCACAAGCACAGTTTGGATGTACCTGTTGAATAGAAGCATCTATACATTCAGTTATTTACAATACTGCATTTAGCAGAGGATCAGCTTAACATGCTTAAAAATATCCCATTTTACACCATACATAAAAAGGAGGCTATATATATAGAAGGCTCAGTGAATGGTGTGTTTTACAGAAATAAACAGAACGAATGGAGTACTAACCACCGACTTATCCCAGATTACAGACATTCTTTCTTCAATTCCGTTTGTGCCCTCAGGGATAAGAGTGAAGTTGTCCTTTCCAATGGCCTTTTGGGCGGTACTAAATGTTGCGTGTGCACTTCCAGTGACCTGAAGATCCCCACTGCAAAACAAACGGCAATTTTATTTTAATTAGCCACCTTTAGAAACTCAGTTCATCAATATATTATAGAAATTGTAAATACAGGAAATTCCTAAAAACATTTATTCACATCATCCCAATTAAACTTTAGAGGAAAGCAAACGTTTTCGGCTAGCTCCATCCATTGTCCATCAGGTAAGCACAGAGTGGGCTGAAAACTCTAGTTGAGTTGTTTTAGACTCTAGTAGCTACTGTATATCGTGATATGGATGAATGAGAACCTTCATAGACATGCACATGTGTACTTTGAAAACAGGCAAGAAAGTGTGTACAAGCAACACTGATAATGTGCAACTGATTCATGTGCAACTGTCCCACACCACACATGTGTTTCTTAGCCTACATGGCACAATGAGATCCTCTCCCAGTGACTGTTCACTGCCTGAAACTGGAGCTTCATTTCTCTTGACAACCAAAGGATCATTTCTCTAATGACTTGTGTTGTAGTAAACACGTCTGTGATTCCCATGACATGGCTCTACAACCTATAGCTCTCCAGCTGTGGTTGGACTACAATTCCCAGAAGACCCTGGCAGGCAGCAGCTGTGGGAAGTCATATTTCAGCTGGAGAAATGCAGGTTGCAGCTTTAGCCAAAGAATAGCACTGCAGAACATTTACATAGAACAATACACACTTGTGAATATAATATCACTCAGGCTGATGGGAGAGGGGCACAGTCACAATCCTACGATATGACAAACTATGTGTGTAGCCCAGTCCAATTCCTGCAGCTGGACTCCAAGCTAATGATAAACTGTATCAGATGTCGGCTGACAAACAATAGATCACGCAGAGATCCCACAGGACCAACCCGTCTGCCTGTTTTCCTTGCTATGAATGACATTATACAGTGATGTCATTTACTCTAAAGCCAAAGAACGAAGTAATTGCATTTGACCCAAAACCACATGAATTATAACATAGTACGAGAGGAAACATGCTTTACATTGTGCTTTAATACTCAAGGCAGGGCTGCAGTTGCACACGAAGCAGGCATACAGGACTGGATAATAAGGCCTGCCGGTGCTCATTTAAGCAAAGCTGATAATTGACTCCACTACAGTTGCCTACAGCAACAGGCATTATCTTTTATTCTCTGCAGCTGACTAGGCAAGGAACACAAGAACCTCCAGTTAGGCCATTAGCAACCATTCAAATCTTCAGGCAATGCCCCCTCCAACTCATAAATACATTACTAGTTGGGTTGCCACCTGTCAGGTTTTAACCTGGACAGCCCGTTTTTTGAAGGGCTTCCCGGGTCAAAACTGCCTGCCCAGTTTTCCAAATTTGGAAAACCAGGCAGGATTCCCTATGATTGATGCGGCAATTGGCCAATCAGCCCTGCCTGTCATCATGACCCACCCCCGCAGAATCACAGCACCGCCCCTGCCCAGATTCAACCAAGCCAAAAAAGTGGCAACCCTAATTACTGGGGAAAGGTCCAGCTCTAACCAATTACACAAAAGCTGATCCATCAAAGTGAGACTCTGGGCTGCCCACATGTGGTCACAGTCCAGTGCAGTGTGTTGTGGCTCTATTTGTCCGCCCTTACCATCTACATATCTGAATCTTTGTCCAACATGGCCACCTTGTTTTGGTTAATATCAGGCTGATAAATCCACTAATAGAGAGCAGTACAAGCGATCAAGAAGTGACTGCATCAATTGACCCATGTGGTCCTCATGCCAACAGAATTTTTAACCTGTCCAAAAGATACCTTGCCATTTTACAGACAGATTCCTATTTGAAAGGCCAGCTTTACTAAAAATGAAAGGAAATTGCTTATTGGTAACTGGGGGCTACACTAATGATGTAATTTAGCCTGCTAGTAGGTAAATACGTAGATATTAATATTATAGAGCATTTCTACATTTTTATTAAGTTACGATTTAAAATACTATCTGGTTAAGAAATCCTCAAAATCCAGACAGCAAACAGACTTTATTCAGTCCCAGGTCCATTCATCAGTCATTCACATCACCGACTGGTTGTCAGGGTAAGTGGGATTCGAGCAACTAGATGTGGAAATTCCATGATACATCATTCAAAAAGGTCTCTGGTTAAAGGAGAAGGAAAGGCTAAAAATAAGTAAGCTTTATCAGAAAGGTCTATATAAATACACCAGTAAACCCTCAAAGTAATGCTGCTCTGAGTCCTCTGTCAAATGAAACACTGCATTTCTTTCCTTCTATTGTGTACACATCAGACTTTTTAGTTTTCAACTTAAACCTCCAGTGCCTGGGCTTGAGCATGCTCAGTTTGCTCCTCTTCCCCTCCTTTCTGCAATCTGAGCCCAGAGCTATGAGCAAGCATGAAGAAACTCAGGCAGGAAGTGACTTCACACCAAGCTAATATGGTCGCTGCTATCCTAAACTAACAGATAAAGCTTCTAGAGCTGTTTACTCAGGTATGGTAAAGCATTGTACAGAATAAATATAGTGTTATAGCTTGCAATAAACTGCTTAGGTAGCTTTCCTTCTCCTTTAAGCAAACAACTTGCTGCATGATACTAAAAGTTTTGATTGTGACTAAACCTTTTAATACAATGAAACATAATCCTCCTAAAAGACTGATATCTAAAACTGCTAAAACAAAATACGCCTGTGTGTACTGGGCAGAGTTTACCTATGGGATCTGCTTCCAACCTTCTTTGGAAGAAATATTTGTGCACGTGTTTAATCCTCAGGTTAGCCTGTATGCTTTATATAACGGCTTTCAGTCTATCACAGCCACTAATGGACAGAGACCATGCACAATAAAATATGTTCCCTAATCTGTACCAGATGGAGAGACACTGCCAACAGGGGAGATTAAAAAAATAGTCACAAGCTCTCCACATAGATAAAGCTTAACATGACTTCCAGCATAACATAGCAAAGTATGTACAACATAGCAATGTCCGTAGGGGATACGGGAAGAAGGGAAAAATGTCACTGGTACTATGAATAGTAAAGGAAAGTTATAGACAATGCTGATTTCTTAGCAACAGACAGGGCTGTATGATGGCTTGGCTTGGTGGGTGCGCAGAACATACTGTATACAAATATAAATACACATTACTGATCTGAGCTCTGTGCATAGCCTTAAGAGATACAGACACCGGAATTTGTTTCATTTCTATCATAGCATTATCTTTGAATACTAATTATAATTTTGTCATTAAAGTATTTGCCAGATGCTTTTACATTACTTTTCTTACCCCCATGTTCCTCTATGAGGGGGCTGCCATATTTGTTCAGCACAAGTCCATTAGCGATGTTGCCAAACAAGCAGATCTCTCCCCGATATGCCAACCTTGAGGAAAGTGATATCGGGCTCCTCCGATCGTGGGCCATAGGGCCCGATCGGATCAGAACAAAGCAGATACAGATCACGGGGCCAAATCAACGAATAGATGCGCCTGTGATACAATGGGATTTTTAGTCCTGTCCAATCGACGTCTGGCCTACTTTAGGCCAGATATCGATCAGGGAAGCCTAACTCGGTCTGGCAGCAGCTTTTGTCGGCCCCCTGTACGGTCACCTTTAAGAAGGGACAGTGAAGTTGGCAAAATAGTCAGGTTTAGGAACAAGTAGGAGCTCACACTCTAGTACAGCAGGTCCTGTTGTGCATACACTGACTGAGGGCTAAGGGGCAGGTTGACTACCACTAGGGGGCACTGAAATAAATACATGGAGACCTTGTCATCATCTATATGGCTAGATCATCCCTCCATATGAGTTACAAATGTATGCACTTATTCTTGAGAAAATGCATTTTCACAGATTGATATGAGAAAACACAAGTAATATGGCAGCACTCAGTCTAAGTCAAATTGAGTAAAGCAGATGGTGGACTGCATAATACCTTTGTCTTCACATAGTAATCTAACACTTCTGTACAGACACAGTTGCACAACACAAGGAAGGGTACGTATAATAATATAACGGCTGTATCCCTGGTGCAGTATGAATGCAGGTGATCAGCGGAGCAAATATGAAGGTAAGTTAAGAAATATTGCATTTGGACAGGTATATTAATTCTAGATGCACATGGAACATGCAGTGTATATACATGTGTAATTAGAACAAATGTTGTCAAGGGAAAATATGTAGTAAGAAAGGCAGCCTTTTGCCTCAGCCCGGGAACCAACAGTCAGTTAGTATACTATTTATTGAAAGTTTTTGTACTGTAGAAAATATATTACCTTATAACTCCCTACACTTTTTGACCAAGAAGAGAACTAGTTGTTTAGATAGAGTGGTAGGACTTTTTCAACGGCCATAGATCGTTTTACCTTGCCAGAAGTGAGTTGATGTAGTCAGGGGTTGTTGGATCTGGGCTCAGAGGTGGTGACGTCACAAATGCAGCTGCTTTAGCCCAGTTCTTACTCCAGTAGTGTGTTCCGTCTGTGCCCAGACTGGCAGTGATTGGTTCACCAAAAACAACATAGCCTGAAAATTATGACATTTAAGCATCTATTATAATCCTGAATATAGCTTTTAATTCTTTCGGTTTTCAATGCCTTTAAATTAATTTGGCCAAACACTGCTTACATCTGCAGCTATCATCTAGAACTCATATATAGTTGTGCTCTTAAGTTGGCATAGCCTGGCAGAATTTATGATTTCTTAACCAGTTTTCAGAGAATATGAATGATAACACAAAAACTTTTCTTTCACTGAGGGTTAGTGGTTGGCTGAAGCCATTTATTGTCAAACAAACTACCCAAATGACCCTGATCAAAAATGTACATACCCCAGTTCTTAATACCGTGTATTGCCCCCTTTAACATCAATGACAGCTTGAAGTCTTTTGTGGTAGTTGTGGATGAGGCTCTTTATCTTCTCAGACGGTAAAGCTGCCCATTCTTCCTGGCAAAAAAAACCTCCAGTTCTCATAAATTCTTGGGCTGTCTTGTATGAACTGCACGTTTGAGGTCTCCCCAGAGTGGCTCA
>CM044436.1:95336610-95348524 GCA_024363595.1 Xenopus borealis
CCTCACTGCCCTCCATTTTGAACTGAGCACTGCTGCATTTATTGGTGCAGGGGAACCCCAGAGCTACCACTAATTCTGGACCAGGTGGTAGCTCCAGAGCTCAGATTGATGGAGGGAGCCGAGGTAGCCTGGAGCAACTGCCTGGTCTGGAGGTCTGCAGATGACCCACAAAACTTCCAGTACACAAAACAGTATGTTGAGCAATCGTTATTCTGCCTTACTGTTTGTACATGCTGAAGAGCAACTACAATGCAATACAAAGCAAATATAATGATTGCTAATCTTCCAGTAAATTTTTAACATGGTCAGGTGGCTTTCAAAAATTATCTTCCTTTTTTATAATAATCTGACTAACAGTGATAATTAGAACAGCGACTTTTACGGTGGTTGCCTAGGGCAGGGCTCTCCAAGCACCAGGCCGCGGGCTGTGCTTAACCAGGCTTTTTTGGGTCCTGGCTGCAATCTATAATAACTGTAAAAACAATTTAAAAGGGCCCAATCGCATTCAATCTCAGCCCCCTAATGCTCCATGTCCATGACAACAGCTGTGCAAAGCCAAGAAAAGTTTCTACTGATCTTGACAAGGCCCAAAATACAGTTTGGACAGTATTTCTGAGGTCCAGGTGGAGACAGGCTGATGCGTGGGTGCATTTCTGGCTTACCACTAAGCATGAAATGTACCCATGGATCAACAGGCCCCCACCTAGACCTCTGCAAAACGGTCTTGTTTTAGACTGGTCCGTGGTGCAGAAAAAATTTCAAGAAGACCAATGGTCAAGCAGATCTAAGAATTGCTGTGGATACCTTAAGCTCTTTCATGTCACTGTACATTTATGCTTATTTATTGCAATTTTTTGTCCTCCCTGTTTGTACATTTACATTATTGTAAAAAAAACGTACAGTGTTATGAATACAAGCAGCGATATACAAAGTTATACATACATGCATATTCACCTTGCTGAGAGACAGCTATGGAAACACAACTGGTTATACATTATTTAAACAATGGGCTCTGTAGAAGTCATTCACCTTTTTTTCTGGCTTGGGAGATCAGATCTACAGAGCTTTTGCTCATCACTTTGGTGACATACAGTGGGCAGTTAGTTTGGCTTGCAATGGTGATGGCACGGAAAACAGCTTCTGCTTCCAGCTAGAAGAACAAAGAGACAAGCAACGATAGTGAAGCACACAACAGAGGACGACTATTAGGATGCAATTCACAAGCAACGTGTAAAACCAGTCAGCAGAGTATTCATTGGCCAACGGAGGACACAAACACTTGACTCAACTATGGAACATGAAGATCCAACAAGAACAATGTATAGCATCAGACTTCATTCATTGTGCCGCTAGAAGATTAGGATCTTTTTTCATGCTGACTGCTGGTGTCTACTGTGGATAACTGGAACTGCCTCAAATATGGTAAACATATTGCTGGTGTTTCATACTTCACGAAAATAAAACTTGTATCTACGTCACTTGATAGAAAAGCTGTCAAATGCCAAGAGTAGCACTAAACTAATAAAAAGTTTTAACAGATACAATATAATTGTAATTAATTTTTAGGGTGATAAAGTTTAATAATCCCACTGTAGAAATGTTAGCCACTCAACGCAAAGCTTGAAGTCCACATTTTGCCCGGTATAATATGATCTCATGTACAACAAGGAATAATGGCACTGATATCCTGTTCCTGAGGAAGGGCATCTAAAGGGGGTTTGATCTTATGTAACCAATCGCCAAAACAAGGATCATCCTGAATGATGCCCCAAATAATGCTGGTTCAGGATGCAGCAATCAAAGTGTATAGTTTGTAATTATCCATTACACTCTACTACTGTACATCTTTGTATATTGTACCTCTATATACTGTATAAATGAGACATTATTTTCCATTGTTTACAGTGAAAACAAGTGCACTAAGAACCAAATTATGGCAGTGAGTTAGTACAGCCGGGTCCCTGTGTATCATCTGAGCTGGTGTGTTTGGCTGTCTGTGAATGTGTTCTTCCACATTAGCTGCACCTGGTATGTAAAAGATCCATTCAAATATAAATACTATCATTTATGGATCTGTTTCCTTTCACTGTGTTGCACACTGGGTCCTTTTCATCAGCCTCAATGCATCCTGTGCTTTTATGGTTTGTGCACAGAACTGCGATGGTGGAAATCCTTCCTTCATTCCATCACAATCAGCCCAGAGTTTAAGCTTGGTTCATTTCTTTTCTTGGCAGGCACACAAGGGTAAATGGTTTGATATTAGATAAGACTTGCTGTTAATGAAAGAAACTTGTCTGAGCACCATTTTGCTACATACCATAAATTCTTTATTAAACTTTCTAAAAATTACTATTAAAGGAAAGTGTAAAATAGAATAAAGTTAGAAATGCTGTATTTTGTATACTAAACATAAACATGAACTTACTGCACCACAAGCCTAATCAAACAAATGATTTATACTTTCAAAGTTGGCCACAGGAGGCTGTCATCTTGTAACTTTGTTATACAACTTTGCAAGACCAAGACTGTGCACATGCTCAGTGTGGTCTGGGCTTCTTAGGGATCATCATAAATTATCAAAAACAAAGCTGATTGAGTTCTGCATGGCTGGTAAGTAAGGCAGGGGCTCCCCCTGCTGTTCATAAGTATTGTTTCCCTGCCAGAAGTTAGGGACCGTCTGACAATTCCTATCCACAGCACTAAATGAAGGGAGAATTTCACTGCATACAGTCAGGTTTCTTATACAAATGGTACACATTTTTTAATTAAAGTATATTGAAGATAGATTTCTTTTTCATTAGAGAAAGCGAAAATGGCATTTTATTTCTTTGCCTTTCCTTGCCTTGCCTTTCCTTGCCTTTTCCTTGCTAAACTAGAATGGGTTCATTAAATATTCCCTGACAAGTCTAACATCATTTAATGAAGTCTAATATCAATGAATAGATACTACGGATTAAGTTCAGTACAACAGATGAAAAGCAATCAATAAACTAAGCATGCTATAGCGTTTGAAGGTAGACCTATAAAAATATGTCCTTGAAAACTTAATTTTTTGAGCCTTCTTAAGTTTTAATTATTTGTCATGGCAAGTGCGCTTTGTATATTTGTAAATGGGCACGATTTTACCTACAACAAAGTTAGAAGATTCAAGAGCAAATATTTTATGATGAACAATTTAGACAATCTTCCATGCCTAATACTAGGCAAGACCCTCAGGGCCCATAGGCAAAGTGTGTGCACCTGTACAAGTGAAGCAAAGCAATGCTGTCTATATAATAACACCGAATGGGGCAAGGTGCAGAGTACACCTGTTTTTTGCACCTTGAAGCTTGCAAATTGACCCTGATAACCTTTTCCATAAATTACCCCTTCACTATAAAAATCATATATATATATTCCTAGAGACCTGTGAGTTTTTATCTCCACTTTTTCTCTTTTGTTAAACATTGATGGTCAAAATATCACGTAGATAGAGAACTAAGTCATCTGACAAGGCTCTATCCTTATTGAAATGAAACATACTGACAGATGAAGCACAGAGTTGGAACAGTTGGGGTTGCTAAAGAAGTACATAGTCCACAGCTCAGACACCACATCACTGCTGACATCCATACCTGAATGACTATTCACATTGCCACACCAACCACATGCAGCTTACATTATGGCCCACACCCTGAATATTGGGAGCTCAGTGTTCCCTTAGCATCAAGCAAGTAATTCTAAGATCCTGCGTGCAGAATTCACCAGCGAATGTCCCAGCTTGCCTACCTCCAGGCTAGTAATAGTCACAGCAGGGCACTATAAAGTAATGTCAACAGCCTTCTAGCTGTGTTTATATGTCTACATTAACAGTAAGAGGAAAAGTCAAATAAAATCCACTAAACTGTTAAAATAGTGTTCAACTAAATCTCTTGACAGCACAGTTTCACTTAGTGCAGCAGTTCAAAACTACTTCACAGAAATCCAGCAGAAGGCACTGGGCAGGATGAAGCAATACAGAAGATTTTTACGGATTACAGACTGATACTGATCTCCACTGAATGGAATCATGAAGTATCATAAAGGGATACTGTCATGGGAAAAATGTCATTTTTCGAAAGGCATCAGTTAATAGTGCTGCTCCAGCAGAATTCTGCATTGAAATCCATTTCTCAAAAGAGCAAACAGATTTCTTTATATTTCATTTTGAAATCTGACATGCGGCTAGACATATTGTCAATTTCCCAGCTGCCCCAAGTCATGTGACTTGTGCTCTGATAAACTTCAATCTCTCTTCACTGCTGTACTGCAAGTTGGAGTGATATCACCCCCCCCCCCAGGAGCCTAACAACAGAACAATGGGAAGGTAACCAGATAACAGCTCCCTAACACAAGATAACAGCTGCCTGGTAGCTCTAAGAACAGCACTCTATAGTGCTATACCCATGTCCCACTGCGTACTATTCAGTTACATTGAGAAGGAAAAACAACAGCCTGCCAGAAAGCAGTTCCCTCCTAAAGTGCTGGCACAAGTCACATGATCAGGGGCAGCTGGGAAATTGACAAAATGTCTAGCCCCATTTTAGATTTCAAAACTGAATATAAAAAAATATGTTTGCTCTTATGAGAAATGGATTTCAGTGCAGAATTCTACTGGAGTAGCACTATTAACTGATGTGTTTTGAAAAATAAACATGTTTTCCCATGACAGTATCTCTTTAATAACACCTGGCTGCAAAAACATGTATGTAAAATGTGGCATATTAACAATCACACTAGTGGGTTTAGTTTCCTGTATGTTTGTATAAAGGCAAGAACAGCACAACATTTGGAACTTCTATTCTTCCACTTGTTTAAATGTACATCCCCAGTTAATTTTACATGAATAAATATATTCCCTAATAATAGCAAGTAAGGAATTTCCTCTTATGCTTTGTTGTCTTCTCTGCTCTCTAATTATAAGTATTTATAATTTGTATATGTTTTTCACGATTGTATTATGATGGTAGTATGTCAGACGAACTAAGTAGTCCAATAAGCTATGAAACCGGGGGAACCTGCTAGTCATCTGTGTGTATACAAAGGATGTGACCATGGATTAAATCACATATTCCACAGCATGTGTTCCGACCATATAAAAACAGCGTGATGGATGAGCAATTATAATATCGTTTCACTGTAGAGTAATTAAAAAAAACACAGCCCCCTGGAAGAGTTGGCTTCATCATGGCCAGTTAATGACTATTAATAAGTTAGGTGTTAGGCTGATTAAATAAAAAGCTGTTTTTAGTAGGTTTGATACCACAGCTCCGAGTCTCAGCCACATTTACTGCTAGGAAGAGTTTGAAGTGGTTTAAACAAGCCCCATGCGGCCCAATAACTTTAGGAGTGTAGAACAGACTAAAATAAGAAATGGTAAATAAAATGGCATCAATAATCTTTCACATAAATATTAGAATCTCACTAGGGAAATTAGAAATGATTAGAGAAATATCAGTACCGATGGCACACAAACCATTTTTCAGCCTTTTGTGTCTCACTCCTAGGTAAAGTTCATTACTTTTCCAAGATGGCTTACTGTGACTTTCTGCTTCAGAGCTGGATCTCAAGTTGCATAATGCTCCTGTATGTGTTTTCTGAACTACAGAGCTAAATGGCCATAAAAAAGTATTTTAAACCAATTAATTTTGTGAGCCTGGTGACATTTGTCTCAGATGTTGGTGGATGGGAATCCTATAATAAAAGCGAAGGCATCTCAGAACTGATTGGGTTTCCCTGAATAAATTGAAAGAACTCTTGGTGAAACAAATATGGCAGAAAACGGAGAAGGCTACAAATACTGACACACAGGTGTATTGCTAATGGAATGTGTGGTTCACAACTGAATAGACACACAACGAAAAAAAAACACACATTGCCGGCCTGTGGTGGCATCAGGTTGTGTTAACATTATTATTAAAGCAATTGCAAAGTTTGCTGTCTACTTAGAACAACCCATACAACCCAGCTCTTATTAAATGCAGCATCCTTTGATGATTGTGTTTTAGAAAATACTTATTAGGAGGATTTTTATTGCTGTTTTTGTTTTTTAAATTTCTTTTTAATTTATTTTGTTAGTTGATGACTTGTGGGTTTTTGTAATTCTTTATATTGTCATCCTTCTTATAAATTTCAATTCAGCATTGAAAGCTTGTTTTGACGATGCCATAGGTACCCTATGATATCACGAACACTTCCTATGTTTTTTTTTGTTATATTTGTATTATATTCAATGTGGGTTTTATTTTTCAAGACCATCAAGGACCAATAAACAATACTGTGCCCCTGGGCCTGGTGCATTCAGTGCAGACACATAACCAGGGCACTATGCTGTTGGCACATTGTCTAAAGCATCCTTGATAAAAGCTACAACTTCAACATTCAGGAACGGATTATTGTAATGCTTATCCTTTAACCATTCTTTTATTGAGCTGGTTATAATACAAAGCTTTTAGATACGTAATCTTACCTCCTCTGGTCGACTCAAAACATGACCCTCCGGTCCAGTAATGCCCAATTCTAACATTCGGTTTTGTTCCTAGAAGAAAAAAGTGCAATTAAAATATGCCTTCAGCCACTGTGTTCATTCCAGGTTTAGTAACCCTGAGCAACCAATCAGATGTTTATTTTAATAATCTTGTACATAACCTATGTTGACTGGTTGCCATGGATTACTGGCCCTACAGGAGACTTTATCTGTTAGTATTTTACCCCTTACATCATATAAACCCAAGTTCTGGTGACCACCTGCACTAAAAGACTAGATGACTTGCACAACATGCCTGCGGCAACACAGCAACAGGCTCCACCCATGTCTGCATGTTGAAAAAAGTGTAATTCTAAGCAACTTTCAAATATACTGTAGCTTCATTAAATTCTTTCAATGGTTTTTAAGTTATGTGTGTAATTACAATTCAACTCAGTGCTTGTTTATCCCTTTCTCTTCTCTGGATTCTGACTAACTGGCAACATTGCTTTAGAAGTGCAGCCACAAAAAATAATAAAATATGAAAACCAAAGTTAGAATGTGATTGTATATGAAACACGTTGGAATGCAACGTGAATTTTAAAATTTCAAATATATAGCTCTAATTACTTCCTTCTCTGCCTGTGATAATGATTATCAGACCGCAACTGATAATCCAGAAACTGGTGATTCTTCTCCCGCAGACTGCTGTACACCCCATCCTTGACAAATAATTATGAACTTTCTAGAAGATTTCATGCTTTTCATTTCTCTTAAAGGAGAACTAAACCCTAAAAATGAAAACGACTAAAAATGCCATATTTTAAATACTAAACGTATTGCACCAGCCTAAAGTTTTAGCTTATCAATAGCAGCAATGATCTAGGACTTCAAACTTGTCACAGGGGGTCACCATCTTGGAAAGTGTCTGTGACACTCACATGCTCAGTGGGCCCTGAGCAGCTGTTGAGAAGCTAAGCTTAGGGGTCGTCACTAATTATCCAGCAGAAAATGAGGTGTGTCTGTAATATAAGCTGATGCTACGGGACTGATTATTACATTCTGATGCTAATTGCACTGGTTTCTGTGCTGCCATGTAGTAATTATCTGTATTAATGACTAATCAGCCTTATATTGTGACTATATTACTATTCTATGTGTACTGTATATTGTGAGTGGGTCCCTAAGCTCAGTAAGTGACAGCAGCACAGAGCATGTGAATCAGTGAATCAGCAGAAAAGAAGATGGGGAGCTACTGGGGCATCTACTGGGGAGACACAGATCTTTACTGCTAAAGGGCTGTGGTTGCCTTGGGCTGGTACAGAAGCACAAAACATAATGTACAACATTTGTAGCTACTTCTTTAGTTTAACTTTCCTTGTCCTTTAAGTTTTGGATGCCTTACTCACTGACTTCATAATGCTTGCATTTGCATTCTTGACCTCTCTCTAACATTCTATATCAGTTAGCAAGGATTCTGGAATATGTGCCAAGACCTGCAGTTCAGAGGTCTGTACAGGACTGCGGTTATGTTGCTGTTGACATTAAGGCAACTCTGCCAAAAGATATTACTTTCATCAGTGCCATTGTTCAATATGGAAATATTGTTTGACCAACCCATCGCTGTAATTTAAAAGAGTCTGGAGCTGCTACTTTAAAATAATGTATCATTTACTGAAATTAGTTAGTTGACTTTAATCAATTAAATATCTAGATAGATAGAAGTGTGTAAGTGAGAAGTAAGTAAGAAGTGAGTTTATTGGTTCAAAAACCCAATCTTTCGGTTTCCCTGAGAAAAGTCACTTTGTAAATTAAGGGCGTGCTCTTTTTGCAATTCTGCATAGTCTAAGTTCTTTCTCTATCAACCTTAGTTCATCATTGGTAGGTTATATTTTAGGTTGTTTGCTGTGTTAAACTGGAGGGAATCTAGCCCTGGCATTTCAGGTTCACAGAGGCACATAGAGGCCCAAAGAGCCCCCAGCAGCCCACTAAATACTGACTTTCTATGGCACCTTATCACAGCCCCTCTAGCGTTTGCCAGAACCCACAGATTGCCAATCCGGGCCTGCTCCACTGTATCAACTGAGCAATAAAATTTCCCTACAAATCCAAAATACAAACCTCGTAATGCAATTTCACAGGCATTTTATTTAAAGTCAGCACAGGTGTGCAACCTGTTATCCAGGATTAATTATATCATAGTTGTTATTATTACAAGATACGGTTTTATTACTACAGAGAACTTTTTTTTATTATTTGGATAAAATCGAGTCTATGGGAAATGGCCTTTTGTTAACTCTGAGCTTTCTGAATAATGGGACCCATACCTGTATCTGCAGCATGCATTTTAGCTTTAAGTTTATTGAAGACAAAATTCAGGCAAAGCTTTCAATAAAGCCAGCCTCTTACCTGGGCAATGATATCCCCATTCTCTGCGTGAACCTGAGCAATGGCTCCAAGGCCTCCCAAGAAAGTAAAGATTTCATATAACTAGAATACAAAAACATGAGGTACCAAATTAGAAATAAAAAAAACCCTCCTTTCAGAAAACCATCACCCTTTTTCCACTACTGTAGAAGATATTGTGCTGCAATGTATTGCACCATTAAAACATACACTGTCTAGTTCTTCTCAAACTCTAAATGGCTGCAGTATGACTGCAGTGACACTTCTGGACGAGCAGACGTAGCACAACGTTGAGCACATCATCCCTATTACTTTAAATATGACTGCTTCTAAGAGAGACGCCTAAAAGAAGGAAAAAACGTTCACTCTGTTTGGATTTCTGCCCAGAAAGGAAGGAAACAGAAATTGACTTTACCTCAGTGTTTGACATCTGATACAAATCTTTATAGGCCATGTAAACCATGAAAGAGTTAACACCTGCAAAGCAAAGTAAAAATGGAAATTGAGGAATGCGGTTTCCTTTGGAACACAGACGTGATAATTACTGCATACAGTAGGAATGAAAGGAGTTGGCTACTGAAGTTAAATATATAGAGGGGGTTGAGGGATGTCAGTCCAGCGTTTATCTCTGGCAGCTGAGGTAAAAAATTTACACTGGATTGAACGTATCGCCGGTGCGACACTTGGGGGCAGATTTATCATTATTAGGGCTTTTAGCACTCCAATTCGCCAAAAATACGATTTTCGTATGAAAAATTCACTAGTTTTGAGCGCTATTCGATTTCTCGTTTTTTTCTAACGCGTTCAATCGTTCGAAAAAATCGTACGATTCAAACGATCGAAGTGTTCGATCGCAGGATTTCTATTCAAGCAGGTATTAGAAAAAAAAAAGCCTATGGGGGATTCCCATAGGCTTGTATTACAATTTGGTAGCTTTAATCTGGCGAACTAGACAGTAGAGTGCAAGCTCTTCAACCATCGAATGATTGAATAGTCAAATAGAATTGTATCGAATTATCAAAATTTGATGGCCGAAGAGACCTACTTTGCATATTTGAAATTCGAAAAAATCGTAAAATCGGAATTCGATCGAATTTCAAATTCTTAAGTAAATTTAGTAAATGGGCCCCTTACTGTATAAATAAAATGACGCTGAATATCCCTTTAACTAGGCTAAAAATAACACATTCGTGAAAAATGCCAGAACTCATTTTCACCTCTTTAAGAGTTATGTTCTAGCAAAGGGCTGGGATTACTGGCAAAAGTAAAACAGGTTCACTCTCTCCAAAACAAGTATTGCTAGGAGAGGCCCTCGATACAATATTATGTATTTTGGCAGGAGGTCCCAGCAGGATGTGGGTTATAAGTGTTCCTATAAAACAGCAGTGGAATGACTTGAACTGTCATACGCACAAAAATCATCACCAATGAAGTTACTATGAATTTGATTTTTTTTTTTGCCCTATGAGCCCTACAGAACAACTGCTTGGCCACCTTTTCTAGAAAAAATAATCCATTATTGTTATATTGTTACTGAAGGAATCCCCAACTGTAATTCTATGCAAGATTCAAGATGCATATATATTAAAACATTTTCTAAATATTTGTTTATGACTTTATGTGCGCTTGAAACAATGGAGCAGAAGTTGTTTCTATGATTAGCTGCTTCTGCTACATTCTTTTAGGCCAATTTCTGATGGTTTGTTTTTAGACTTGCATACACCAGAAGCAATATATGCTCTGTGTGTGCTAACAGGCCAATCCTGTGCAGAATTCAGTGAATTGTCTCTACTGGAAGCCAGGAGAAAGACCAGACCCTGTTGGTTTCCAAAAAATGCCCAATGGTACCTTTCTGCTTGACAAGTCCCTCCACTTCTTGCTTTACACTGTCGCTCCAATGAGTGATGTCAACATGAAGCGAGTAGTCACAGCATGTTTTCCCATCAGCCCATTCTCTCCATTTTTCGAAGGACTCAGTCAGGCTGGCTTCTGGCTCTGGGATCACATGGTCAACTGGAAAATAATATATCGCATTAGAGAATAAGTGAAGCATGAACCAGAAAGGAGTTTTTGGAAGATATATACAGTATGGCAAGATCAGCTGGACAGATTGGATATAATGAATCCCCTTAGATATATAACTATAGAACAAAACATAGTTTGGACTGGCCTGCCAGAGAAAATCATCAAAGTATACTCACCTATCATGGTGGTTCCCCCAGCAAGAGCTGCCTTTGTACCCTGGAAGAAATCATCTACAGTTGTCATCCCTCTGTAGGGCATCTGTAAGTGGGTGTGCACGTCTATGCCTCCAGGAATAACCATTTTCCCATTGGCCTCAATGGTTTTCACTCCACCAGGAACAATTAAGTTGTCTCCAATCTGCCTGAAATGTCAACAGAAGTGTCATTGACCACCAACAACATTATCATTGAATACTGGGGTATTATCTTTGGTGTGCCCTAATGTCTGTTGCATCTTTTCCAGCCAAGAATCAATTTTGCACAGTGTTTTGCATGCTTAGTCATGGCTCTATAATTTAGCTGTCTTCTGCTTTATATTGTTTCAGTAGTCCAAACCAGCAGTGCAAAGAATAGCAAGTGATAGATACTGTGTTCAATAGCATTAATTACATTAACTTTACAATGAAATTGACTTTCATTGGACATATTTTACAACCTCCTTTACTGTACCCAAGACCAGTTTCTGTAAAGGGCAAGCAGAGAATGCAACCTAGTTAGGGTGAGAGAGGCTAAAAAGCCCATCACAATGCAAGACATGCAGAAGGCTTTACACTGCATGTAAAAGACAATAATTGAATCCACAAATCTGGCAGAACTTGATGGGAAAGGACAAAGTTTGAATGATTTTCAGAAAAGTCCAAAGCACTATAAACTCTTCCCTGTTTATCAGTACCTCTTCCACTTTCAAGCTTTCATCATGTGGTCCAGTTGGGAATTAGTTAAATGCAGGACAGTTAGTTGAATGAGGAAAATCAGAAAAGAAAAAGGAATTTTTGCAATT
>CM044436.1:95428503-95442475 GCA_024363595.1 Xenopus borealis
ATCTGGTTAGTATTTTATACCTCTTTATTTCACAAATAATAACATTCATAGAGGAAAAAATAAAGTTTTTGGGAACATCAGGACAAAATTGTGATCAGATAAAAACATGACTTAAAATCAGGGAAATGCACCCATTGAAATGCATTATAAATTGGTGGGACCACAAATAAAAAATGTAAAATGCGGGGAAACTTAAAATCAGGGTTTAACTGTATATTCAATCACTTGAGGGTGTCTAACATTTTGCACCTCCAAGTGGAAGAAGACTATCCTCCTTTAAGTGCAACAAAAAATTAGGCACATATTGCTATACCACAGGGCTTGTTTTTTTACGATGGCAACTAAATTGGAATTGTTGTTTATATTTATATATCAATTAATTAAAGGTAATTCCATTCAAACACACTCCTGTACTTCTGTATGGTTACAACATATGACATTGTGTCCTGTCTCTTCCGCTGAATCCTGACTGCCCAGGTGCTACTGCCACCCTGAATGTAGCAGTAAATAGGGGTTCTCACAGCAATTTTCTGCACAGTGAAAGAAAATATATTTCAGGAGTTAGAAACATTAAAAATAACAATATAACAATTCAGTAGCGTAACTGGAGGGCGGTGGTCCCTGGTTCAGGACGTTCAGCTGGTGTCCCCTCCGTACCTGATTATCTGCCCCAAAATCAGCCGCTGCTGCCGGAAATCTGCAGTGCGCGAGCTACCAAGCCAAATCTTTCCATGCGCCATTGCCCTAAGGGTCTGGATTCAGTCTGGCTGGGCACTACTAATTCAGCTGAATCAGCTCAGTAAAATAAAACAAAAAAAAACTGCCAAAATACCAAACGCAATCTTGATTCAATGCATATCTAAATCCAAAGGAGCTAGAGAGATATCACACCCCAAAATGTGACTTGTTGGCAGGAGCCAAAAGCAAGTGCAATAGGCCTGCTGACCTAATGGAGATACTGTAACTGGAGCAGCCTGTCTGGGTGGTACCTTGATGAATATATCATAAAGTTGCCATACATTTTCAGTTATTAAGCCAAGCAGTCTAAATCAAACATATGTTCCTTTTCATTCAGTGCCGAGTTATTGCTATGGGTTTTAACATAACAACATTCCACTTTCCCTAGTCAAAGCAAAACTTATATTTGGGTACAAGGCAAACAATATTAATACCGACATCCACCAGGTTAACTACAAGCTTTTTTTTTCGTCTGTGATTGATACTTATTTAACTTGCCCATTGATTTAGTTTCTCCTCTGATACCTTTCTGCTTGTACCAGGAGGTCTGTCATGGGGGGAACCAAAATCCAGGCTGCAGTTGGATCACAATCATACAATGGGTTTCAGACATCTGAGGCCAAACACAGCTCAACCCTCATGATATCAGTAACTTTACATTAGCTGCCTCGGCCTGTCAGAAGGATATGCAAGATCAAAGAAAGAGAAGCCATCCCTTAGACAAGAAATGGAGCGCATGGATACAGAGTTTGCAATAAGTACATCACACATCATCAGTATTTTCAGCATTGTGCATTGGCACGACTGGTATGGCTTGGAGAAAAGTTGAAAGCTTTTGTTTTCTGGAATGATAGTGTCCCTTTAACTTTTAATATGAAAACAAAACATGCTTTGTAGCTAAAATGGTATTAATCTGATATAGCAATATTGTTTCAAAGAAGGCTCAGCATAAGCTCAATCAATGTCACCATTGTGCAGCAGAATTAATTTCACTCTAAATATAAAAATGGCCCAACTAAGCATTCTTGTAAATGAGTTCCTATGTTTTTTTTGTTCAGTACCCCAGTGACATTGCTTTTCCACTGCTATAGACACAATCACTGTACACAAGTGCTAGAGCACTAAGGGGTGCAATCTCACCATAAGTAAGGCATGCTCATTGCACTGAATCAGGGCACTGTAGGCACAAATGGTGCTTTCTCATAATGCCTCCAGTCCACCCTACATGAATACAGTGCTGCTGAAAGTGGAAAGCACTGTATTCACGATTGAAGAAAAAAACAGTCTATAGAGTCACCAAGACACTTCTATAGAGGCACAGAGGCACTTATGGGCGCTAAGCGTGGGGAAGGGTACAATGTGCAAAACATCAGTTTGTGCCCGTTTTGCAATTTTTTAACCTGCAAACTCCTTCATATATGAGGTCTGTGAAGAAGCCAAAACTGCTCATTTAGTGCAAAAACTCGTGCAAGTCTCTATAGCTCCACCTATCTATCACATAATCTGATTTCTCTGTAAGATTTTCGAAATCCTGAAAACAATGTAACTAAGGATACATCTGGAAGTAACCAGCCATTGGAGAGGGGAGCACATATAGATAGTACTATAGATGAAGGGCAAACACCCAGCATAGGGTTTGTAACTAGTTGATAGCAAATGAGCCCTAAAGCCTCTGCATTGTACAACAGTAATCCAGTTTAATTCCGTGTGCAAATGTGTTCTGTATCTGTGTGTGTGTGTGTGTGTGTGTATGTGGGTTTATACAGTACCCATTTATTCATCCAACATTCAGCCAGGCATACATTCTATATATTTATGGTCTCAAAGATGACTTGCATCGGGCTGGGGCACCATGGAGCAACCACTTTTTGCTTCGTCATTTTTCTTAGTGGGTGCACGTGCCGTACAATGAAAAGTTGAACAAAAAGTTTTTACTGTGCGTGCATGGGGCAACAGAAAAATGAAGAAGCAAAAAAAGAAGGTCACTACATGGTACTCATAAAGAAACTATTATAATCACTGGGGTGCATAATATTTGGTGCCTTACATTGTCCTTTAAGAGCCACATCCTTAGTTTTCCTTAACCTCCCTTACTGGCAGATGTAAAAGATATATATGCAAGAAATTAATCAGGCCATATTCTTTTTAATAACCCACAGATTTGTTGTAAGCACCGATTTGGCATTTGCCAGTGTCTACTCTGCATCTGAATGCACTAAATCCAGCACAGGTGTATCTGGGAACACAATAAACCTGTATTCCAAGTGGGATTTGCTGAATTGGAATCCTTCAATAATGTACTATGATTCCTCTTGTGTTCAGTTAAAACTAAAACATGTCATGTTAAAGCTCTAGACAACAATTTTGTAGTGAATGAAAACAAGATTTTAAAGGGATACTGTCATGGGGAAAAATGCATCAGATTTTTTTTTTTTAATTTAACTTTGAAATCTCACATGGGGCTAGACATATTGTCAGTTTCCCTGCTTTCCCCAGTCATGTAACTTGTGCTTCAGTCACTCTTTACTGCTCTTTGCCCTCAGCAGCCTAACAACAGAACAATTGGAAGGTAACCAGATAACAGCTCCCTAACAGAACTGGTAGATCTAAGAACAGCATTCAATAGTAAAATCCAGGTCCCACTGTGATACATTCAGTTACATTGAGTAGGATAAACAACAGCCTGCCAGAAAGCAGTTCTATCCAAAAGTGCTGACTCCTTCTGAAAGCACATGACCAGGCAAAATGACCTGAGATGGCTGCCTACACATCAATATTACAACTAAAAAAATACACTTGCTAGTTCAGCAATTAAATGTATTGTAGAGTGAATTATTTGCAGTGTAAACTGTGTAATTTTGAAAAAAAAAAGAAATCATCAGAATCCCTTTAAACATGTTTAATTTTAAATCTATTCAAATGCAGCTGCTACTGAAAAGCAGCGTATGGATGTTTATAGTGTCTTTACTTCTTGTTTGGACTCCTGACACAATGGAGCAGAAGCCAGCTGATTAAATGACCTGGAGGAGAACTGACCTCTGCTACATTGTTTCAAGTCAGAACAAGAAAAAAAAAGAAAGAAATACTCCTTGCAGTTACAGTTATATTTACAATAACTTTAAACTGTTTCATTAAAAAATTACGAATCAATGTATATTGGTTAATTACATTTTCTTTAATTATGAAAAGAAGCGTTTTGCCCCCCAAAAAAACACAGTTCCTCAAAAACCCGGCAGTGTTCCACAGACTAGAGGCAAGAACAACACTGCAGGAATTCATCATGAAGCATTCCTTTGGTGCTACCGCAATAACCTAAAATGCAGATCACAACATAAGTAGAAGTCTGACATTAACACAGAAAAATGCAACTTAAGCTATTTCTATAAGATTTGAGAGAAAAAGTAACAAGATTTGGAAGAACTGGCCATGGTGTTACATTACCCTCATCTGGACTGGGATTCAGTAATTGAAATTGAGTCCACAGATCTACACCGAGTGAGGCGGGTCTGTGAATGGAAACCAGAATCTGAATTGTCAACATTATAGTGATGGGCGAAACGGGCGCGTTTCGGCGAAAAATTTTTCGCCGATTCGCGAAACGAGTCGCGCGTCGTTTTTGACGCGCGTCGCGTCGTTTCCAACGCGTGCTAAATTGCATTAGTGCAGTTGGCCATAGCAACCAGCTGAATCAGTGATGTTATTATGGGGGAGCAGAATCCATTGCTGAGGGTGCAGAGAGAGAGAGAGAGACTTCAAGTCCAATTCCCCATGGACATTGATGTGGGTGTAGTAGTTGGGGGTCTGCAAGTTTGGGTGGTGGAGGGGACAGGGGATGCCAAGCCTTTGAATCAGATCTTTTCTTTCATCTTCTAACTAGTACTAGACTGATCAAAACTGATGACAAAAAAGTTGCTATGGATAACTACACCGCTGAAATGTAGCACCTGTGTTCATAGATGAGCCATCTGGTGTGCACAAAAGCTGCAGCATCAAATATTTTGGTGGACAGCACATTGGTGCTAGTAGCTATTATCAAAGTTTGTGACACATTAATTAACTGCTTTATTAAATGGGTCTTAGGACCTGCATGAAATCACATTTAAAATGGTAATACCAGAAAATATAAATAGATCCGATTCTGTATGCATGCTTCACAATGAAAACCTGAAAACCTGGAGGATGTCGATTTGTTTGGCACCACCATTGGCTAAAATTGCTAACTTTTTACACTGTGTCCAGTAGTCCCTTCTTTTAAAAATGTGCTGGCCCAGGGTTCTTGACCCCAGAGTACATCTTTTTCTCTCTGCTATCAGGTAGCCCTTGTAAAATGGGCACAAAGTATGATCACAATGAACTTCTTAATACCTGGGAGCACACTGGGTTGTGACCTAGGCACCTGTCTCTTCTGCCTGCCCCTAGCTCTGGTCCTGGGTGGACCATCACTTCAAGGGTAGAGACACACGATGCTATTTGGGGGAGATTAGTCGACTGGCGACAAATCACCTCTTCCTCGATGCGACTAATCTCCCAGAACTGCCTCCCCGTTGGCCAGAATCGAAATCATCAGTGGGATAGCACTCTGAGCCCTTTGTTACCTGAAGTCGCCCGAAGTTTCCTCATGAAGCACTCCGAGTGCCGTCCCCCCGGCGATTTAGATTCTAGCCGACGGGGAGGCAGTTTGGGGAGATTAGTCACCCGAGGAAGAGGCGATTTGTCATCAGGCAACTAATCTTAACTAAATAGCACCGTGTGTCTTTACCCTAAAAAGAAATCTAATTTGCCATAAAACTCATCAAAGTGACCACTGACATTAGAGCTTACACTTACATGACTAACTGAGGCACATCTTAGGGCAGTAAGAGCATTTATTACTGTGCCAGAAACTCACAGCATTACACATTATCCTGCAACCCTGGTCTACAGGTTCCCTCTATCCGATTTTGATTTGATCTGGTTTTTGGAAGGTCACTCAAACTAAAGGTGGCCATACATGGTGAGATCAACATCACCAAACGAGCAGATCCCTCCCTAGGGCCCAAGGAGCGGATCAGAACGGTGCAGATACGGGTGGTCGGATCGCGGGACCGCATTAAACCGCATTAAAGAATGCCGCGATCCAACGGGATTTTTAATCCTGCCCGACTGACATCTGGCCGAGTCTGTGGGCAGCTTTTATCGGCCCGTGCATGGCCACCTTTAGGCACATTCATAGACTGGATTACTGTAAAAAGATTTACTTTGGCCCATTTCACTCTCAGTTGACTTTCCCAGTCTCGTTGAGTGGAGGGGGAGCAGGAGATTGTGTAAAAATTATTTAAAGGGGAATGCCACAAAAAGCATAACTTAAGCTTTATAGAAAAGTAAACATCATTTCAAGCAACTTTGCAATATACATCAATTAAAAAATATGCAGACTTTTCATGGTTTTTAATGGATTTTGACAATTCCCTAAGCCTAGCCCCCTGCTGACCTTTCTGACTACTTTGCTGAGCTGACTCCCTACGGTTACTTTGCCTTTTATCAGCAGCCATCTGCCCTTAGCCTGCATCCTCCAAGCCCCACAATTCCTTGCATACGTGATTTCAATAAGGATAGGAATGCGCAATGCATTGTGGGTTATGTAGTTCCTGCATGCTGTCTGTAAGCTGTGGCATAGTCGTTACAATTTGTAACATCAGCGTTTAGTCCCTCCTTCCCTGCCAGGATTGCAAATGATGCAGAAAAAGAAGAACTGTTAGCCGGATTTCAGCATAGAAAATGGCATTTATTCAGGTAACTGTGATGGGTATATTAGGGGTTTCTGTGTTTATCAAGTTTTAGTCTGGAAGCAGGAATTAAAGGAACAGTAACATGAAAAACAAAATGTGTATTAAAGTTATTAAAATATAATGTACTGTTGCTCTGCACTGGTAAAGCAGGTGTGTTTGCTTCCGAAAGACTACTATAGTTTATATTAAACAAACTGCTGAATAGTAATGGGGCAACCATCCAAGCTGGAAAAAAGGCTCAAGTTACACAGCAGATAACAGATAACACACCCTGTACTGGCCAGTGCTTATTTGTTATATCCTATGTAACTTGTGCATTTTCTCTTTTTTTTCCCAGCTTGATTTGCTGCCTAAAAGTACTACCCATTGACCCTAACCCGCCCCCTCCCAATCCGCACCCAGACCGGGCCCAGTGCTGCCCTTTATTTATAGACCCGCGTCCGCCCACAGTGATGCCACAAAAGGGTCAGGGCAGGGGTGGGCAGAAGTCTATAAATTCTGGCGCCGGAAACCGGAACTGCTAGGTCGCGGGGGAGGGGAGAGTAGGAGAGGAGCTCCACCCGGACCCGCCAGCAACCTGAAGATTTCGTGCAGGAGTAGGCCCGAACCCGCCTGATCTGTGGGTTTAAGGGTTTCAGGTCGGCCCACACAGTAGGGTAGTCTTTCTGAAACAAACGCACAGCTTTTACCAGTGCATGTTAACAGTATATTATATGTTACTTTAAAATGCTTTCATGTTTTGGTGTTACTGTTCCTGTAAAGGTCATTATCCTTACATTCTACATAATCAGCTGTACATGATGTTATACACCGAGGCACTTACTGCTACATATATAATGGCACACACTCTCCACCTACTGGTATATCAATAGTGGTGGTGTGCTGCCGTGATGTTACTCCACAAAAGTTGCAACTACGAAACAAATGGAACTGTTATGAATGTCAGCAATTTTTCCTGTTTTTTTTTTTTTATAGAATTCAAAGCGACTTTTTAATTGAAAAGTTTGTGAATTATGTGCCTTCTTCTTCAGACTCTTTCCAGCTTTTCACTGGGGGTCAGTGACCCCATCTAAAAACAATGCCCAGTAAGGCTATACGTTTAACCATAAAAATGTCATGTGATTTTATCATTGTGTATTTAAATGATCTTGAAAAAGATATTATTTAGCCTATGATTAAGGCAGTGCGAAACGCGTCAAGCAATGATGCGGTCTTTGATCTTAGTCAAACAATAAAAGAAAAGGGTTTTTAATAGAGGTGCGGTCCACATTTTCCTAAATTCTATACATTTAGAGACACGTTTATCAAAGGTCGAATTTCGAATTCATGTGAGTTTTTAAAAACTCCCTGAAATTCATTAAAAAAATCTAATTTGTAAAACTCAGGTGAATCGGATCGACCCGAAAACTCGAAGGTAAGGAAGGCTGCAAAGAACTCCAAACTGGTCCCAGGACATCTCTCATTGACTTATACACCAATCTGGCAGGTTTTATGTGGCAAATAGTCTGACTTGAGTCCTTAAAGGGCCAGCGTATGATAAATCTTGAAAACGGAATTGAATTTCTAAAAAAACACAAACTGAATTTGAACAATTTCCGAGTGGAATTTGACAGTTTCAGCCATAAGAAAAAAACTCAAAAAAATTTGAATTTTCAATTCGACCCTTGATAAATCTGCCTCTTATTGTTGTTTTTTTATTACTAATCTTTCTGTTCAGGCCCTCTCCCATTCATATCCCAGTCTCTTATTCCAATTGATGTATAGTTGCTAGGGTTATTTGGACCCTAGCAACCATATTGCTGAAATGGCAAACCCGGAGAGCTGCTGGATAGAAAGCTAAATAACTGAAAAACCCGCAAATAAAAAAAAAAGAAATCAATTTCAAATGGCACATCAGTGGTCCCCAACCAGTAGCTCTTGAGCAACATGTTGCTCTCCAACCCCTTGGATGTTGCTCCCAGTGGCCTCAAAGCAGGTGCTTATTTTTGAATTACTGGCTTAGAGGCAGGTTTTGTTTGTATAAAAAACACATATACTGCCAAACATTCTCTCCTGTAGGCTGCCAGTCCATATAGGGGTTACCAAAAAGCCAATCAGAGCTCTTATTTGACATCTACATGGACTTTTTCATGCTTGTGTTGCTCTCCAACTCTTTTTTACATTTAAATGTGGCTCACGAGCAAAAAAGGTTGGTGACCCCTGCTCTACATCATATTAAAAGTTAATGTAAAGGTTTCTATGTGCAAAAGGCAATTAGAAACTGGGCACAGGCCTGGACTGGCATTCTGCAGGTTCTGGCAAATGCCAGAGGGGCTGCTTTAAGATACCATTGAAAGTCATGATTTAGTGGGCTGCTGCTGTTTGGGCTTCTCTATGCTTGGAATGCCAGGGCCTATTTTGACCCTCAGTCTAGACCTGACTGGCCACATCTTCTGGGCACATGTCAAGCTCCTGTAACATGCCAATGGGCCAGACAATAGCAATCCCTGACACACTCCTGTGACCCTTTGGACATGTGAATGACCATCTCATTTAGGGCTAGTCTACACGGCAAGATTCAGGGAGTCGCCTGGCGACTAATGGCCAATTCTTGGGGCGACTAATCTCCCTGAATTGCTTGCCCGTGTCTCGCGCCCACTAAACTGCGACTATTCACACACGGCGCTGCGTTTTCCTAGGTCACTGAAAATTGCCTTGTGAGGCAATTTCGAGCGACTTAGAAAAATGCCGTGCCGCGTGCTAATAGGCGCAGGGGACTTTACATTTCAGTGGGCGCGAGACACGGGCAAGCAATTTAGGGAGATTAGTCGCCAGGCGACAAATCTCCCTGAATCTTGCGTGTGAATAGAAAGCTTGCAAGTGTCTAGTCCTTTAATAAGCAAGTGTCACGTGGATGACAAATGGCCCATGAACAGTATTAACACTGCAGCAGCTCAGCGTTGTCATATGAATGGGATTCGCCAGTAGAGGAACGAGACACACCTCGCCCGAGCAGCTGCTGCCCAGCCAACTCCACACTGACTCCCCACAGCCGTAGCACCCACAGTCAACTCCAAGTAACCACAGAGATGCACTTTTGTATAGAGGGTTTTTTTTGCTAGAGCTCAGTAGAAGCTTATCCCCCCTCCCACTTAGTAGACTTTACCGCTTTCTCGTCCAGGTTCTGCAGCGCTTCTTTGCCCGGGGTGATACCAATCTCCACTTTGGGGGGCTCCGCTCCGCTGTTCACCTCGTTATTTTGGTGGGTGTGGTTGTCAGTAGCCGGGCGGATAGAGGCGCCTCTCCTATTGCCGGGCTGCCCCACTCTCAGGGAGTCGAAATCGATGGTCTTACTTTCATACGCTCCCTCCACATTGCAGAACATCCCTCCGTACTTTACCCGGGGCACTTGGCTGGTGGTACCCGGACGGGCCAGGTAGAAGGGCAGGTCGTCTTCCCTGTCCAATTCCCTGTTGCCTGATGCCATCTCTGAGACTCTGAGGAAGGGGAGCGGGAGCAGATACTCACTCACACTGCCTCGCACAGTCAGAGCAGCGGAGAAAAGGAGGAGAGGCGATGCAGCTTCCTGCCACAGAGGGCAGCACTGAGCAGAGACCGCTGACAGCAACTCACAGTCACTGCTCCTCAGTAGCAATCCTCATATGGACAGACTGATGCACAAGTGTGAGTGCACTCTTTACTCTCTCTCTCTATCCTCTTCCCTGCTGCTGCTGCTGCTGCTGCTGACAACCCTCCCTCCTACTATAATCATCTTTCTATGCTTTATACTACTGACAAATTACATGGTTTTAACAATTATTTCATATGAGTGTGAACTATAGATATTGTTCAACTCCAACTCACAGAATCATAGGCCAGTACACACTGATAACCCCTGTGTTATCACCTGGAAAAATAACAAAAATATCTCCTGATGGGGCAAATGAATAAAATCCTAAAAAGGGGCGTTTTATGTTAACGCATGACTGGGGGCAGCTGGGAAACCAACAATCTGTCTAGCCTTACGTCAGATTTCAAAATTGAATATTAAAAAATCTGTTCAGTGCAGAAGTCTGCTGGAGCAGCACTATTAACTAATGTGTTTTGAAGAAGAAGAAAAAACAAGTTTTCCCATGACAGCATCCCTTTAATCAGAGTGAGGGTAGGCTCTAAATAAGTGCGTTTTAAGAGATTTCTTGAAAGCAGAAAGTTTGGGAGAAAGTCGGACAGACCTACAGGGCCGGATTTACATAGCGGGTGCCCCTAGACCCACCCAGGGGCGTAACTACCGGGGGAGCAGGGGGTGCAACTGGGTCAGGGCCCGCACCCCCGCAGGGCCCCCCCCCTGTCAGTCTCGCGCCTGGACTTGAATTGGCTGCAGCAGCGCAGAAAATCAATCATGGCGATGATGGGGGGGGCCTGGCTGCACGGCCCGCACCAGGGCCCGCCCCCACCTGGTTCCGTTACTGGGCCCACCACCGTTCGTCGCCCCCATACTCTGCCCTTTATTCGCAAATTTTCATCATCAGGACCTGAGCAATGGAGATTGGCACATGGGAAATTTAAAAACCTATCGCATTTCCTGTGTATGCCCAGTGTTTCTGAATCAATGTGGGTGTGGCTGGGCAGCATACCACCCCCTAAAATCCCGGGCCTAAGTGGCCTTTCCACAAATCTGCAGACCTAGAGTGAGAATTCCAGAAGAGGTTATTGTTATTGCTACTTTTTATTACTCATCTTTTTATTGAGACCCTCTCCTATTCAGATTCCAGTCTCATAGTCACATCATTGCATGATTGCATGGTAGACCCTAGCAACCAGATTGCAAACAGGAGAGCTGCTAAATAACTCATAAACAACATATAAAGAGACATTTATATGCAGGCACAAGTCACATGACTGGGGCATCTGGGAAACCGACAATGTGTGTAGCCTCACGTCAGATTTCAAAATTGAATATAAAATAATCTGTTCAGTGGAGAAGTCTTCTGGAGCAGCACTGTTAACTGATGTGTTTTGTAGGGTGAGAATTCCAGAGGAGTTTATTGTTATTGCTACTTTTTATTACTCATCTTTTTATTCGGGCCCTCTCCTATTCAGATTCCAGTCTCATATTCACATCAATGCATGGTTGCTAGGGTACTATTCCCAAGCAACCACGTTGCAAACAGGAGAGCTGCTAAATAATAGCTCATAAACAACAAATAAAGAGACAAGTTGTCCCACAACATCACTCTCGTTTTTTTCATACTGAAAGCTAATTTAACCCTTTAAAGTGATTGTTCACCTTCCAAACATGTTTTTAAGGATTCAATTTACTGTAAAGGAGAAAATAATCCACATGAGCATAATGTTATTTAGTGTAATGGCTATGAGCAGAGGAGATGCCACTTAGAATCCTATAATCTACCATAGACCGCACACACTTGTTGGCCAAGTTGGGGGCTTTTTTGGCCTTGGTCTATTTTAAATGCTAGGGCCAGAGCAAGCTGTAGGGCGTCCTTCTATGAGGTGGAGAAACAAGTAGCCAGGAAACACACACACACACCTGTGCAGAAAACATTGTAGGAAGCTATTATATACCTTATACCGGTCCAACAAATAGTTTAGTGAGAAGGTCTCCTTGTGAAAAAATTACCTTATAAGGTCAGATTTTTTTTTTTAAAAAAAACCTCAAAACATGTTTTGTTCCCTGTAAAAATGTGCCTCAGGCAGGAGATATGGGACTTAGGGGACCTGAACTGGGTCAAAGTCAAAGTATATTTCCTAGTAGACTCGGCAGATGTTTTACTGTAGGTCTCACGGAGACCCCTATTCAACAGGTGATGGCGACATAACTCACTCTAAATCTCTGAGGTTGTTATTCTATACTGGAAGTAAAGTCCTCACTGGATATTTAGAGTAGACCTGGCAGATGGAGAACATTCATGGGTCACTCCAATACTTGCCATCAATAAATAGCTGATTTCCTTTATACAGATATAGTGGCACAGTATTAAGACATATATTTCCTTGTAACACAAGCAGTTCCTTAAACCCATGCACTTTTTTAAATGTTTTGCTTAAGACTTGTGGAGTAAAGATCTACATTCAGTCTTCAGCTGGGGAGGAGGGTAGAAATGATGTTTGGGGTGATACCTATAGAAAGCTTTCCTCGTAGAATTGTATTTCAGTATATAGCAGTGGACCTCAATTTGAGGAAGCACGGAAGGCCTCCCTAATCCTTATTTATTTTCTTCCTGTGCTGATGATACTGGGAATTTTAATCTACTGGAAAAGAGCTTGCAAAAAATAACTTTTTTACCTTACCCTTTACCTTATCCAAGTATTGGAATAAGTCTTCTCTATAAATCCTGCTATGTGAATATATATATATATACAGTATATATATATATATATTCCGGAAGGTGCTAATGGCTGAAAATATAACTTTCCTTGTCAATTAAGATAGCCATTCATGCATAGGTTTGATGAGGTAGCTTGGCTGATTTTAATCATACTGCACAATTGTTTGTGCATTTGTAGAATATATGAGTGAAGGTTTCAACAGAGCATCCTAAGTATTGCACCATGTATGTCTAATTTAAAAAAATTCCAAGGTGTCTTCAAAAGCATGATGCATAAACAGATAAAATATTTTTAATTATAACAGATCCAGCTTCCTCTCAGATACCTTTGTTTAGGCCAGCTGCAGAAATCAGAGAGACAATTACATTTGACCATATCCTATACCACCAATTTGCAGTGTTCAAAGATTTTCTGGACCACCAGCAGGCCAGAATCCTTCCTTGGCCAATCATCAGCCAATAAAAGCTGCCGACAGACCAAGTTGGCTGCTTATTGGCCCATGTGTTGGGCCCTCTGACAGGCTTCCCTCATCGATATCTGGCCAAGAGTCGACCAGATGTCCATTGGACAGGGGTAAAAATCCTGTTGGATCCGACCACCCATATTGCTTGCATTATGATCCGATCATTGGGCCCTAGGGCCCATGCTCGGATTAGCCTGATATAGCCCACCTTGAAGGTGAGTATATCGAGGAGAGATCCACTTGTTTGGCAAAATCGCCAAATAAATGGATCTCTATGTGTATGGCCACCTTAAAGGGGATGTATGGTCAAAAATATTAATCCTCCTTTGCCTTTGTGGAACGAATATAGGCATATTTCACATAGGAATGCATTTTTTAAAATTAGCTTGTATTGAGTTGTCATCGAATACACGGCCCATAGCCGTCTCCTCTGCTTGGCCCACCTGCCTCTTCTGCAAGACCCGCCCACCAACCAATGAAAATGTAGTATGCGTGTGCCACTCTTTCATTCAAAGGTGGTAGTGAATTGAGAGCCTAGCAAGAGCTAGGGAAAAAACATAACAAATTAGCGACAAGATGTCTTTTCTACCTCTGCAGCAGTCTGCAGCTTTTCATCCAAACCCTGGTGAGCCTACCATACATTTTACTGCTTGGATCCATATGTTTGAAAATTACA
>CM044436.1:95451180-95461890 GCA_024363595.1 Xenopus borealis
CGAAACTATGCCTGACGAAGTGCGGCAAACGTCGGCTAAGCCAACGCTAGCACATTTTCGGCACTTAGTGAATTCGCCCCAGTGTTTCTGGAAGTCAGTCAGATAGCTCTGTTCCCCTGGTACCTCTTTAAAAACTTTCCTAAAACTTCCCCAAATTAGTGTTTCTCGCAATAGCTTAAAAGAAAAATAAGCACTATTAAAATGTAATATTGTACCCAAGTTTACCAAGTTTATTGTTTTTTTTTTAAATATGTTTATTGTGAAAAGATTGTTACCTATTTTTAAGGTCCTTAGTGCTACTTGGCTTAAACTAATCATCTTAAATAACCGCAAACGAAGGAGGGAAAGTCTTCTTTAATGAAGTTTTGCATTATGGGGAAAAGAAGATTGCATAATAGTCTTAGAGAAATGTAATTATGGCATTAAGATGTTTGACACATAATGTTAAGGTATTCAAACCGGAAATTCTAGAAGATAACAGCATGAAGGTCAAGTACGGTTTTACCACAAAGTATTTTCTTAATCGGCAAATGTGCTGCAGGCAAAATCATTCTAGGTGGGGACTTCACTTAATAATAGCTTAGATGGAGCAAGAGACCCCCAGATACACACTGCAGTGAATAATTGAGCTGTGGCCCAGTTAAAATACCTGATGGCATGATGCTGCTATTAGATACACGGAGGCAATCTCATCACTTGACAAAGGAATATACCTTTTATTCTAATGTACACCAGTCCTTTTCTAGTATAGATATGTTATTAGCATCAAGATTTCTACGGCCCTCTATAGGGAAAACAAAAATTTTGACCTGCTCTTGGTCAGACCACTCTCCAGTGCTGACCAAGTGTTTGGTAAAAAAAACTATTCTCTCAGGGTTGGCAGACAGCCCATGCCCTTTTATCCTTAAAGTGGTAAATGGGCAGCCGCTGGTGGATAATTGGCTTTATTCCCCTTTACATAGAACCTTTGTTTAGCCAATTGTTGGGTTTTATCTGCTTGATATGTTAAAAGTAAATTAAGTTTAGTTCTTACATTTTGCACCAGATGTTGTAAATACCTTGAGTGGGCTTCTATTAATTTATTTTCCTGTTTGGCTAGCTCTTTAGTCAATTTATCTATCTTTTCTTGACTCTTTTTTTCTGCCTAGCTCCAATTTGAATTAAAAGCCCTCTCATAACTGCTTTATGACAAGAGAACGCCAGAGGACACCTCAGGTTGGGCATTTATAGAAAAGAAATTTGTGAGCTCTTGCTTGAGTTGAGTTGTCCCCCAGGAGGGTATCATTTATTCACCATCTGAATTTCCCTTGACCAGCTGTTAAGTTATTTACATGGGCTGCATTATATGATGCACTTTTATAGAGAAACTGTGTATGTGGAATAACCGTAGGGATGAAGCCTTGCTGTCTGGGACTGTACTTTTCTGTTGCATGAACAGTTTTGGATTGGGCCTGTGGGACACTGCTTTGATTACATATCTTTTAATACGAAACGCGTCAGGATATGTTGTTTTAGCTTCATGGAATAGAATCTAGTTTTATCCTCAACGGTTGGCTGTAGGAGTGCTTGCTTCATTTTGTTTATCTGTGGCAGGACACCAAGAAAAAACCCAGGGGCCCTTGCGTGGAAGTTAGACGTGGCTTCCAACCTCCCTCCCTGGCACATCTGAAAGAAAAAAAAAGATAAGAAGGGGCCGCTGAGGGGGCGGGGGTCTGCGGCTCAGGGAGGGTACTTCGTGTCTGGTGGGGAATCTTGGTCCCAAAGTGCATTGCAGCATTAAATCACCCTTCTTTTACACCAAGCAAACACAGAAAGAAGTGATTTTGCCAGAAACCAGAGTAGAGTGTCAGACTTTGTGTTAGATTTACAGATTTTCCATTTCTCAAAATACTATGATGAAGCACAAAAGAGCAACACACCTGAGGGACAGTAATTGCAGTGTTTGTCTCATCATCATTTTGCTGAATGTTCCCATACAGGAAAGCATAGTGCATGTTAATAATAGACCCGAGGAAGCTTCTTGGTATTGTTCTTTCAGCACCTTGATCCGCCTTTGCAGAAAGAATAGATGATGAATGTAAGCTCATACTGAAACTGAAAGATGAGTTCTTAGTCAGCAACATCCTATCAAGCGCAGTTTTATTCAAGAGCTAACATATGTCCGCAGCCTGTTGGTTTTATATGTGCAAATAACTATTAAACATGTAGGGTGCACTACTGTAGCCCTAAGTGTTCTTGCACTTGCACCCCTGGAGTTGTAAATGGGCCCTTTTATTTACTACATAGGATAACAAGTTTTTTAAACTAAGTTTTTGAATAGTATGTTTGAATGAATGTTCCTGTAGCAACACACGGTACAAGTGTAACATGTTGCCTGGAATCAGACCAGTGATTTGGTGTTTCCATGCTGTCGGCATTAAATCTACCCAATGTGAGCGGCTAAAGTCTAGGTTCACGCTTATTGCTTCCTTGTAATTGAAAGTAAGCATGGCTTGTTTCTCCTGTTACTTATCTGGTCACAGATGATCAATGTAAGCCTTAGTCTAGCTATAAAACCCCTTACTCTGCACTGACTTGTGACCCAGGGTCGAACTGGGTCGGCAGAGCACCAGGAAAAAACCCTGTAGGCCCCAGCTCTTTTGGACCCCAGTCCGACGCTGCCATTGTAGGTCTGTTTCATATACTGTAGGTCCTGGGCAGCTCCGGGCCAAATGGACCTGGCGCCCCAGGCACCACAGCGCTCTACCCGCCCCCCCCTCCGTGCGCGCACGCGCTCTGCACGATGTATGCGTGCGCGCTGGGCACGCACGTCCATGGAGCTCCTCCCTGCCAGAGTGATTGACAGCGGGAGCCAGGGAGGGTAAGCGAGGGGAGGACAAGGGGAGGGGAGAGAGCGCCGGCTGGGAGGGCATCCGGAAGACAGAGCAGCGAACATGGGGTAGGCAGAAGACAGGTATCTGCCCAGCACCCCCCTTTGGTTGCGCCCTAGGCAGGTGCCTCTTCTGCCTACCCCTAGTTCCGGCCCTGGTCCTGGGTGTCTGATCAGTCTGATTTACTGTTCCTGACCTTTGCCTGTCCTTGACCTTTGCTGTTTCTCTGCCTGTACCAACCTTTGCCTGTTGTTGACCATTCTTCCAGATCCTGACTTTGAACTGTGTTACTGTTTGGTTTGACCCTAGCCTGTTTATCCTGACTTCACACTTGGTTGCTGATTCTGTACTGCTCTTCTGTTTGTTTTGACCCAGCCCATTCCATAACTTTGCCTCCTCCATTCCTCCAGTCACACAATCTGATTCCCTTGCCTGCCCTTAACCCTCACCTTGGTCCTCTCACTTTAAGTCCTTGCAGCATCTGAGTAGCGAAGTGTTCCTCTCGACGTGAAAGGCTGCTGTTATATAGGCAGACGCATGAGCCGAAACCTTAGTGGTGTTGGTTCTGGGTTTTGACATACCAAACACAACAACAGGTATGGAACCTGTTATCCAGAATGCTTGGGACCTGGTGCTTTTTCTTGATAACAGATCTTTGCATAAATTCCATCTTCATACCATTAGTCTATGAAAAAAAGGATTTAAAGATTAAATACTGTAAATCCAGTAGGCTTGTTTTGCATCCAAGGATTCAATCCTGATCTGTTTTATAATTACAAGATTTTTTTTTTTAAATTATAATTGTTTGGATAAAATAGGAGGTCTATAGGAGATGGTCTTCCCGTAATTTGGGGCTTTCTCGATAATGGGTTTCAGATCAAGGATCCCATACCTTTACTTTTCTACGTAGAACTAAGTCTGCCCTTTATGTACTGTATGTTAGCACTTTTTATTATAGTTTGATTGCTATCTGCTACCTTTGAAACTATAGAAATAAAGCAGTTGAAATACAGTTCACCAACAGGTTTCAGTCCATAAAATACGGTTGCAGGGTGGTTCCAGTGAGATCCAAACCAGTGAGTCCCCAAGGGTGGATTAGGTGCATAAAAAAACAAGGACCAGCTTTACTTTTATTGCATACTTGTCAGCATTACTTTAAGAAAACCACTGAAATGGGCAATTGCTTGCAGTGGAAAATTTATATACTTAGTGAGATTAAACATGATATGATAAAGTGTGACCTATGGCCATATCTGGCACTGCAAAGCATTATGTACCGTAACCAGGGCCAAACCAGCTAGAATTTAGTTGCCAAAAATGTTGTGTTGCAGGAGAGCCAAAATCCTAATGAATGTGTCTGCTTTCCCTCATTGCTGATGAAGATCAGGATATACCAGTGTTTGCATGCTGTTTGATCTTTGCTGTGATTAGCAAAATTAAAAATATATTTTTTTTATAATGTATTCCAGATGGTCAATGAATGTCATGATACATGATTTTCTGCTGCATTAATAAGATTTAGAATTGTCCAGTGGGAAAATTACTATCTGTTCTAGGAAAGACATCTGAAATTTGACATTACAAAAGAACAATAAAACTAAATATGATGATATTCCCATATGGCTATATATCTGGAGTTGGTTTACTCCATTTTTTTTTCTAATTTGGTTTAGATTTTAGACTACAAATTAAAGGAAAATGTATTGTGAGCGATGAAGAGAAAAATCTATGTTTTTTTTTTTAATTAAAACATGATTTACTTTTTCTCTGTATTAATAAAACAGAAGCGTAATTAGATGTTATTGGGCCCCACAGTAAATTAATATTAGGGTCCCAAACATATCGAGAGGTTGTTCTGTTTTACCAACATATGTTGAAAATGCTCCTTAATTAGGGACTCGTGGACCTCCACACCTCCTGAGCCCCCCTGCAGCCGCAGGGTCTGCTTCCTCTGTAGTTACACCACTCCTGGTTATTAAGCTGCATGAATCCATAATGAAGGCAAAACAATCCTATTGGGGTTATTGCATGTTTTAATGAAGTTTAGCAGACTTGAGGTATAGAGATTAAATTAGAACCCATATCCAGAAAAGCCCAGTATAAGCTGGGACTTGAATACAGGAATACAGGACCTCTTGGCTGTTGGGAGCTCACTTTAAAGGAGAATTCAGCCCTGTAAAAAAAATCAGTACCTCCACCCCACACAGACCTCCCCTCCTCCCCCCAGCCTAACTGCCCCTGGGGAAATGCCCCATACTATATACTTCAGGCAGAGGAGCTTCATGCAGCCATTTTCAGCCACTTCAGTAAGCTGACTGAGAGTTCGGCAATTTCCATCCATATCGGTGTATGCTTAGTTGTCGCAAACCGGCAAAATGCTCCAACTGTGCATGCTCCACCCCGCCGATCACCCAGTCAGCTTACTGGAGACCTGGAAGATGGCTGCATGGAACTCTGCTGTGTGAATCTGCGCTGAGGGGTAAGTATAGTGTATTGGGAATTGGGGGGGGGGCAGTTAGGCTGGGGGAGCGGAGGTCTATGTGGGGTGGGGGGGTACAGTTTTTTTTTTTTTACAGGGTTTAATTGTCCAGGAGAGCAGCCAATATGTACTCATCATCCTTCTCCTCATCTCACCTTTTACTCTAGGTTTGTTGGGTGGGGTCAGCCAATCTGCGCTGACTTTGCACTAGGCCTCCTCCCAGCTGGTGCCTGAGTATTGGCCTTGCTTTCTGAGCTCTGTGGCCAGGGCTGGAACTAGGGGTAGGCAGAAGAGGCAGCTGCCTAGGGGCGGCAAAAATTCAGCTCCTGGTAAAAAAAGAGCCGAATTTCCATGTTGAAAAACGGAAATGTGGCTCTTTTTTACCAGGAGTGGCATTTTTCAACCAGGAAATTCAGCTCTTCTAGTGCAGAGAGTGCATCTGCGCTCTCTGTACTAGTGTCGCAGACCGCCCCCGACCCTCTCTGGCACTGAAAATGTGAGTGCCTTTGGGAGGGGTGGGGGCGGCAAAAAGAAGATGCATATTGTCCCAGATCGCCCCAGTGCATGCGAGAACCGCTGCCTTTCATGTGCGCACGAGCGCTGGTGCGTAACATGAGCGTGCGAGTGCAGATGAGCACCACAACTGCGCATGTGCTGATGAGCATCGCTGCTGATCAGACTGGGATGGGGGGCAAGCTGGCCGGCTGCCCTGCCTAGTGCGTCTGACCGGCCAGGCCCGCTTCTGACTGTGGCTTGTCCTTAGTAGTTCCTGTTATGTTCCCATTTCTGTTCCGGGTCTGTTCTGTTCCTTGCTACATCTCCTGCTACTCCTCTAGGGTTGCCACATGGCTGATATTTTACCGGCCTTGGCCGGTATTTTTTGATGTTTGATCCCAATGTTATTAATAGGAAAAAAAGATAAATATATAGGAAGGCTGGTATTTTTTTCAAGAAAAGGTGGCAACCATTTACTCCGCTAGTCCTGCACCCCGACCTGTTCCTGTCCTCTTTCTGGCTCAGCTTTTGTTCTCACTCCTGCATTTGTCTAGTCTGGCTCACAGAACAGCTGGAGAATCAGTGATTGGACAGACCGGAGCAGGACAGACAGAATCAAGAATCAGGAATCAGGAAATACAGAACTGGTAGTGACTGGAACAGGACTGGAACTAGAGAAATGCAGGATTACAGTTCATGGTGAAGAACAGGTCAGGGTGCAGGACTAGAGCAAGAGCAGGAGCTGGAGCCAGAGTAAGAATCATAACAGAAGAACTAGGGACAAGGACATTGCTTAGGCACCAACTAGGAGGAGGGCTGTGCTTTTATAGGGCAGAGTCAGCCCTGATTGGCTGACCCCACACACCCAATAATGTTGGAAGGGAGATGTGCAGATACTGGTTGCTCTCCTGGCCCAGAGGTGAGCAGCCAACAGCCAGGAATTCTTGAGTTCTAGCCCCAGCAGAGCTTTGAACCCAGGACCCAAATATCAGAAAACTACATCTTTGATGCATGGGGAAGAACACAATTGTTAAGTCTTCTTCTTCACCTAATTCATTGTATGGCTCAGTCCAGTAGCTGTAAACATTTGTATCTACCCAGAAGTTATGACATGAATCTAAAGCAAATTCAGTGAAAAAATCTGCCATCTTGGTTTTACGTATTTGTTTTGACAGTTCAGCTACAGAAATTGGATCAGCATAAAGATATTTTTTCTAGTTTTTCAAGTTACTGAACAACTTTTTAGGGGGAATGAGGAGAAGGCTCTCGGGAGAGTACTAGATGCCAGTTGTTTTTTATTTATCCACTGGCACCTCAACTTCCCTGCTCTTGAGTGAGGTCCCATGTGCCTCTTTTAATCTACTTCATAAGGCCTATGACACAGTATGCGTTTTGAGCTCTATGCCTGCCACAGAAGTGAATTTGCCTTTTCCCAATATGCACTCACAACTGTTTATCAAGGGCAGATGTTGGTGTTGTTAGGGGAATCACTTGCAAATGATCACTGTTGGATGGCAGATATGGGCACTTTGACCACCAAAAATTGGTGTATACCTTACCATCCCTCTAGTATATTTATTTACTTATATATGTGCTGAGATTAAAGGCAGAAATCTCATTTACCCTACTACCGTGCATATCACTAATGGAACTTTTGCTATGATAAAAATTGTAGCCTTCTCATCAACCGAAATATTATGTTAATGGATAGGTTTGAAAATAATTACATATATTTGTACATATAAACAGCACTGCTGCTTTTTTGCTGAAGGCTCAGTCTGTGGATGAGTGGCAAAAGGTAATGGGTAACAGAGATGGCAAAGGATGGCAGACTATCCTCTGTATCACCCATCTTTGTGGTTGTTAGCCTCACTTACCCTGGCGATCACATTTTTAAAGGGGATCTCCACCAACAGCTACTTATTTTTTTGCTTAATGAAAGAAAATGTAATTGCAAACAACTTTTAATTTTTAATACATTTTACACAGGGATGCACCGAGTCAATTATTTTGGATTCGGTCGAACCATCGAATCCTTCATGAAAGATTAGTGCCGAAAACTGAATCTTAATTTGCATATGCAAATTATGGGTGGGAAGGGAAAACATTACTTCCTTTTTTGTGACAAAAAGTCACGGGATTTCCCTCCCCACCCCTAATTTGCATATGCAAATTAGGGGTTGCATTCAGTTCAGCTGGGCAGAAGGATTCAACCAAATCCAAATCCTCCTGATAAAGGCTGAATCCGGGCCGAATACCGAACCGAATCTTCAGCATTAGCTGAGCTGTTAAAGACAAAGAGACTATGGCCTAGTACATAATTTAATTATGGAAATGTTAATTAAATGTTCCTGCTCTCAGGGTAGGGTAATTAAGGGTAATTAAGTTGACTTCTCTGACCCCCTGCAAGGTTTATTTCTGGGTCCCTACACCACCCTGTGTACAGACTGTGATACCCCAACTGGGGTTCATACCCTGTGAGCTGCATGCAGGGTATAGATCTTTTGAGGCCCTTGCCCCTCTAGGCTCCCCTGCTGCTGCTACAGGGTGTACTGGCCTGATAGGTTGTGTTTGTTGTATGACATACAAATAATTAGCATAGAAGACACCTATGGGCTGCCCATGAGCATTTCCCTTACATGGTGTGTGGAAGTCGCAACTGCCAACCGTTTATTGACCTTTAATGTTGCCTTAGTCCATCCTTGAGATAACACCGCAATCCACACACTAGCACATTGGCAAATGACTTAATTACACCATAACATTTTGCTGCCAGTTCATACACTTAAGTACAAAAACAAAAGAATAATTCACTTTGTTTTGTTGAAAGAGATATCCTCTTTAAAGGAGAAGGAAAGCAGTTAATTGCTAATAGATTTACAAGAGTACAAGATAGGTGTACAAGATAGGTATACAAGAGTACAAGCTGTAACACTATATTTATTCTGTAGAATGCCACACAAAACACCTCTATAAACTCTGTTTGTTTAGGATAGCAGCTGCCACAATAGCTTGGCGTGACATCACTTCCTGCCTGATTGTCTCCCTGCTCACTCATAACTCTGGGCTCAGATTACAGTAGGATGGGTAGGAGGGAGGGAGGAAAGGGAGAGGGAGAGAGGAGCAAACTGAGCATGCTCAAGCCCTAGCCCTGGAGGTTTAAGCTGAAAACAGGAAGTATGATAGAGAAGCCCATGTGTACACAATAGAAGGAAGGAGATGTGGTGTTTCTTTTGACAGAGGACTCAGAGCAGCATTATTTTGAGGGTTTACTGGTGTATTTATATAGACCTTTCTGATAAAGCTTACTTCATTTTAGCTTTTCCTTCTCCTTTAGAGACACCCTAAAATAATCTCTGTACTTAAAATACTTAAGGAGGGTGTAGTACAATTTACAATTTTATTATAGCCTTTGTGAATTTATTTAGCAAACAATTCACTTATTAATGAATAAAAGGACAGTGTTCGTCACAGTTTAAAAAAAAAAAAACAAAAAAAAAATTTTATGCCTATGTAGTCATTTCATGCTTTCATGTAAATAAACTGTCAAATGTTTGCAGATCACAAGTGAAACAGATCATTCAGATGTTCATTAGAAACACTTTAATGCTGTTGCCATGGAATACTCTGAGTATGTAAACACAGCCAGACAATCGCTTTAAGGAGCCAGTCCTACTTTATAGCATGTGGCAACCGGCCAGAAAACTCCAGCAATTACATCACTTTGTGGAACAAGAGAGATGCGAAAAAGAAGAAATTAGACAGGAGACTGGACAGCCAACACGTCTACTTTGTTTGCCATGAACTCAGATACGCCCTTCATATGGCCTAAACTACTGAAATATATTGTACTGGGCAACAGCCTGGATTCATTGGCATGGGCTTAGGGGCATAGTTAGGAGTAATTAGACACAGAAGTATGTGCAGCATATTGCTTTGTAATTCACTGTAAATCCCTTGGATGCAATTGAGTTTAAATTATACCATAAGAAATGACTGCTGGGATATCTGATAAACATCAAAAATACATTATTGAACTGTCCTTTAAAAAAAAAAAAATAGAAAAAAAAATATATATATGTATCATGATAAAAGGAGATATGTTTTTCTTCAATCAAACATTTTGGCCGGACCATGAACTCTAAAGTCTGGCCGGATTTTTTAAAAATTCTTTTGTTAAAGAGTTTTTCCAAATGTGAAGTTCACTTGTAGGTCTAATCCGCGCACACAGATAACAGTTTTCCCTTAGTGTATCTAACAGGGCTAGGATGAAAATAATATTTAGCCCCGTGGCAAAACTGATTAGCGAAACATTTTATCTGAAAGTCTTATATTTTTTTTTTCCATAGCATCCTGATAAGGGAGCACATCATCTTAAAACAATTAAATGTATTGAAAACAGAAGAGAGCAGCGATTGGGGTGATTTATTATAAGTGGGAAAGGGTGGGGTGGCATTGTAGTCATTGTAATAATTAAACACACAAATACTGTATAATGTGCCCAGCCCTGAATGAATGCATCATAAACTAATAGTAATCTTTTTACAGGCCCAGTGGCATGTGTAAGGGCACAAAGAGGTGCCAAATTGGGCAGCACTTATGTACAGGGCTCTCTCATGTCTTGGGCTCATCCTGCTTATGTGCTGCCCCTCGTGAATACAGAATGCTGAATGCACCTTATTCATGGGACCTACACCTTGGCTGCTAAGTGTGGGGTAGGGTGCAAAGGTGCAGTTTGTGTGATTGTTTTGCATGCTGCACCATTCTCTACATTGTCTAAGACAATATCACTCAGTCTCTGACATAAAAGCCTCAGGGGCCCACCAAACGCATAAGTGCACCTGCTGCTGCAATTGCCTCTACCAA
>CM044436.1:95625970-95636070 GCA_024363595.1 Xenopus borealis
CAAAGTATACGCCTATGCTGGTGAAGCACAGGTGCCCAAAATTGTCATTTAAGGGGGACAGCTCTGGCTTTAATTGATGTGTGCATGCCTTGCCTGTCATCATTTTTTGAATAGTATTAGTCCTAATGGCTGCCACTAGGGTTAATGTTATGCAAATAAATGGCAATGTATTCTGGTTTGCAGAGTAGTGCTTAAGGGTAGTGACACATTGTAAGATTTGGGGAGATTTAGTGGCCTCTTCTTCGGGCGACATCCGGCTAGAAGTGATGACACTCAGAACGCTTCGTTTTTCAAAGTCACCAGAATGTTTTGCAAAACCTAATCATCACCTTTAAGGATGCGCAATTCTCTCATCCACCTAATTTTACCCTATACTGAACTATATAAACAATTTCTAATATTAAAGCCAACCCTTGTGTAAAGAAATAATTATCCTACAAACTGGAACGTAACATGAATAAGTAGTATTTTTGTTTGTCTGTAAGCTCTCAGAAATGAGCGATCAACATTCTTTTGCACTAATTCTATTTCAATCATCTAGAGAAAAATCACAGTTGTGCAACCCTTCTTACAGCATTTGAATTCTTGAATAGGTCAAACTGGTATGCTGCCAGAATTCTGCTGGGTTTAATAACAGGCCAACGAGACCGAGAGAACAGTTTATAAAGTTTATCCATTCGCTGTTATGGCTACAATAGGGCATTTCAGCCTGTATCACTACAATTCATTTATAGTCTTATACTGAGAATTGTGAATTTTTCTTCTATGATATCGCTATCCTGAGAAATGTCATTTATGCAGGAAGCGGAGTACAAGAATAACTGCTAACATGCAGCCTTTCAGACTGACCCTTCCAAAAGCATTATGGCTGATTGCTTGTCACGTCACTCACGTGAACATGCTGCATAAAAACAATTCTTATATATTCATTGGTTTTGTAATTAATAAGCATTTAACAGTCACCACCAGTTTAATAGAACCATACAATAGAAGGGGAGCAGATATGAAATACACAGACTATATACAAATACAGACACATAAGAGTTGATGACGTCCCTTTCTATTATCAGCAGTGCAGTTTATTGTAGGGTGAGGGGCTGAGGGGGCCCACATTTTTTTTTTGCTGTAGGTCTGCCATTGCCTGGTGTAATGCACCTTAAAGGGCTTTTTTCTCAATCTACAAATGCATTAATTTTACAGACTGCCTGCCTGATGTTTGACCTGACGTGGACCTTCTTCAAATGCAATGAAAAAAATGCCTCCCAGAGTAAAGCCTTGATCTTTCCAGTTTCTTGTAAACCTACATGTAATTTAACATCTAGAGGTTATTTTCTTTCTGGCTTCTGCCTGGAGCATCGTTTCTGTTTTTAATTCTGCTAACACTGAACAGCACCATCTGTACTGAACATTTACTGTGCTAGGAAACCATTTGGAATGAAAGTTTAGATTTGCAGGAATAAGGATGCAAAGTGTATCCCTAGTGTAGAGCCTGAATTTGCATGTAATTTTAATCTTGCAAATATTTTTCATATCCTAAAATGTATGTACCATAAAAACACTACTATTTTTCTTGTATTATTAGAATGCATAGGGTTTGTATGGACTATGTATGCACTTTATCTTCTTGTGGAGATGGGTAGTAGCTATGTAATAGAGAAGGAGAGGTTGGCTTGGATACATCTGTGGTTAGTGTAAAGTGATAGTAAAAGAAATTGTGCGAAGAGATCAACAAATGAATGGATCTCTCTCACCCGTGTGCTAGGCCAAATATGGGGACCAGTGATTGGTGATAGGGTTGCCACCCAGCCGGTATTTTACCGGCCTAGCCGGTAAAACACCAGCCAAGGCCGGGGCCGGTATTACAAATTTACCGGCAATGTAGCTGCCGGTAAATTTGTAATACCTCTTAAAAAGGCCCTTGCCTTGCCTGAAATCCAAAGAAAACGTACCTTTTTCGCGTCTTCAGCCGATCGCTGCAGTGGCTCCGCCCCTTTCTGCGGCACGGACCGCCTCTTTACGTCACAGCCCGCCCCTTTTTGGTCCCGCCCTCCCCGCCGGCCGGTAAGTAATTTGTAAAAAGGTGGCAACCCTAATTGGTGAGGAACTCATCAGTGTGCAGATGCAGTTGTTGCCCAACATCGATCAAGTTTTTCCATAAATAACCTGTGAGTACATCAGAATTTATTAGAGTTAAAAATTCACATAACTTTGAAAATCAACCTTTGATAAATCTGCTCCCAAATGTTTTGGGCAGAGCCCTTTATCAACACTTGATAAAGGGTTCTGCCTGAAACATGCAGTGTGCCCACACTGCTAATAAAGAACACATTACAGTTATAATTACTGCCTAAAGCTGTTTGATTCACCTATTTTTTGATAGTGACTTCTATACTTCAAGGTGCTAGTATAGTCACCTGCATCTACAGCCGTATGGACATAAGCTACAGTATTTGTGCCTGAATCATAATCTCTAGTTCATTACATTTTCACATTTGTCTATCTGGTTAAATTTGGACCGAATATTGTGCTGGCCATCAAAAGGTCCTCATACATAAACTACCAACCCAGTCTGGAGAGGCCAATTGGGCAGCTTTTAGCAGCCTTTGTATGGAAACTTTAATGTATTCTATGAAGAAGGCTTAGCTGTTTTATTAGCAAGATGGGGTTGCTTATACACTAAGAGCAAGGCAGAGTGCAAAAACATGAGCAACTTTGCACCCTGTCTAGCACATAGGTGAATTTCTGCAGGCAGACCTGTGTCTCCCTAAACAATGCAACTTTGCCTGTGTTTGGCAGTGCTGTATTCATGTGGGGTATAAGAACTCCAGTCCCCTAACTAATACCCAGGTCTGGACTTATAATCAAAATAGGTCCTGGCATTTCAGGTATAAGATGCCCAAACAGTCCCTCACCAGCCCACTAAATAGTGACTGTCTATGGAAACATACAGCAGCCACTCTGGCATTTGCCAGAACCCACAGATTGGTCCTGCACCTACCCTATGGTAAGGACAGTTACAGGGATTCTCTTACACACTTACACCTCACATCTGATTTTTTATCCTGTGTAAATTAACCTAATATGTTACATAACATGATATAAGGTGATCTGTGTATTAAGAACATTTAAATATATATCTTGAACACTTGAAGTTCAAAATAATATAAATCTTTAATACGGGAAGATCCTGGACACGTGAGGTTCCTTCTCTTGTCTTGTTTTGTTTGCACATTACCCCAAGTTTTCTTTTAAACGGACCTAAACACAGTTATTACTTTAAATGCTTTAAAGGGATAAATGCAGTTTGGGAGCTGTAGTCTAAAACACCTGCTTTTCAATAACCGAGCAACTAAACAACAGTATGTTCTCCCTCCTGATTAGTGCAATATCATACCACCAAAGTTTCACAATCACGTATATTGTATGTTAACTGCAAAATAAATCAGTAAGCAGCATTCTGATTGGTGAATATTCATGTATCTCTCTTTAAAGAACTAGGGAGCACAGTTGGGTAATTTTATTGTGGGTTACTTAGCCTAAACCAATATAAAGGGAGTCTGTAATCATTTTTATGATGTAGTGTAGGGGGGGAAGGGAGGGGGTGATATCACTCCATCTTGCAGTACGGCAGTAAAGAATGACCAAAGTTTATCAGAGCACAAGTCACATGACTGGGGACTGCAGGGAAACTGACTGTCTAGCCCCATGTCAGATTTCAAAATGAAATACTAAAAAAAAAAAAAAATCTGTTTTGCTTTTGAGAAATTCTGCGCTATTAACTGATGCGTTTTGAAAAAAAAGAAAAAAAAATCTTATAGAGCCAGTCAGGTTGGGTTTCAAAACTTTTTTTTAATTTCTGTTATGATGCATCTACTGAGTGCTAAAAAGGAGTTCATATCTGGATTTAATTGGTGGTTGGGAGGACAAAAGTTCTGGCTGTTGGGACAGGGACAGAGAATATACTAATAGCAACAGTTCCCCCTTAATTATATTGCAATTGGTACAACCCAACAACTTCCATGTATTATTCAAATGTGTGGTAAAACTGACACTAAAAAAAATATTTTAGCATATGAATGTACATTAAATGTTACCTATAGGTCATGTTGATAATTTTTTGCTGAGATGTTTGTTTTTGTATATAATTGTTAGTTGAAGTTCCTAAGCCTGACTCTCTGACACTCTGACTTTTCCAACCTGACTGTCCCATCTCAGCCTGTTAGTTACAGTTTCTAATGCTAACGGACTCCTGCTGCACAAATATGGCAGCCCCCTCATACAGGAACATGGGGGATCAGACAGGTAATGTAAAAGCATCATGCAAATACTTTATGGCAAATTTAGAAGTAGCTTTCAAAGCCAATATTATAATAGATGTAAAAAAAGAGTTTAATTTCAGGTGTCATTATCTCTTTCACATGAAAGGCCACTGGACTGACAGCAGAAACTAGTGAATATGTTCAGTAAATCTTATATAATGTAATGTAATAAAACCGCTGCCGTGACTTGGCCTGCTTTCAAATGCCTGATTTCCATTTCAAGTTACCTCACTGGCTGTAAATGTTTAGAGATAGACTGTACATTTGGGTTGCTTTGAGTTAGCACAGCCTACTTTTTGGAAATCCCTGGGAAAAAAATACATTCCAGAAAAAAAGACAATGATAAATGGAGAATTGAAACATGCAGGCACTGTGATGTCAGTATCAGGGTAAAAAAAAGGCATACCAAGCAAACAAACAGGAACAAAAAAAACCCACAAAGCTTTCTTTGTTGAATCAAAAAAGGATCTAATCAGAAGCATTGCTGGCATAAGAATGAACTTCCTCAATGTTGTGAAATACAAATTCCTCATGTGGGCCAATATTGAGTCTCTCGGTCATCCAGCTGCCATGGCCGACTTTTAACCAAATTATGTTCTTGTGTTACAGAAGAGCTACATTGAGCATATTTACTTGCTATGCCTAAATTTGCAAACCTTTCAGCTACGTTTGGCCTTCAGCTCCCAGTACCCCTAAAAGCTAAGGCAATATATAAAATATATATAGATCACTTGAGTTGTACAAACCATTGTCAAGCCATTGCTCAACATTATGTCAGCAAATGGGGTTTATGCTGAGCATACTTTTTGCTTATAGTTTATTTAAGAAATAAGGGTTTTTGATATTTCTTGCACCTATGTGAAGCCAAGCTATCGGCAAAAAGTCCCATTGTTGGAATTCCGCTGCCCCAGCAGTTAATTGTTTTATGATGTTTAAAGTGTATATTTTTAATTGCTTATGCTTATTTGCTTACCCATTGTTAGGTTGCTACCTAGTGACCATAGCTATATGGCAAACTCTGTATGTCCTTGTTTGCAAAACACTACTATTCCCTTTCCTTCTATGTGATATCTGTTCCTCCCATCATCCTTTTGTGTTCCTGTCTGCTATGAGTGAGGCACTACTCAGAGGCTAGGGAGGGAAATAATCTTTTTGACCTGCAGCACTTGTACATCCACTCCATTATTTGTACAAATAAAGCACCAAAGCACCCCAAATAAATCACCTGGTGAGTTCAGATATTTGGCAATGATTGCCCATAGCAGTGGTTGTTACAGCTCTATACAGGCCAGGCAGGGAGGGCTCATGGGGAAATCGGCAAACAAAATACCTGAAGAGGTCATGTTTCTATTTGCCGAACAGGAAATGTCCTTGAAATTAGTTTTTCAACAAGACAATGACCCCAAACACACCAGTAAACAAGCAAAACCTTTTTGGTTCAATAGAAGTGTTGGTGTTGAGGTGCGTAAGAAAAGACTTGCTTTTAAGGCTTTCAAGTTAGCTGGCACAGCGAATCATTTATAAGGTACAAGGAGGCCAATAAATCATTCAAAAAAGATATCAGGCAAGCTAAAATCGATATGGAAAAGGATGTTTCAGTAAGCAGTAAAAAGAATCCAAAATTAAGTTTTAAATATGTTAATAGTAAATAATGAAGCAGGAAGGGATATCAGAGGGGGATCAGCTGGTTTATGGGAACAAGCAAAAAGCTCAGATTCTGAATGCATATTTTTCATCTGTCTACACAAATGAGCAACCAGCTAATGAAGGTTTCCTTATTAATAGTCCCAATTCTAGTAATACATCTAATGATGCATGGTTCACACATGATGAAATTCAAAAGAGACTAGAACATGTTAAGATAAACAAAAGTCCAGGCCAGATGGTTTTCATCCCAGGGTACAATCTTAGCTCTGTGACTGACAAACCTCTTTAGTTTTTCAAGATCCATTGAGGTCTTATATGGTGATGAGTTATTGGCGAATTGCTAATGTGGTGCCGCTATTCAAAAAGGGATCCCGTTCTCAGCCTCAAAACTATAGGCCAGTTAGTCTGACGTTGGTGGTAGTAAAGCTTTTCGAAGGGTTAATAAAGTATAAGATACTGGAATTCATAGCAAACAACAATACAATAAGTTTGTGCCAGCATGGTTTTATGTGTAATAGATCTTGCTAGATTAACTTAATTTCTTTTTATGAGAAGGTAAGCAGGGACCTTGATTCTGGGATGGCAGTGGATGTGATTTACTTAGACATTGCTAAAGCATTCAATACAGTACCACAAAGAAGGCTATTGGTTAAATTAAGGAATGTTAGCCTGGAACATAATATTTTTAACTGGGTAGAAAACTGGCTAAAAGATAGACTACAAAGAGTGGTGGTAAATTGAACATTTTCTAATTGGACCAGTGTTGTTAGTGGGGTACCGCAGGCCTCTGTACTAGGTCCCTTGCTTTTCAACTTGTTTATTAATGACCTGGATGCGGGCATTGAAAGTACGGTTTCTATTTTTGCAGATGATTCTAAATTGTGCAGAACTATAGGTTCCATGCAGGATGCTGCCACTTTGCAGAGTGATTTGTCTAAGATGGGACACTGGGCAGCAAACTGGAAGATTAGGTTCAATGTTGATAAATGCAAGGTTATGCACTTTGGCAAAAATAACATAAATGCAAGTTATACACTAAATGGCAGTGTGTTGGGAGTTTCCTTAAGTGAGAAGGATCTTGGGGTTTTTATAGATAAAAAGTTGTCTAATTCTGGGCAGTGTCATTCTGTAGCTACTAAAGCAAATAGGGTTCTGTCCTGCATAAAAAAGGGCATAAACTCAAGGGATGAAAACATAATTATACCTCTTTATAGATCCCTGTTAAGGCCTCATCTGGAGTATGCAGTGCAGTTTTGGACTCCAGTCATTAAGAAGGATATAAAAGAGCCAGAGAGAGTGCAGAAACGTGCAACTAAGCTGGTTTGTGGAATGGAAGACAAATTATGAGGGTAGACTGTCCAGGTTGGGGTTGTTTTCTCTGGAAAAAAGGTGCTTGAGCGTGAACATGATTACACTTTTCAAGTACATTAGAGGACATTATAGACAAATAGCAGGGGACCGGGACATTTACCTATAAAGAGGATCACTGCACCAGACTAGAAGAAAAGGACTTTCATTTGAAGCAGGGTAGGTGGTTCTTCACAGTGAGGACAGTGAGGTTGTGGAATGCACTGCCGGGTGATGTTGTGATGGCTGATACTGTTAATGCTTTTAAGAGGGGCTTGGATGATTTCTTGGACAGACATAATATTAAAGGCTATAGTGATACTAAACTCTATAGTTAGTATATGTCCATATATAGCTATATGAAGTTATGGAGGGGGGTTGTGTGTGTGTGTATGCTGGGTTTTCATTTGGAAGGGTTGAACTTGATGGACTTTGTCTTTTTTCAACCCAATTTAACTATGTAATATCTTGGTTCCAGACCAACAAGACTGATGTTATGGAGTGCCCATCCCAATCAATAAACCTTAATTCAAAAGAAAATTTGTGGGGTGACATAAAAAATACTGTTTCTGAGGCAAAAGCAAGAAATGAAGAAGAATTGTGGAATGAAACAGGTGCCAGAATTTGGTGGACTCCATGTAACACAGATGTGCAGCAGTTCTCAGAAACACTGCTTAAACAACTAATATTAGTTCAGTCATTCAAAGTAAAGAATTGAATCTTGAAACATTTTTCAGTTTATACAGTGAATGTTTGAGTTTGTAAAGAAGAATGCAGACTGACATTTTTTGAACAGCCTAATATTCAATTTTCTTCACTTTTTGTAAAGGAATAACACAAATCTGATAATTTTTTCCTAATGTCTGATTTGGACAGAATGTGAAGTGTTCCCAATGCATTTGTGTGTGTACGGAAATAATATTATAAGGATTTTAAGCTTTATTCAAATACACTGCCGTTATTCTGAGCAAAACTGTATGAGTCAGCAAGTAGACTGTGTCTAATTTAAATTTTAAGTTTTTCCCTTTTAAGTGCAAAAAATATCAATATATATATACATATTTCCTAATTAAAATAATAGGCAGAAAGTATGTTCAATACAAGCCTTATCTAGCTGCTCATTGCATTATCACAATGAACACAAAGGTTCCTATGACCCCAGTGAAAGACCTTTGGACGCCACAAAGTGGTACATTCCAGATGATTAATGGTGGGAATGTGATTAGGAGATATGGACCGAAAATCAAAGCAAAGTGTATGCTGAATTGTTTGTATGGGCAGGAATCAAATAAAGGCACTAAGTTCAAGGGCCTAATGGTGATGAAACTGTTGTATCCCAAACAAAATCTTAATACATTTACTACAACAGGCGGTAAACTTTAATTAATGTTAAATTATTTAATGACATTTTACACACATGAACAACTCTGAATAATTTAATATTAAATTAAATTACCAAGGGATTCCATTTTCTCTTTTAGTAATGGGTTTAATATAGTAGAAAATCTAGCATATCATTGAATTTCTATGCTAACCCTCAACCATATTCTAATGTTTTTTATTGCTGTAAAAAGTTTTCCTGCTATGAAATGTGATCTTTTATGGAACCGTAATTGGCCAGATTAATGTTCCTAATTGATCTGCACAGACTTGTTCTTGTTTCAACAGTACCCAAAGGCATATTATTTGGAGGACAGGGTCAGGCTTCCTGATGTCACGACCGGCACATTGAGAAGAGTTTCTTAACTGAAGCCAAAGATGACAATGCTTAAGCTTCCATTCAACTACAAAATGAATTACATAATTATGTGCCAAATTAGAAAATAATGGGTAGCGTTTAACAGGAGTGCAAGACCTACCCAGTGAAAAGGAAGGAATACAGTTGTCACTGGCAAGTGTTGCTGCAAAGGATTTAGGCTTTCAAATGGGATGAGTGTAAAATGCCAGGGGTATTATAGGCCTCAGAAGATCAAGCCAGAAAGGAGACCTGAGTGAGATATATACATAGCAAGGGCTAGCATGATACGATAAGCTTTATAGTATTGCAAGATAGGATAGCAAGCACCAACAAGGAGTTCCCTTGGGGTTAGTGTGTCGGCAGCTATCACCAGAAAAATACTTCATTTATTAGAGGACCTGAGCTTGAGTAAGGGTAGGAGACCCGCTGTGCCCGCATGTGAGTATGTCCACCACTGGGAATTCTTGCTGTTGTCCAATATACATATCGTAAGGTTAAGAAATGCTGGTGTCTTTGAAATTCCAAGTGGGCAACTTACTTTCATTGTCACAACCCACATTGAGTACTGGGGCTTTTATGTCCAATATCTGTTTACACGGGTGTACAATATTTACTGCTTAACTAAAAGCTTTCCTACAGAAAGAAGCCTATTTCCAAAGAAAGAAATTTGGAATTTTCTACCTCAATTTATTCTAGCTCAGCTTGTTGTTTAGCCTTGCCTATGTTAAGGTGGCCATACACAGAGAGATACGCTCGTTTGGTGATGTTGCCAAATGAGCAGATCTCTCCCCAATATGCCCACCTTGAGGTGATATTGGGCTGATCCGATTGTGGGCCATAGGGCCCAATGATCGGATCATAACGATGGGTAAATGGGTGGTCAGATCGCGGGAATGCATCAACGAACAGATGCGGTCTGCGATCTGACAGGAGTTTTAGTCCCTTCTAATCGACATCTGTCCAACTTTTGGCCAGGTATCGATCATGGAAGCCCGTCGGTGGGCCCCATACATTCAGTTGGGAGAGTTAAGCTTAGGGATTGTCATAAA
>CM044436.1:95687829-95713965 GCA_024363595.1 Xenopus borealis
AATGTCCTGGTCCTCTAAGCACTCTGAATGATCTCAATGCTCATGTCAAGGAGAAATTCCACCTACTGAGGTTGAGAATACAGGTACATTCCAAAATCCAAGTGCATTGAGATGGGGAGAATTAGGAATTCCAAGAAACTCTTGAAACACAAGAGAGGTAGATAATTACTGCCTGTAATATATAGAAATGAATGAGAATGTAAATCCTCAGATTAATGTAAAATTGCTCAAAACACTCTTCTAAGCACATCTGCAACTGTCTGTGATTTTGACCAACTGGCTACAAGTAGCTAAAAATGTATTTCCTGAGAAAAAGAACATCAAAAAAGATGTTCGTTATCTCAGGCAATTCATTTTTTATCTGAAATGGCCAGTAGGTGGTGATGTTGTTTCAAAATTGATTATAGTCAAAAACAGCCGATGTCTTTAAAGGAGACATATTGTGTACATAAGAATGTACCAGTGCATTATACACATTTAAACATACAAGAATTGTGCTTTAAAAAGTGGCTGATTTATTGAATATTTCTGCCAAAACCCCTAATAATCCCTCCCTTCTCTTCCACTTCCTGCTCCTGAATTCCCAAATGTGTAGGGGAGCCAGCGGCTCTCAGCTCACTATACTGTAGGACATGAACCAATCAGCAGCTAGCAGGACCTGATAGGGAACTGAAGACTGTCTGTGCTTGTGTGACTGCAGGGCTGTGATTGGCTGTCCCCCTCCTACTGTCCTTCTGGCATGGACCGTTCTGACATTTGAATCACAGACAGGGACCAGAGAACAACTATATGGAGCGCCAATAAAGAGGATATTTTTAAAGATAATATGAATTGTTAGCACCATGTAAAAGCAGCACCATATATTACTGATTATTGCCTACAAAATTAGGGTTTTTTCATTTATCCTATATGTCTCCTTTAAAACTAGAAGAAAAATATATAATGTAAATCGCATAAGCAATGATAAGAGCATTCTGAACAATATTATATTCTTTTGTTCTTATGGTGTAGCTTTCAATTAATAATAGATCACAGTACTTCCTTGGATTTAACAAAAAAAGCAACTTTTTGAATGAAGCACTTCTCCCCACCCGCCATGTAACACCATCTAGTTGTTTGTTTTCTAAATCCATAATTGGCCATATCTTTCTTTCTTTTTGGGGAAAGGATTTTGAACAATCGGCTAAGGAGCAGGATAAGGAATCTGACAAGCAGGAATTGCTGAAGGAGATGGACTGTCACAAAAAACAGATGTTAAGGTGTGTATGGCTGCCTTCTGCTTACATGTTTATAGAAATTTAGAGTAAAACAGTCAATAACTGCATATGAACCTAATCTTGCTTGCATCTGAAAGGAATTGTTTAATATAAAAATAAAAACTGGGTAAATATATAGGCTGTGCAAAATAAACAATGTTTCTAATATAGTTAGTTAGCCAAAATTTAATGTATAAAAGCTGCAGTGACTGGATGTCTAACATAATAGCCAGAACACTACTTCCTGCTTTGCAGCTCTCTTGTTTTCCACTGATTGGTTACCAGGCAGTAACCAATCAGTGACTTGAGGGGGAGCCACATGAGTCATAACTGTCCCAATGTGGCCCCCCTTCAAGTCGCTGACTAACTCAGAGTTAGAGAGCTGAAAAGCAGGAAGTAGTGTTCTGTTATGTTAGACATCCAGTCACTCCAGTCTTTATACATTACATTTTTGGCTAACCATATTAGAAACATTTTTTATTTTGCACAGCCTATCTATTTTCCCAGTTTTTATTGTTACACTAAACTGTTTGTTTAATGTGTTAAATTACAGCACAAGGTTAATTTAATTAAATATTTGCTTTGTAGTTGCCCTAAAAAAATTGTCCTGCAGTTGCACACATATATATATATACAGTATACATATCAGTAGCAAGTGGCTTATTTTGTTGTGTTGATTATGGTTGTCAGTGTTTTTCTCTAGAGACGTGACAACAGGGGGAACAACCCCCAACACCCTAACCATGTTATGTTGAGTATAAACTTTGCACTAGTGATGTGCGGGTCGGGTAAAACCCAACCCGCACCCAACCCTAACCCACTCTTCAACAACCTGCCTGAGCCCGACTTCCGGTTTCCATTATAAGGCCTGCGATGTCCCGCTGATGACATCACAAAAGGGGCAGGGCAGGAGGCGTGCATCTTTAAAAAAAAAATTTTGGAAATGGAGGTGCAAGGATTGGCCCGAACCGGCCCAACCCATGGGTAAACCCATGGTTATCGGGCCTACTCGCACATCACTGCTTTGCACTCCCTGAAAAGTGATATAGGTGAACTTGATATAGGTGAAAAAAAGAATTTAGGTTGTTTATTGAAAATGAACTTGTAATTATCTTATGTGCAATATATGTATAGGGTCAGAGGTTAGGGTTGGGTGCGAGTTGGGTTTTACCCGACCCACACATCACTAGTTCAAAATTTATACTCTATATAAATGAGTTATTTTTGTAATCTCAGCCCATTCTTATTTGATTTTCTGATTGTTCACTTTTTCTCAATCAAAACTAGCAACTGCTGCTAATCCCTTGTGATTTTGATTTCAGCAACCAGACTGTGTGGCGAAAAGCGAACCTTTCATGCAAGCAAGCAATCGATAACGCAGAGAAGGATGAACTGCTCCAAGGAGGTGACCCTACAAGGCAGCGGTACAGTACTTTTGTTTTGGATTATCATCCTGTTAGTGCACAGAAACCACTTCTAGAGATGTTTCTTGCAGGTAATAGATAGCTGCAAGACTTTGCCAGGAATGTGCTACACAGAACAGACTGTTGTACTTTGAATGGGTTGGCGGTCTGCAATTTCTTGGCAATCAATTAGTGCATATTACAAGATAAAGCTTAAACTGAGTTGGTGATTTTATATTTACTGATATATTTTTAAACTACTTTAGCGAGAAGAAAGGAGGATCTCTATGTTTTTCTGTTTATATTCTCTATGATTTATTTTTCACTTACCATATTATATCCTCAGAAGGTTAAGCAATACACTACACCTTCTTGTATGTCAGGTAGTGGTGAAATAAGACTTTAGTCACCATACTGTGCAATACAGTGGCACCAGCCATGCGGGCTATGCGTTTTTTTGTTTGTAGGGAATATGCTAGGTATGGAATCCGTTATTCCGGAAAACACATTATCCAGAAAGCTCCAAATTACGGGATGGTCGTCTCCCATAGACTCCATTTTATCCAAATAATACAGATTTTTAAAAACTATTTCCTTTTTCTCAGTAATAATAAAACAGTACCTTGTACTTGATCCAAACTAAGATATAATGAATCCTTATTTGAAGCAAAAACAGCCTATTGGGTTTATTTAATGTTTAAAGGGGTGGTTCACCTTCAAATTAACTTTTACTATATTGTAGAAGGGCCAAGTCTAAGAAACTTTTCAATTGATCTTCATTATTTATTTTTCATAGTTTTTTAATGATTTGCAATTTTCTTCTGTTTCTTTGCAGCTTTCAAATGGGGGTCACTGACACCATCTAAAAACAAATGCTCTGTAAGGCTACAAATGTATTGTTATTGCTACTTTTTATTACTTATTATTCTATTCAGTCCATCTCCTATTCATATTCCAGTCTCTTATTCAAATCAATGCAGGGTTGCTAGGGTAATTTGTACCATAGAAACCAAATTGCTGACACTGAAAACTAGAGAGTTGCTGAATAAAAACCTAAATAACTATAAAACCACAAATAATAAAAAATGAAAACCAATTGCAAATTGTCTCAGTATATCACTCTCTACATTATACTAAAAGTTAACTCAAAGATGAACAACCCCTTTAAGGCATGACCATCCAAATTACAGAAAGATCCATTATCCGGAATACCCCAGGTCCCGAGCATTCTGGATAACATGCCTGTATTAGTTTTTAGTGATTTTACAATAATAGCATATGTTTCTGCCAGCCATTAAAACTTCTATGTGACATTGCCCTTTAATCTTTTTCCTCTGTAAGAGCTGGGGTTCCAGCAGGGAATTGCTAGGGAAAGACACCCCTGTCTACTCTTAATCCTTGGTCACTCTTTCATGTACAAGATCTGGTTTCATCTGTCTGTCTAATGTCATTATGTCCTTGTACATAAAGACATTTGCTGCCTGTTTATAAATTCTCAGAATCCGGAGATTTCCTGTAAATGAGTTCCTCTTGGCAGGTACAGTTCATATAACTTGTACGCCATCTAAATGCGATACAAATTGAAGCGAATCCATATCAAGATACTTTGGAATTGGTTCAGTGCTGGCTGGTATCCTATTGTCCTATTCAGCTCTGCTTTGTGGGGTTAGATCATTTGTCTTCGATATATAGTATATTGTCTCTTTAAAAAACACTGTGCGCATTTTGTAATCCTTCACTGCAACTGTCCCCAACAGAAAAGTAGCAAAGGAAAACCTGGCCCAGTCGACAAGCAGCATCACAGAGGGCCTTATGGGTATCAGTCGAATGATGTCACAGCAAGTCCAGCAGAGTGAAGTAACCATGCAGACACTAGGTATGGAGGGACCACATGCGTATGTCTCACAGCCAATAAATACACTTTTAGACCATGCTTGACAAATCTTATCAGGAAGGATGGAGTGCTGTTCTAAAGTTCATCCCCCACCCCCCCTTAGTTGTGGCTAACGCCACACACTGACAAGCACGACAATATATTTATGAAGATATGCACTTCTGTCTGTTTCTCTTTGTCTCCAGGTTCTGACTGGGGGCCCCAGGACCCACCGGGGCTTCTGCCTTATGGCCCCCCTCCAGACCCTTAGGGCTGCTGCCTCAGGGCCTCCTGTCCAGCAACCCACCCCTGCCACGTGTGTGCGCAAGCACGCATTCTTGCATGCACTGCTTTTTGTGCCGCGACAAGGAAGAAAACCAGGGTGTGGGGCAGGGCCCAATAGAGCCGGGGGCCCACCGGGTTTTTTCCTGGTGTCCCGCTGACCCATTTCGACCCTGTCAGCCTCTGTCCTCCAACTTGCTGGACAAAAAAAGTGTTGCAGTAGGGATGCACCAAATTCACTATTTTGGGTTCGGCCGAATACTTTGTGGAAGATTCACTTGAATACCGAACCGAATCCAAGGGTCAGGAAAGGAATAAGTGGAAAAATTTGTTTACTTCCATGTTTTGTGAAGAAAAGTCACGTGAAATCCCGTACTGCCCAAAATTTGCTTATGCATATTAGGATTCTGATTTAGGCTCTGATTTGGTTCAGCCGGACACAAGGATTCTGCCATATTTCAATCCTGCTGAAAAAAGGAGAATCCAGATCCGAATCCTTGATAAGGTGCATCCCTGATTTAGAGTACATATTGTTATTCTGTGTAATTTTTTTCCTATTAGTGGTGCAATGTTTATTTCAAATTTCATGTTTTGCAACTCTCACCCCCCCTCCCCCCTGTTGAAAAGACTTCCTTAACCAGTTTCTTCTATTGGAGAACCACCCTGGAAGAGCCATTCTGGCTTCAATGCCACCAATGGAAAATATAATATTGTTTTCACTCAGATCTTATTGAATAATTATATTCATGAACATCTCGGGGCAAGTCCTACAGCTGGAAAAGATGTATAGAGGTTAAAGAAAAACTATAGCCCCGAGAATGAATTCTTAACCAACAGATTTGCATCATATTAAGTGACCTATTAAAGAATCATACCAAACGGAAATATTAATCAGTAAATATTGCCCTTTTACATTTTCACCTTTTCGCCACTATTTTATGATATCTCACTGCGCTCCCTTGCAGCTGTGACAGAAAGAAATACGAGAGTAAAATAATTTTGTACATTCATTGGCAGATGTGACCTAACATGTATTGGTTTGTTTGTTTGTGAGATTACTGGGGCGGCCCTTATTTCTTAAAATGGCAATTTTCTATTTAGGATTACCCAATGGCACATACTACAAAAATGCATTTATTATTAAAATGGTTTATTTACATGAAGCAGGGTTTTATGTGAGTTGTTTTATGCAATATATCTTTATAGAGACCTACATTGTTTGAGGGGTATAGATTTCCTTGAAAACTGTTTAGTAGTGTTTTGCATTTGCAGAAATACCTCTCTGTTAAACAACCACAGCAGGTATAGGAACAGACAATTGGTATGGGATATTCATGTGCTCCGTATGTTTTCTCCATAGCCACATCATCACGAACCATTCAGGAAGCCAATGAGGAGTTTAAATCCATGTCAGGGACCATACAACTCGGACGCAAACTTATCACTAAGTACAACCGGCGTGAGCTCACTGACAAGTTGCTCATTTTTTTGGCCTTGGCCTTATTCTTAGCAACGGTACTGTACATTTTGAAAAAAAGGCTATTTCTTTTCTAGTTGCAGTGCAGGTTTCTTACTGCAGAGGATTTGGATACCCATCTGACAAGGACCCCTGTCTTAAAGATTACTCTGGGACTAGTATCTAACACTGTGTGAGCTCTTCTCTATTCAAAAGGGTGAACAAAGTAAAATTATATCTAGGTTAATAAGAGGCTCAGCCATCGGGGAATTCTGGGAGTTGTAAATCGACAACAGCAGAAGCAACAGAGGCTTGACATTCCTGGTTTAGACTTTGGTCTTGGACCTGATATTTGTGTTCCATTTTATGTAATTTGCCTTGCCATATGTGGATTTTATGATAGTCTTGATATAATCTATCTGTAAAACAAATAAAGTTTGTGAAGATTCTCATTCATCCAGGACATGTTATATCTGTAGAAACTAGGGATGCACCGAATCCACTATTTTGGATTCGGCCGAACCCCCGAATCCTTCCCAAAAGATTTGGCCGAATACCGAACCGAATCCGAACCCTAATTTGCATATGCAAATTATGGGTGGGAAGGGGAAAACATTTTTTACTTCCTTGTTTTGTGCCAAAAAGTCACGTGATTTAGCTCCCTGGCCCTAATTTGCATATGCAAATTAGGATTCGGATTCGGTTCGGCCAGGCAGAAGGATTCGGCCGAATCTGAATCCTGCTGATAAAGGCCGAATCCCGAACCGAATCCTGGATTCGGTGCATCCCTAGTAGAAACAAGTCAAATCAACTGGACTTGCTGTGTTTTTACCTTGCAGACGTTCTCAATTTAGAATAAAGTGCTTCAATTTATTCTGAATTAAAGGAGAAGGAAAGTCAAATTCTAAATAAGCCTCTAATCCAAGGCTTGTGGCAAAGCAATTTACGTAGCCTTTTGAAAGTTTTCTCCATGGTATGTAGTGGAAGCAGCAACACTGCTAGGCAGACTGCAGCGGTGGACTCGGGTGCTGTCACGCTGTATCCAGTCTGTTTTGTGTCCTACTGCGCAAGTCCCGTCGGTGCTTCCTCTTGCTCCATATCAAGAGGACGCGCATGCTAATTTGCATATGCGAGCCTCATCATTGAACCTGAAGCTCACGCCCCCTTCTAAGCTTCGGGTTACGAAGGAGACGCTTGATCTTTAACTTTTCATTACAGTTCTTACTGCAAACAGTCAGCATCCATTGATTGCGCTGCGAGGGGACACAAATTTATAATTAGCAGGCAACGGTGAGATGTGCTCCTGTGCAAAACTGAGAAAGAGGTGAAGGAAGTGTCCATTACCTTTTCAAGATGGCGCCTGCTTACCTAAATAAGCGCAGACGGATTACAGATCATTACAGTGCCCTGTGTGACTTGCTAACTTAGCGATTGCAGAGGCCTTGGGGTGTACTTTACTGGGAGATAAGTATTTAATTTTGCCTTTCCTTCTCCTTTAAGAAAGCCAGTTGAATGACTAGTGTCTTCAAGGAAAAAACACAGCAAGTCTAGTTGATTTGACTTATTTCTATACATAAAACCAAAAATCTTTAATTAGTTTCCAAGCATAATACAAAATAATCAGCTCCAAGTATGAGAAACTGCTTTCAGGGAGATTGAGGCCCATCTCAAAACGATAACCTTGAATAAAAGAAGGCAATTTACGAGACAGTAGCAATTACATTTACTACAAGTAAGGTTGTCTGGTTAATCTTAACCATAGCCGTTTCTATATACTACTGCTTTTTGCCGTTCTAGTAGTACGGCATCATTCATAATCTGTAATAAAGGAAGACCATATATAGTTAGGTCTATGAATATTTGGACAGAAACAACTTTTTTCTAATTTTGGTTCTGAACATTACCACAATAAATTTTAAATGAAACAACTCAGATGCCATTGAACTGCAGACTTCCGGCTTTAATTCAGTGGGTTGAACAAAAAGATTGCATAAAAATGTGAGGAACTAAAGCCTTTTTTAACACAATCACTTCATTTCAGGGGCTCAAAAGTAATTGGACAAATTAAAAAACTGAAAATAATATGTTCATTTCTAATACTTGATTGAAAACCCTTTGCTGGCAATGACAGCCTGAAGTCTTGAACTTCACCAGATTCTGGGTTTCCTCCTTTTTAATGCTCTGCCAGGCCTTTACTGTAGCAGCTTTCAGTTGCTGTTTGTTTGTGGGCCTTTCTGTCTGAAGTTTAGTCTTCAAAAAGTGAAATGCTGCTCAATTGGGTTCAGATCAGGTGACTGACTTGGCCATTCAAGAATATTCCACTTCTTTGCTTTAATTAACTCCTGGGCTGATTTGGATGTATATTTTGGGTCATTGTCCATCTGTATTTTGAAACACCTCCCAATCAGTTTGACTGCATTTAGCTGGATTTGAGCAGACAGTATGTCTCTGAACACCTCAGAATTCATCCTGCTGCTTCTGTCCTGTATCACATCATGGATAAACATTATTGTCCCAGTGCCACTGGCAGCCATGCACGCCCAAGCCATCACACTGCCTCCCAAATGATTTACACATGATGTGGTATGCTTTGGATCATGAGCTGTTCCATGCCTTCTGCATACTTTTTTATTGTCATCATTCCGGTAGAGGTTGATCTTGGTTTTATCTGTCCAAAGAATGTTTTTCCAGAACAGTGTGGGCTTTTTGAGATGTTTGAGATGAGTCCAATCTAGACTTTCTATTCTTTATGCTTATGAGTGGCTTGCACCTTGTAGTGCACCCTCTGTATTTATTTTCATGCAGTCTTCTCTTTATGGCAGACTTGGATATCGATATGCCTACAGTTGTGCTCATACGTTTACATACCCTGGCAGAATTTATGATTTTTTTTAACCATTTTTCAGAGAATATGAATAACACAAAAACTTTTCTTTCAATCATGGTTAGTGGTTGGCTGCAGCCATTTATTGTCAAACAACTGTGTTTACTCTTTTTAAATCATAATCACTACACAAACTACCCAAATGACCCTGATCAAAAGTTTACATACCCCAGTTCTTAATACCATGTATTGCCCCCTTTAACATGACAGCTTGAAGTCTTTTGTGGTAGTTGTGGATGAGGCTCTTTATCTTCTCAGACGGTAAAGCTGCCCATTCTTACTGGCAAAAAAACCCTCCAGTTCCTGTAAATTCTTGGTCTGTCTTGTATGAACTGCACGTTTGAGGTCTCACCAGAGTAGCTCACACATCCCCAAACTATCAGTGATCCACCACCATGCTTCACAGTAGGAATGGTGTACCTTTCATCATAGGCCTTGTTGACTCCTCTCCAAATGTAGCGTTTATGGTTGTGGCCAAAAAGTTTTATTTTAGTCTCGTCACTCCAAATGACTTTGTGCCAGAAGGTTTGAGGCTTGTCTCTGTGCATATTGTAAGTGGGATACTTTGTGGCATTTGCGTAGTAATGACTTTCTTCTGGCAACTCAACCGTGCAGCCCATCTTTCTTCAAGTGCCTCTTGAAACAGCCACACCACATTTTTTCAGAGTCCTGTATTTCACCTGAAGTTATTTGTGGGGATTTTCTTGCATCCTCAATAAGTTTTCTGGCATTTGTGGCTGAAATTTTCAACAGAACCCCTCATTTTCCACTTCTTTATTAAAGTTTGAACACTGCTGATTGGCATTCTCATTTCCTTTGATATTTTTTTATATCCCTTTCTTGTTTTACTCCTGGTTAACTACCTTTTCCAGCAGATCCTTTGACAATTCAGTGCAGCACTGGATGAAAGATGCAAGTGTCTGTCAGGAGTCCAGAAAGTCATTGACCTTTTATACACACCCACTAATTACAAGCAAACAGATAACAGTTGAAGATGGTTATTTTTAATAGCCATTCTAACCCTTTGTGTCAAGTTGTGTGCATGTTATCAGGCCAAATCACCAGAGTATGTAAACTTTTGATCAGGGTCATTTGGGTAGTTTGTGTAGTGATTAATGGAATGAAAAATGGTGAAGAAATCATTATGAGCACAACTGTACCTCCTGGAGAGTGTTGTTCACTTGTTTGGCTGTTGTGAAGGGGTTTCTGTTCACCATGGAAATGATTCTGTGATCATTCACCACTGTCTTACATGGACATCCAGGTCTTTTTGCATTGCTGAGTTCACCAGTGCTTTCTTTCTTTCTCCGGATGTACCAAACTGTAGATTTTATGGACCTAACTGTATACAGCCTTATGTGGTTTTTGCCCGACAGAATTATGCAGCGTTCCCAAACAATAGTTTATTGAGCCAAATCAAAAATTGTGTGTGTGTGTTGAATAAAGTAACCCCTCTTGTAAAATATAATGATATTATAAGTATAAGTCACTGAGTTTCATGACCATATAAAAACACAAGGCTGAAGGCGTTGGAACTCCGAGGTAACTTCTAAATTCCTCATATTTTGCAACTGCGGGTACTTTATTATAATACACAAGTTTCATTGAGTCATGAGATCAGAACTCACTGTTTATAAGGATATAATTTACAAGATATTCACAGCTTTTTTCTACTTTATATATATATATATATATATATAGAGAGAGAGAGAGAGAGAGAATTCGGCGCGTCAATCTTGACACAAGCGGCAAATTCCACTTTGCACGAATTTTTCATTGTTACACTGGAAATTCGCACATTTTTTGGTGAAGCGAAACGGTAGAAATTCGCCCAATACTATTGACGATCTTAATTGAATGGAAAAACGTACTCTGCTCCATTAACACAGAGAAGTGAGTTGAGAGGAGTTGTAATATCTCACATTTAAAAGGCAACTTTTTTGTTTGCCCATATTGTACTGGGTGTTAAGTTGTAACAAATTGCTGTCGTTTATTCAGCTAAAGATGCGACTGAACCACAACATAACTGTAAGAAGTAGTAGGAAAATGAAATATTTATATGGTTTATGTCACAAGTCAATTTAACTGATAACTCATGTCAAACTTGTGGCCATTCTAATGCATGGAATCCCCCTTCACCCTAAAATCCAGAAGATGGGAGTTTCCGGTAGCAGGAGGGCTGCCCAGTTTCTAGCACAAACATTTAATATGTACATGTCAGTGAGCACCATTAATGCCATTGGGTTGAGAGGAGGGAGCCATGCGGGGGCTCAGGCTCTTACCAACCGTCCCTCGTACTGAAGGCAAGGGCTCAGAGATCAGGCTTCCTGTGGGCCAAATCTCTCATGGAATTTTCAGTTTCCTTTCATTCTCATGATATTTTACGTGAGTACCATTTAACCAATGTCATGCTAGCTGGCAGGAGGACAGGAATAGTTTTTTGTCTTCTTTAATAAATTATATTTATGATATTCTGTGTTTGTTTTATTTCCTTCTGCACTCACTCAACTCAACTGACTTGTTCCTGAGGTTTATTCTTCCTACATCCAAGCACAGTTACTAAAGAATATACAAATATTCCTGAGGCCTGTGAAAGGCCCCCTTTTTTTTAATAAGGAAACTGTATTCAGAAAATAAGCCCTTTAAAGCAGTAACACATTGCAAATAAATTGCAGATTGCTATTTGTAACTGCACTGCTACAATTTAGTCATCCTTGCGGGCTGGATAGTTGCAATCCACCAACATTTGTATGGAGCAAAACTCTTATGGCAGGTCTATGTCCCCTTTAAAGGAGAACTAAACCCTAAAAATGAATATGGTTAAAAATGCCACATTTTATATTCTGAACTTATTGCACCAGCCTAAAGTTTCAGCTTGTCAATAGCAGCAATGATCCAGGACTTGAAACTTGTCACAGGGGGTCACCATCTTGGAAAGTGTCTGCGACACTCACATGCTCAGTGGACTCTGAGCAGCTGTTGAGAAGCTAAGCTTAGGGGTCGTCACTAATTATCCAGCAGAAAATGAGGTTGGTCTGTAATATAAACTGATGCTACAGGGCTGATTATTAGATTCTGATGCTAGTTGCACTGGTTTCTGCGCTGCCATGTAGTAATTATCTGTATTAATGACTAATCAGCCTTATATTGTGATATTTCTATTCTATGTGTACTGTATTTCCCTTGTCGAACTCCATGTCAGTACTCATTGTACTGACATGGAGTTCGCCAAGGAAAGGAAGATCACAGTAAGGATGACACAATCTTCCCTTATTGTGAGTGGGTCCCTAAGCTCAGTAAGTGACAGCAGCACAGAGCATGTGAATCAGTGAATCAGCAGAAAAGAAGATGAGGAGCTACTAGGGCATCTACTGGGGAGACACAGATCTTTACTGCTAAAGGGCTGTGGTTGTCTTGGTCTGGTACAGAAGCACACAACATCATGTACAACATTTCTACCTACTTCTTTGGTTAGGCTTTATTTCTCCTTTAAAGTAGAGTCCAACTGAACTCTTTGGTACCCCAGGCAAAATGTGGGAAGGGTGAGGAGAGGCAAGGAGCTGGATTAATGATGAGATGTTCATGGGGTTGGTAGTTCGCCAGAAGCAGTTTGGATATTGGTTGCAGTTATTAGGTTATTGCTATTGGGCAAACTTAGTGCCTTTTATTACATTTGGGGTTAGTGAAGTGGTGCAAGGCCGCAGCTTTTTTATTTGCAAAAACACCCAATAACTAGCCAGCCTTTGTTAGCCTCAGCAGGCTGCCTCACCAATGCCTCAAAATAAGAAAAATCATTGAACCAGCTAGAATCAATCAATTTACCCATTTACTGGAATTTACCTTCATGCAAGCTGCAACAAAACCAAAGAGATGAAGATAACGGATCCCATACCTGTATAAATATATTTTTTATATATAAAATTCAATTCAACAGGTATCATTGGGAGTGGGTGGGTTGAAGTGCCGCATGCCCTTCCACAAGTAGCTTGCCAATGAACGAGCCTAAGCCCTTCTCTCCACTCATCGTTTTAACCCCTCAGCTGCTGCTCCACCTCTGAGCCACCAATGAGCGCTCTCAGCGATTTGCTGAATCAGACAACTGGCCAATAGGATCCCGGACCCTGTCTTCTCAGATTTATAATGTAAACTGGAGAACTGCTAAATAAAAAGCTAAATAACTCAGAAATCACAAAAAAAATAAATAAAAACCAATTGTAAATTGTCTTAAAATATCCCTTCTTATCCCTCTCTATATCATATTAAATGTTAAGGTGAGCAACCCTTTTAATCTATGTAAGATAACCGCAGAATAGAGTGATGCAGAAAATGGCCATTATAAAGCTGAGTTCTGCTGTCTGCAATAGATTCCAAGTTCCAGTCTGTTTTAACTATATGTAGTTAGAGTGCTAGACTAACATATAGTATTTCCAACAGTTTGATTCCCAGCCTATAGACATAAGCAATATCTTTCATCAGACTGCTTCCGTTACATGTGAATATTTCCCCATGCATTGGATGCACAGACATATCCTAATACTAAAGTGTGTGACTCTGACGGCCAGGGAACAGCTGCAAAGTGAAGAACTAAAGTTTTGGAAGTTATTTAAAGCCAAGGATTAAATGCAATTAGCTATTTTTTTTTTTCAATTAGTGACCCTCTGTTGATGTCATGAAACCTACTCACAGGAGGTCATTGTAAATGACATCAGCCGTGGAATGGATGAGGCACAACATTGGGCCAACAGTCTGGCAGTCTGAAGACAGGCAGTTTCAGGGAACAGATCCATCATAAAATAACATGTTTGGTGGAAGGGCAGCCAATCAACATTGATCTTCATTGGCCTCGTGAAAGGAATGCCAGCCTCCGTGACCTATTTTTTTTCAAGGAATATAAGAAACTGAGAGGCTTTAGTTGTAAATTGCAAAATACTGCTTGGTAGAATTGGTATCTACATTAGCACAGATCATTATAAATTATAACTGAATGCAAAATAGAATCCATTTGTATTTGCATATCCTTTGCTTGTCATGTAGCAAAAAGGCTAGTCGGTGGAAATATTTATTCCAGTAGACATTAAGCCCGTTAAATTAACGGGCGCTAGAACATATGTAGTCAAACATTTATAAAAACAGACTTGTTCCAGTCCAAAAAAAAGTGGACAACCATGGTGGACACCTAGAGTGCTTCTCAGTAGTTTTAAAAATACTACTGCTTCCTAAAGAGTTTGGGCAATGTTTGTTTATGGTATAGATCACACCAGAGTTTTTTTTCCACAAAAAAATGTTTGTCCTACAGAATTTCAGAGGCGACTCTGCCTCAATGTTACTTTTAGAAAAAGAGCCGCCTGACTTTGTCAGCTCAAAATCCCTGTTGCCGTAGCAACGTCGGGGACATGCGCTGAGTGAGCGGGTCTCGCTTCTAACAACGCAAGATTAAAGATAGGAACAGTTGGCACCGCCCCCGCCTCTTGATCATTCGTGCTTCACGTGCGCATACCCATTTTCCGCCAATCATATTTTTTCCTTGGCGTCCTGTAGGCGGAGTTGAGTGAGTCAGAGAGCGGGAGGTACTTTCACAGCTAAGTCTGTCACCCCCGGCCAGCAACGCTCTATCCCTCTGCCATTGGGCAGCACAACAAAGAGGGGTGGGGCAGCGCACTGGGATTGGCTGCGGCTCTCCCGTGAGGGCGGGGCTTTAAGGCAATAAATAAAGAGGCAAGATGCTCTGTGAGGAGCTGGTGGAAGTCTCTCTCTACCCCGACCCCACATTTACCTTTACTGACTGCGCTGCGGACTCCCCGGGTCACACATCCCACAGTTCGAGCTGTTCCTCTGTCACATGGTGCTTGGGCATGTGTACAGCTGGCGGTGTAGCGGTGAGCAGAGGAGCAGCACACCGTTATGTAGCGCCGGTCTTTCCATAGATTGAAGGCAGCAGATTATAAACCACTAACGGAAGTCTCTGCGCTCCAAGTGGGACATTCATTAAGATCCGAAAAATCGCTAGTGCAGGCTTCGCAAGCGTTCGCCGCACTTCGCCAGGCGAATTTTCGCCTGCGCTATGCAAATTCACTAAAGTGTGAATTTACGCTCTGGTCGACGAACAGTAACGTAATTGTGCTAGTGTTACTTCGCTAGGCATAGCGCAATTTCCCTGTGTCCGTGGGATTGAGCTACTGCGCATGTGCCCCACGGACAGCCAGCGCGAAGCGTCTAACGCTAGCGCAAATTCGTCAGTGTGACGTCAAATCGTAATCGAAAATTCACGAACACCAACTCTGACGAATTTACGCTAGTGAAGTAGATAGACTTGCGCAACTTCGCACCCTTACGCCAGGCGAAGTTGCGCACTGGCAAAGGATCGTAATTACGCAAATTCATTAAGATCAACTTTTTGCTGTTCTTTAGCACTTACGCTAGAGCAATACAATAGATAGGAGGTTGAAAAAAAAAATTGAAAATTGAAAAAACGCTGTGGGTGATAGTCTGAAAAACATCGTTTTTTTTTGGGGGGTGTTACCCTCCTTCCCCCCTACATTTCCTGACATATGGCAACGCTACTATATAGGGGGCACATGTAGGGCAATAGGACAACTTTATTTTTTTTTGATTAAAGGTGTCCTGGGCTTGTGTAGTGTCTGTAACATACACTTCTTTTTCAGACTATCACCCACAATGGTAAAACTTTGGGACTTAGAAAAATTTTTAATTTTTTTTTTCAACCTCCTATCTATTGTATTCTATCTACTTAGCTAGTGTAAATTCGCCAGAGTCGGTGTTCGTGAATTTGCGATTACGATTTGACGTCACGCTGAGGAATTTGCACTAGCGTTAGACGCTTCGCGCTGGCTGTCCGTGGGGCACATGCGCAGTAGTGCAATCCCACAGACACAGGGACTGGACGCAGAGACACTTGAACTTTATTATATAGGATTAGAATAATAAAAATATATTCCAAATTCTCAACCAAGTCTTTCATATTTTAGGCACTTCCTATTGTTCACCAACCCTAGCAACGTTATCAGCTAACCCCTTGTCATATTGGCATTTAGCAATAATCATCCAGAATACAAAAAGTGATGGCTTAATTAAAAGAATACAGTAATATCCCTTATACAATTAGTTATGGAGCTGGTTGGTTAGGTAAAGAAATGTAGTGACTTAATGGAACTGCTTATGCCTAGGTTTCTTCCTCCTCTATCATAAAAGTTAGAAGAGATTTGGTGCCTTGTGCACTTATAATTTCTCTCCTTGTTTTTTGGTGAAGTTTGTGTTTTAAATTTTCAGCTCAGGTTTTTTTTTAAACATAATATCTTTAGCCATTTCCAGAAGTAACAATAGTAATGGATTATGTTGGTGTTGGGATGGTTTTGTCTGCATTTCTGTAATTTACCCTCTTTGTATCTTGTTTATACTTCTACTGGTTGCCTGCAAACGTGCATCATTTGTTATGTCCTTGGATTCATGAGTGCATTGCAATGGCTATTCTCTGAAGCATCTGGCACCAGCAACTCTCCTTAGCCTTTGCTAGAATTCTAATTCATTTATTGGTTTCCTGGGCAGATGCTCTGGTCAGCTGATCTATTGTGGATGAATGATCTGATCCAACTTTATTACTATCTTACTACAACAAATGCAAAACGTTGCTATCTATTAATAGGGACAACAACATTCACAAGGGCCCTAATAGTCCATATTGGAATTAATCGAAAACAACGTTTTATTGAAGCAGAATTTTTAAACCTGTCAAGGTAGCACAACAAATTGGAGAATTTGGCTTACTTTGCCTAGTCTTTCTATTTATACAGGTCTTTTTTTTTTTTTAAATGGGGTACATTTAACATTTCGTAAAAAAGGAAAAAATTTCTTTGGAAAAAAAGATCTATTTTAGTTATAATCTCCTATGGACCAGCGCCTAAAGCAATGTAATGTGTAGAGCTGGTGGAACGCACAAGGTAGCCTACCGGAAGGGATACCATGGAAACCTAGGAGGACGAGCTTTTTAAGGACGCTTTGTTATAACATTCACTACCTCTGAAGAAGCCGATTGGGTCGGTGAAACGCGTCAGGTGGGAGTGACGTCACTGGGAGTTGCGGGATGATCACCATGAGGAAGAGAAACACCAGCACAAACCTTTCTTCCTCAAATTCCAACTTGTGAAACCTGCTAAAGATCTCCCTATATGTGACTAAATCACGGGTAAATGTAAGTGTAGCATTTGAATGCTTTTTAAAAATTTTTAATAAATCAAGATTACGCTATGTACATTTTGTTTCCTTGCCCTGGAGCCTATACAGTGACTGGTGGAGAAGAAAAACACTGGGGATTATTAATACATGTGAGAAAAATATCGAGATCTTGTAAGTAGGCAATTCTGCCTACTTACAATTCTGGTGAAGGCACCCTACACAAATTCAGGAAAAAGGACTTTAAAGGGAAACTCAGATAGTGTTTTGTTTGCCCTATCTGCACAGGGTGTAGTGAGAACAATAGAAAATACTACACTATATATTGTTTCTGTTTTTTTCTTTCTTTCAATGTTTGCTTTAGGTGCTGGTCCATAGGAGATTATATTTAAAAGGTTTTTTTTTTTTCCTAAAAAATTTTCTTGACAGCGATTTGTTTTTCCTTTTTTACGATATTTTTTGTGCAGCTGAGAGACTGAAAAGGAACGGCAGGGGAGAGATACTCCAAAGGACTAATTTTTCCTATATTTGGTATATTGTTTGTACATTTAACATATGCCTAGTTATAAAATATGTAATCTGCTGGATGTGTTGCATACATAGAGCATGGGTGGGACAATGCAGTTTTATGTGAGCTCCAATATGGACAAACAATATGGACAAACAATCCCTGTTTTGTTTAAAGGGTAAGGCATTTTTTAGTAGCTGTATCCACAATATGTCTCATTGTCTTAAATATATTGATAATGGGTTGAGCGCAGAGGACCTCTTTTATTTGTCTATATATATATATAGTGTGGTTACACTTTTATAAAGACTGGTGACCCAGTCGAAACGTATATTTAGATTGAACAGTTGCACTTCCAATGAGGAATAACCATTATAAAGCCAAAGTCCCCAACTCTCTTGCACTAAGTAAAATAAGCCATAATATATCCCCTAAACATGCAGCTTGCCAGTCCCACTGGATTCCCTGTGAAAGATCTATGATGCTTTCATTAGTTGAAAGCTTGATAGGGATTTAATCACAACAAGGAAGCTGAATACTTTAATTGGTTGTCCCAGTGAGGGACTTGCCTTTAAAGTAGCTGATTGTAACATCATAATCTCTGAACTGTTCCTGGTGTCTTCATGACAGATGCAGCTCAGCTGCTTCTCACAGTCGGATAGTTCACAAGAACCTGCCATTATTAAGATGGCTGCCTCCACATCAACACAGTAGCAGTCACAGTCTTTGGTCTGGACATGAATTAGGGCAGCTGCACCCTATAGCCTTCAAAGGAAATTTTCCAGTGATGGATGAGACTTCAGAGACAATAAAGACATATGGAAAGTTCTTTGTGTGACTCCCAGGAAATCATGAGAGACATGTCCTGTACTTAACCTTAATGGTTCTGGGACATGGAAAATGGGTCAATCCCTTAACTGAGCATTAACATTAGAAATAAGGGAAATAATGGAAAAGATTTTGGAGATCAGATTGAAGCAGGGTAGAATTTTAGAAGAGAAAGATGAATTGTGTGTCATGATTGTGTACTTACAATTCATCTCAGATCTACAACATTTCTTTATCTTCACCCAGAAATCCAGTGCCATGTAATAACAATTCTTCACCATGTTATTGACCTTATTATTGTTGGGTTGTGGAAATCATATCTGATGCTTTCCTAAATGTTTACAAGTTATTAGAGTTATAAGTGTTACAAATAACCAAATAAAATTTCCTGCCACCTTTTTTGAACACCTTGGGTTGCAGTGGTACCTGGGGTTTGTAGTTTGGCTCCAGTTAGATATGGCAGCAAGTTTTAAATGTTGTCAGGTATAAGATATAAGCAGACAGCATATGGGTTAGTGACCTGCATATGGGATGAGAGACTTGGTTCTAAAAGGTTTATTAAATATATAAGCAGGAATAGCTCAGATGAGCTGACATACGATGGCAGGGTCCTCAGTTTATGAGGGAGCAGAAAGCCGCTCTTCAAACCCAAATTTCTGGTTATTAAGTCAGAAATTCAGTGCAATTGAACTCTCCGCATTACCTATTACCTCATTAGCCAGAAATGACCCTTTATAAAATACCAACACCAGAGGGCTCATGTGCAAGTGAAATGAGCAGCGCTTCTTGTGTGTGTAAGAAATGAAAATTTGAGCGCAATCATTGTCCATTTATTATACACACATCCATCCTATAGTACTTGTATGAGACTGGTTATCAAGAATCCTCTGGACCTGGGGCTTCCCGGGTAACAGAACTTTCCATTATTTGGATCTTCATACCTTAAGTCTAATAGAAAAGCAAGTAAACATTAAATAAACCCAGTAGATGGGTTTCTTCCAAAAAAGAATAATTATATCTTAGTTTGGATCAAACACAAGGTACTGTTTTATTTTTACAGATTTTACTATTTGGATAAAATGGAGTCTATGGGAGATGGCATTCCTGTAATTCAAAGCTTTTTGGATAACGGGTCCCATACCTGTACTTGCTCGGACCCCCTCAATGCACAGTGCATGGAGTCTAAAAAAAAAGGTTTTGCAGAAAGGGAACATTGGGCACTAGTGGCCCATAATCATATCAGAACCAGATTTTCATTCTACAGTACATGATTGGCCTCCTGTGCATTAGCCATAAACCTGTTCTCAGGCAATTCTTGGCCTTTTTCTTAGCAGCCACTCCATGTGCCATAAATCTATAATATATGTAGATTTTTTTGGGCAAAACCCCCAGCATTACAAGACTGTTTGTAGGATACTTAAGGGGGTCTCTTAGTTGCATCAAGCAGCTTGGTATAATCAACATACGTGGCTCACACTTTTTCAGAACAAATTCCTTGCATTTTACATGGTGTGGCATGACATGGAGGTGCTTGTGATTGCTGATGTTGCGTTTGTCTGTTCTAGGCAAGTCTCACTTGGCAGTAAGCGTGGCTGGACCGGAGTTATACTTGGCTTCTGTGATCCATAGCTTCTGATAATACCACGTGTCTCCTCGTTGCCAGATAAAGAAACAAAGGGCAGGCTAGCTGGAAAGAGGTGTCTTTGTTGAAATCAGCACACAAATGGCAAAAGGAGATAGAATATCTTGTACATGTGGGGCACAGCCGAAATTGCTTGAACTCTTTCCTTTTTAATGTTATTTTGCGGCACTAGGCAGGACAGCCCATAGAGCTTGTGTCTTTTAGACATCTGGAATGTTGTGTGTGCTTTATAAACACAGATGAGGACTGGACTGGGATTCAGAATAGGCCCAATACATGCCTCTCGTTGTACTCTGGGTGCTCTGAATAAATGGCTTCTTTAAAAAGCAGATGTAGGAAGACTACAAAGATTTATGACCAATTATAAAAATCTGAAAAATAACAAACACAATCCAACAATATGGTAAATTATGGGGAATTTGGGTATATTATACGGTTTCTTCCACTAGCCATGGGAGCCCAACCTGACACTACAGATATTTCGCCACCACAGCAGACTGATCTGATGGCAGTAGAGGGCCTGTAGAACCCCATTGTTGTTTTTCCCGACATAAGAGGGAATAAATAACTCTGCATAGCATACAGTACAGCTAGTAGGAGGCCCATGATAAGCCTGTTACCCTTTGATAAGGATATGTGACTCCCCTTCACAGCTTAGTTCACTGTTATTTTTTCTTTCTCTTTTCTTGTTTTTTTTTTTATTTTATATTCTGTTGTTAACATTTAAGGGCAGATTTACTAAATTCATATGAATAGATTGAAGTTCGATCGAATTCTGATTGTACGATTTTATTGGATATTCGAATATGCAAATTTGGCCACTTTGATCATTGAATACCCAAAATTCGAGCGTATTGAATAGATCGAATGATCGGATATTTGATAATTCAACCATTCGATGATGGAAGTACTTTAACTTTAAAGTTTGAACCTACCGAATTGCAATCACCTGCTCGAATACCATTTGTTTGTACGATCGAACCCCTCGATCGGTCGAATCGTACGAATTTTTCGAGCGATCGGAGGAAATTTTACGATTTTTTTGTGAAATCAAATGATCGGTATTCGATCATACGATTTAATCGACAAATCGAATATCGAAGTAAAAATAGCCTAAAACTATTCGATAAGCATTCGATAGTCGAATGCTTATCGAATTTCGGCCGAATTAGGGAATAATAGTAAATTTGCCTCTTACTGTCAAACCTGCCATTGTATAAATGGTTTAAATAAAGTTTCAAAAATAACCATATCTATAACAATTATTCAAAATATATATATATTAATGCAGAGTTTAATTTTTTCACCAATTCTCTCTTAGGGATGATTGACAAAGTTGATTATTTCTCTTCTGTAGAATGTGAGACTGTTTTTTTTTTTTAATAATGGCTGGCTAATACTGTCTGTATAGGCCATGGCAGCAAAACATTTTAGGAGCACTGGAATTCAAAATATTATGATCTTTGCCAGCGAAGCATATCTCCTGATGGCCTTAAAAGGATACTGTCATGGGAAATTGTTTTCCCAAAATACATCAGTTAATAGTGCTGTTCCTGAAGAATTCTGCATTGAAATCCATTTCTCAAAAGAGCAAACAGATTTTTTTTATATTTAGTTTTGAAATCTGACATGGGGCTAGACATATTGTCAATTTCCCAGCTGCCCCAAGTCATATGACTTGTGCTCTGATAAACTTCAGTCACTCTTTACTGCTGTACTGCAAGTTGGAGTGATATCACCCCCTCCCTTTCCCCCACCCAGCAGCCTAACAACAGAACAATGACCGCATTAGTAACTTGGCCTAGCACTGCCTGACACCATTGATACAGGTGGTCTGAGAACCACCGGTACTAGCAGCATGATGCAGCTACCATTGAAGTCAGTAGTTGAGTATGGGTGCTTCTCTGGAAGACTCTCCAATGGAGAACATTTCTTGCATGCCATAGCCCTTATTAAGAAGAATTGGCAAACTTATTAAAGGCTGCTTGCATTTTAACTGCTGCTGGGGTTGCTTTGCACTGATAGCAATGATATGCATTTTCCAACGCTAGGATGGTTGACCCAACACTTAAATGTGCATTTGTATACAATAATTTTGGGTCTAGGGTGACCTGGAGTAAGTGATGATAGTATTTGTATTGCCTTGTGTGCAACAGGTTTAAGATAAAAAATTAAACTAGTCTCAATGGGAGAAAACATTTTTTTCCTATGAGACATAAAGAGCAGCAATATTGACAAGATAATTAGAAGCTCCCTTGCTCTGTGCACAGATTGTGCTGCTGCTCTGCAACAACTGTTATTTCATGAAGCACCAAAGATGTTCTGCTACTAATCTGTTTACTCTCAGCATGGAGTCAGCTGCCGCTAATTCCCTTTTCCCCACAGGGTCCCCTGCACATCCTTTTCTTTGCTCCCTTCCAGGGACCTTCAACCTTAGATCAATGAAGTTCTGACACCTGCAGATCAACATAAACTTGACCTCTCACCAACAACAATGAATCATCCTGTCTCTCTCAAGCAGCCATTTCTACCTCAGAAACGTGCCTGATATAGGATCAGACAGCCTACACAACAGAAACAGCTTTTCTAAAGTCATAATAACCTCCTGTTAACCCACAGCATTGTGCCTCCCCTCCAACAAGGTCAAGTGTCAAAGTGATAAAGCCTTGAATGCTAATATAACTTCCTAAAATACCCCGGCAATCATTTTGTTTTTGATAATTAGCTCTTTGAGTAATTCTGCTTCTCAGTCAGGTTTTTTTGTGCACAGTAACTCAGTCACTGATTCCCTTTCACAAGGGTAAGGCTGAGACATACCATTCCAATTTAATGGAGGAAATGTTTAAATACAATGCTGACAAAAACATGGATACATGCAAGTGGTTTGGTCCCGGTTCTTTTTGCCTTATAACCTGACCACAGTCCATTTGTAGCCATTTTTGTTCCTTATCTTGTGTTGCATGTCTAGAAATGAAGATTGCTACAATTCACTTTTAAGAAAAGGAAAAGATGCAGCATTCTATTGGGAGGGTCCAGGGTCCAACAGGGTTGCCCTGCCCTGTAAAACAGGGTGAGGAATCTATAGAAGAAAACATTGAGGGGCACAACTACGCTACCATTCGCCGACATGAGCGTAACTTCGCACTTTAGTGAATTTGCGTAGCGCTGGCAAAAATTCACCTGGCGAAGTGCGTTGAACTTTAGCGAAAGCAACACTAGCGCATTTTTGTTGCTTAGTGAATTTGCCCCAGAGTATGCTTGCCTGCAGAGATTCCCTTTCTATAGCCAAAATGACTGGTTGCAATTGTAGCCAGAGATCACATTCACTGACGTCCATTAAATTTTCTCATGCAATGTCCGCCCAAGATACAATGCAACGTTAATGCCTAATTCTGATAGTTTGATTAGTCTGCTGTCTAGTTTTTCTCAGTTCAACCAATGCTGTAACCTGTATCAAACATCATCAGGAATGGGCATTAAAATTAAAAATGTAAACAAATCAATTCTCCTATCAAACATTTTTAGTTATTGATTCACATAGTTAATAAATATATATAGTGAGAAAAGAACTTTCTCTGCTCGGTCCCACCTGGCCTTTTCCATAGTTCCAGATAGCTAGGCCTCCAGCCTTCAAAGAGTTGCGGCTTTTTCAACACAGCTGTTCCTCCCTGTAGCTGAAGTACAGGACATACCCTCCATGGACTTTTGTTTCATCCCAGGCCGCCAGCACTAGAACATGTTGATGGAACAGACAGAACAAGCGACTATTCTGCAGGTGGTTTCCCATTAACATCAACCTCTTAATTAATCATTTCCTGTACTGAGACTGGAAGGAGTCATCTGAAACCTGTTACAGTGGGAGAAGGTTGGGTCTGTGTCGGCAGCAATTTGGAGTATCTCAGCAGCAAAGTGTAAGCTCTAAGGAGCTGTTAGCTTGTTCTACACCATCATTTGACATAAAGTCCATAATCATAACAGGATATATAAACAAAAAAATGTGTTTGCTCGTTTGGGTGTTCTTGTGTTGGTACATGGTAAGATCTAATACCAATATTATTATTGGTATTATTAGTATTTTTATTAAAAAAAATGGGCCCCCTGTGTGCAATGAACCTGCCTAACTCAGGGCCCAGCTGTAGTATTACCACAAATTGTAAACTTTACATACACAGTCCTCACATCTGAGACAGAATTTCAGCAGCCTAGTCCTCCAGCCCTCAATTGGCTGCAGTCTATCTGACCAGTTGGATTTCAGCATTACATAGGGCATAACCAATCAAAACAAAACCTAGTGTACCTAGTGGTTTTTAAAGGCCCTGATATTCAACCCATTTACCCTAAAATTACGTGACTTTCATCTGACTGATGCCATTGTGCCATTTCTTAGTGTCATCAAACTACTAAGCAGCACAATTTAGGACAGCACAAACTCAGCAATGAATCTATGCTCATGCCTTCCATTTGGTCAGGATGCATTGAATGAAATCACTACCAACAAAACATGCTGTGTGGTCTTAAAAAAATACCCTAGTTGACATAAAATATATTAATTAAATCTGCATAGATTAAGGGTAGTGAGCTATTATATAGCCAGTAAAAATAACAGAAGCCATTTAGCAGAAGCATGAAGTTCAGGGTTCTGCTATTAAATCTGGGGCCAGTGTACATAGTTTAACTTGAGAGGATGAGAAGGCAAAGCTTCCAAAGCAGAAATTTGGCTTCAGTGCAACAGATCTGTTTCCATTCAACTACCCTGGACTTCCATTCAGCTGCCAGTGGTTAAGTGTGGACAATTCTGTCATAGTCTCCCCAACTCCAACAGTTGTATTCTGCCTTCACAGCTATGTGTGGTCTTGGATTCTTTCAGAAGCCTGGGATTAAGTTAAAATAAAAAAAGAACTGCCCCATTAAAGGAGACAGAGTCCTGGCATGAGTTACTACTGGTAGAGTAGAGAAGGTTAACTTAGGCTGCAATGTAGTTAGCCAGTATTATCCCAGCTGGGAACCATATTGGTTTTGAGGTGACAATAGCTGATGGTACAGGAGGTTGACACTTTTTTGGACTGCACAGTATGGTTTGGCAAGATTTTTTAAAATTGTGCTGAAAATTTATGAAACTTGTGACACAGACTTTGAGAGTATCACATTCCCTACTGATCATCAAACTGGAGACTGGTTTTCATACCTTTTGGGCAGAAGGTACAGGTTCTTCAGTCTTGGAGTGACAGCTTTGTCAATTTGCCATTATAGTTTTCCCTAAAAAGCCATAAAAAGTCATAATTGCAAATATTGGAGTATTTCCTTGAAATTGATTATCAGTGTTGACATTTACTCAAACTATGAAGACTTGGAACACTACTTTCATGTCTATATTCAAGTATATGAATCATGCGAGGGAGCTTGCCTTACCAGAAGTATTTTCCATAAGCTGCAAAAAAATGCTAACAAACCTAATCCATAATGATGGTTCATTTGCAGTTGTGATCTTTAACAATGATTATTCAGAGGACAGCACTAGGGTGACCTTTTTATTGTTTATTAGGATACAATTGTATACAGTGTTGGATTGGCCTACAGGGATACAAGGAAAACTACCGGTGGGCCAGGTGTCAGTGGATCCTGCTAAACTTGTCCTATTTCATGGCCATTCCCTATTTCTATGAGAACGAAGTGGCTAAATAGATGCAATAATAGATTATAGTATGTAAACAGGGTCGGACTGGGCCGGCGGGACACCGGAAAAAACCCTTTTGGGCCCCGCCAGCCGAGATCCACTCCATGTACTTCCTTCTTAGCTCCTGGACCAGCAAAAGATGT
>CM044436.1:95743676-95762069 GCA_024363595.1 Xenopus borealis
TAAATTTTAATTTGTCTTGGTGTTTTTTTTTCCGATGTATTCTAACGAATTTTTTTGTAACAATTTTTGATGTTACTGTTCCTTTAAGACATGGATCATTACGTCATAGGTCTGCAGAATGTTTGGGCCGGTGCTAAAAGTTCAGTATATACTGTATATTATACACAAACTTCTAGCCATAAACTCTTTTTAGTTCAGTTCAGGTTTTAGTTCTCCACATTATACATCAACAGGACGAGGCCTACAGCAAATATTTGTGCCAAAGGATATGGCCCTGAGTCATACCCCACAGTACAGTTGAAGAATATGGATACTAAAAAAATATATATATATATATATAGAAAGACAATATACATCTTCATTGCTGTCAACAAAATAGATAGTACTATATAGCTATACTCTAAAAGGATATAATTAACAGAGACCCAATAATTTATACAAGATTGCTATCACATGCTACATCCTTTCCCAATTCCAGATAGTGTTAAGTGAATATGATAAATTTAACTTGCATTTATTGCAGGGAGAAATGTATGACTAAGTACTGCTAATTGGACATTTTAATGGCAGAATGTACATTTACAGTTTGTATGTCTAATCCCAGCTTTGACATAATTGTTTACCTCATAGAAGGAACTGAACTTCCTTTCTTAGGACAAAGCTTTATTGTTCCAGTTGGATGTCACTTACTGTGTGTGCTTTATATAATATTATAGAACTATAGGACTGCTTAAGGGCTCTTTGCAGAGTTATCTTGCAGGAGGTCCAGTCAAGGGGGTGACTCCCCTCGCTCCTCACATGAAGGGAACCTGTAGTATGAAAACATTAGGTCAGAAGAGTGTTGGCAAAGTATGATTCATCTCTTCACTGTGCAGGCAGTGTTGCAGGGCGTATACAGATCTGTTGGGACCTGTCATCCAGAATTCTTGAGACCTGGAGTTTTCCGAATAAGAAATCTTTCCATAATATGGATCTCCATGCCTTAATTCTACGACGTATAAAAATAACAAACATCATCAAAGCGCAATTGGATTGTTTTGTGTCCGATAAGGATTCATTATATTAATTGGGATCAAATACAAACAAGGTATTCTTTTACTATTAAAGAGAAAAAGGAAATTATTTTTGTAAATAAAAATTATTTGGTTAAAATGGAGTCTATGGGAGATGGCCTTTCAGTAATTCATAGCTTTTTGGATAACAGGTTTCCGGATAATGGGTCCCATACCTGTAATAGCATTTACAGAGGAACTGCAGGTTTCAGATATGGCAGCACCAATGTTATGAAGAAATATGTTTATTCAAGTCTTGTGATGTAACATCCTGTCTGATAAAGGGTCCGCCCCCGAAACATTACATCACAAGACTTGAATAAACACGCATGGGTTTGCCCCGCTACACCGGTTATCGAGTGTTTGGAGGTTCTTGGGCTTCATGTGTATTGGAGGGGTGCCGATCCCTTGTCCAAACACTGGGCATAATTGTTGGAGAGGCTGGGGAAAGAGGAACCTTTTTGTAAGTATGAAGAAATATGTGTCAGTTGCAGAAACAGGGTTGGACTGGGGGGCCCAAGGCCCACCAGGGCTACGGCCCAAGGGCCCCCCTCTAGCCCCTCCTCTTGGCACTCCGGCATGCATTGCCTGTGTGCATGAGAGCAGCGCCGCGCTAATGTGCATGTGCACGGTGCCGCATTTGTACCAAGTAAGCACAATTTTTTTTTGCTACGACCTCCTGACAAAGGGAGGTCATGACATTAAAGGGCAGATCTGGGCTGGTGGGACTCACAAGAGTCCGGGGCCCACCGGGTTTTTTCCAGATAGCTGGCCCAGTCCGACCCTGTGCAGAAATGAATCATTTTGGCTCTCTGTGGTGTAGGGACGCCACCTTTTTTTGTCGAGGCAGGGTTGTGACGCGACTGATACGTCATTACATCAGGGGTGCAGCTATGACATGGCGATCGGCGATGGGCTAATCGCCACATCAATCATAGTCATAGTCTCCAATCCTAATTTGTAAAACTGGCAGGTAGTTTTGACCCTGCCAGACCTTCAAAAAACCAGGCTGTGCGGGTCAAAGCCAGACAGGTGGCAACCCTACTGTGGTGTATGAACAATATGATCCCTATCAGCCAAACCAATTATGCACTGGAAGTTACAACTGCTGGCAGATTCACAACAAAGGAAAGAATCAGGTGCATTTATCACAGTTTATGGTTGCTTTATATTTGCATTACTGCTTTATGTAGTTAAATGAAAATATGTAAACATTTGGCATTTAAAAGCTGCTGACTTTGTCCCCCCAGATGGAAACGTTAAATTCTTGGTCAGTGTGCGGGTTCTACCAATGGGCCAGTACCTTGTAACAGGCAAATATATCATCATTACATATTCTAATAACTATTCCGACAGCTGTGTCCCCTCTATGTGGAATTTTTTCTAGCCCTATAACCCTGCAAATAGCCAGTTCAGCGCAGGAATGTACCATTCAGATTGTCATACAGTGCTAACAAGCCAGTTTTTCCAGGTCGGGCAGCTAATAATTCAGATTACTTACAGAATACTAGTAATGAGACAATTATGTGTGAATTAGGCAAATCCCAGAATACTTTGTTTCTTATCCATAGGTAAAATGGGAAGGTAAATTATGTGTAAATGCTAAAACGAGAAGGTAAATGAAGTATAAATGATGATTACATGAGCTGGTTAATACTGAAAGCTGATAAACAAGTTGGACCACATTCTTGAAGAAGAATCCTACTTTACACAAGCAAACTTGTTGAACACATTATGTGGGACTTCATAATCTGTTTTTCACACTAAGTAAAATCTACATGGGGATGGAGTGCAGGGATGAGCAGTTTCCTATAGTCCTACAGAATCTTATAACAGGCATCTGGCATTCATGGTGAGAAATAATAAAATTCTATTTATGCAGTTTTCCCCTGACTTGGATGGATCCTGTTCTCAAGCTATCTTGGTCTTATCACCTTGACCTTGAGAAAGAACCATCTCATTGGTTATAGGGACAGTTTTTTGTTTTTCTATGCTTTTTTGTTTCCTTATCTCCATGCTCTTGTAATGGTAACGCCCTTTTGACCACACTTGATAAAGGGCGTTTGAGGCCGTAAACATGTTGTGTTTTGTAGTCTGAAATAAATCACTTTGTAGCAGTCAACCGGCTTTTGGATTGCTCTCCTCATTATCTGCAATTTATGGTTATATTAATAGACCTGCGGTGAGGTCGATGAGGATAGAAGCACCACTGCATTTAAAAGCCTGGGCAGTGCGCTGAAGTATCCAGTTTTTTGGGTAACACCCTTTTATGCCCATAAGTCCGAGTTTACAAAACTTGTTTGATTTCTTTGGTCGGGGTTCTGATTCTTTGTGAGTTCAGAATCCATGGAGCTTGTGTCAGATAAACTTTATCGTTTCACCTCAAGTGGTCTCTGAATTTCCACAACAAAAGGACGGTCCTTTAAATGTAATCCAGTGACAGGGTAGCAATTACAGAGACCTCATGACCCCTACCAGCTTCCTTGCAATGCCAGACTGAATCATTCAGACATAAAACAATATTCTAATTCCAAGTGGTTCTGACTGCAACTGGACTATGTATCATCACTAAAATAAGTATATAGGAGTCTTTTCACAGTTCTTTATGTAGGGAATGAGCTTTAGGGGTGGTTAATAGCTGTTGGTTATTTGGGCATGTTAAAAAGGGGCCTGTACCTGATTTTATATAGGAATCCATGGGCACCGTATTACAACCATTGGTCTATTTATTAGTGGTTGATTGTTTATGCTGACCATCCTGGAATATTCTCAGAAGAGACAGAAATCTGCCTTGATCTCCCTAGCGATGTCCTAATGATCTTTCCAGCCAGGTTGACCGCTCCATTCCATAAACTAGGTTACCACACATGTAGATGTCTAACAGCATAGAGATGGCTGCCATCGTAAAGCCATTTTTATTGGGGCTTGGTGCCATCCCATTACAGTCATACCACCTGTACCCCTCTGATAGTCATCCTGGGATAGGGTTCTGAATGGGTCAGTCAAACTTGGCAAACGATTCCCTTTATTAAGGGCCCTTTTTAAGAGTTACTGGAGTCAGAAAGACAAGTTTGAACAGACTGCATACTTTAAAAGAAGCAAAGGCACCAAAGAATTGGAATACAGCAACTGATACAGAGACAATTTGGCACCCTGCTACTGGTAGTTAATATATGGCAATAATAGTTGATCTTTTATATGGCAACAGGAAAAGATCAATGCATAAAAAAAAAATTTAGGATTTTGCCCCCCCCCCAGTCTACCATTATCTGCATCCCCACTTCTGCACAACGTCAGAGAAGAAAGGTATTACTAAGGTTGCTATGAGTTATTGACCGAGGCCAAAACTAAAGGTACACAGGGTAGGCCACTGTCTAGGTTCAACTGAAGAGGGGGCACAGTTTGAGGAAGAATTACAGTGTTCATAGTGTTAGGGAATAGGGGTGACTAGCAGAAGCATTGGGAAAGTACCTGCTGGGAAGGGGGGGGGGGTTAAAGGACATTATTCAAATACACATGTATGTACTGCAGCTAGCATACAATTACCAAAACAAAATGCTACTCTTACCCTTATTGTTGCATTTTTTTGACAAGTTTCTGTTCAAACAACCTAAGGCATGCCCACAATTATACTGGAATTTTGGGTGAAAAACATTCTTCTTTATAGTTGAAATTTGCACTTTTTGCTTTGCACAACCTTTTTATATGAGGCCTGCCGAGATCATGTAGAAGTGAATGGCAGGACGATATCCGGATCTGTGCTGGGTTTGGTACAATAATCCAAAAATTTAGTGGTCCTATGGCAATAACCCGGAAAGTTTTTGGGCCTAAAATCTGAAAAAATATTACAATTCTGATTTTTAATGATCTTTTCAAGTCTTTTCCCGCACCAGATTTTTTTTTTGTGAAAATGCATTGATAAATATGGTAAAAAAAAAGTCAGCAAAATTTGATCGGAGTGTTTTTAACACTCCTAAAGTATGCTAAATACATATCTGGTTTGTTTTTTATTCAGATTAATTTCTGCACTCTTATAGCAGTAAAACTCTTGATAAACAAAGCAGTTAAGAAAAGATTCCCTGAAGGTGTGATAATGTTCCGTACTCTCTCTATATATTGGAGGAAGCAACTGCATTGCTGCTATGCCATTATAACAAAGTGTTTGTATGTATTGCTGACATTTTAATGGAATCTGTAGGGAAACAACCCCTAGTCCAAACATACATTCTGCTTTGTTTATCTAAAGGGTCAAAGGGGCCCCTTATAGGTCAGAGATTCAGGACTTCATGTGTAATTCACATGTTATTAACCCTATCACCAAGCAAAATATTTGGGTGAGACTTGTAAATAGCTACCTATGGTGAGATAATTTGTTCACGCCGGTTTCAAGAGCAAGACAAATGATAGGGTGAGAATTATAGGTAGCGTTGTGTACATAAGGAGAAGTCATTAGGATACAACTATTTTGCTTTAATGTTAGTACGGAACATCTACATGTTTGTTTTACATTTTCCGTTGAATAAACACTAATGTGTTCACTGTCTGCATAGAAAACCCTCTTCCGTAATGCTGTCGCCTGTATACATGAATATACATTCATGAGCTCTTTGCAGTGGATGCAGTATTATTTGTTGTTATTAAAAGCAGTGTTTGTGTAACTATTTATATTCTCTGGACTTCTGGTTCTGAAATCAAAATGTGGCAGAAGCCAGCTGATTCAAAGAAATGAAAAGACCTGGATGAGATTTCTCCCCATAATACATTGCTTCAATAGTCACAACAAACGAACCAAAAGGGCAAAACAATTACTCTTTTCAACAGCAATTACATTTGCAAGTTTAATGAATCGATATTTGAAAGTTGCTTGAAATTAAAATTATCAGCCCCCACCTCACCTACAAGCTATTGGGGCAATTTGTTGTGGATTATTTATTTGTACGAGGCATATTTTCTCCATGTATTTAACTGTTCCCAAGCGGAACACACAGGATGAACTTGTGCTCCTTCCAAAAGAATATAAAAAAAAAATGTTTGAATGAGTTATAAACCCAAGACAGATTTACAGGGATTTTCTCTGAACCTCCTTGTGAATGAGTTTCATGTGAGATTGGGAGAATTTGGACAGCAATTGACAGTGATAAAACTTCCATATATTCCTGATGAAAAGAGACACTGTCTAACCTTTTGCGCAAAAGCACAAAAACAGCCAAAAGATAGCATTATTTATTTGCCAATATAAATTCATCTGGGGCACACAAGAGAACCTGGCATCAAGATCCCACTCTCACAACAATTATGTATAATAGCACTAAATGTAATCTGTGTCATATAGGCCTATGAAAATTATAATAAAGGTCATATGGATTTTGTACCTGGCTGAGACCCATTACGGCTGGTATATATATATATATATATATATATATATAGTGACATAGTGCTGCACTCAATGGGAATATTTGTTATCCTTCAATAAATCTAGATTTTTTCACAAGTATTCCTGTTGAGTGCTGTACTATGTCACTTTATTTGCCTTATTTAGCAGCACCCAGGCAAGTTGCTATACAAGTTTAGGGGGTGCTCCTCCATGTTTTTTTAATATAGGCAGCTTAGATAAATATATGGCATAGTAATGGCCAGTTGGAAATGTGTGCTGGCCTAAATTGTTGGTTCAATATGGTAGTTTGGTCATCATGTGCTGATGTTGTCACTAAGGAATTATCTCAGGTCCAGATTAAGGCTGAAAAGAAGACCTCGAAGTTTCAAGTACACAAAGGCCTAAACAACTCCAGCAGGTATTATATATTCCCCTGAATAGAACTTCTGATTAGGTTTTGATTATACTTAGCTAATTTTGAACACACTTGTAGATGCCACAAAAATTGGCCATATTGGTTTGTATCCAGTTTGGAATGTCAACTCCCACCAGGGCAGTATCAGAAGCAGTTGCCCTACTGAGCTTCAGCTGCCACAGGGTGAATTGAGGCAACTGTGACCCAACTGCTTGGACTTCTTCTCAAAACAATCTGCTGAGCTCATGAGCCCTGTTTGAGCAGCTACTTGAAATACTAATTAGAAACTCAGGTTGCAGTAATTATACTATATTACAACTATAGCCATGGTTTTCCAAATGAGCTGTATATGGGGAGAAGTGACTTCGAGAGCCAAAAATAATGTATTCAGGGTTTGGAAAACCATTTTGTTTATTTTATGTTCCCTAATAAATGCATAGCATTTTTCTCTTTTTGTAAGCCCTCAGGCTGTGTATCTTGGCAGTACAATAAAATAGCCTTTATTAGAGGAACCTCTGCCAAAAAATTAAAACATTTTTATTTATGCAGTGAAAATATCATTTCTAGCACATCATGTAGCATGGCAGAGATTCCTGGCCTTTATGAAAACTCACCCTGGGCCCTACAGCAAATCATACTTAGGGCCCAAACCTGTTGGTCAGGACTAATATGGGTTCGCATTTAGTTTAGAGCGGGTCCCAAGAAGCCTTTTAAACAGTTACATTTCCTGCTAGAAGAGAATATAAATTGAGAGAAGGCATAACTTGAAAAAAATTACAGACGTGCGATAGCCAGAACTTGTAATGTCTGTTATGTTTTTGTAATGTCTGCGTCTTCAGTTCCTTTGTTGGGAAGCAATGGCTGTACAGCTGAAACTAAACTAATGCTATTTAAACCTTCCTCAAATTTGAAAATTTTTCCAATAGTCACAACCTCCAATTATCTCAAATCCCCTACATTTACTCTGATATTGTTCACAATGTATTTTTGCTTGATGTAGGTTGCTCCCACCAAACGAAGTTCCTAAATTGATGGCAACTGGCATGCTCTGCTTTACAGTGCTGTGTACTGAGTAGATTGCTAGCTCTTATTGCCTGTACATTCTCCCAATCTATAGGACAACTGCCCGGTTACTGATTACTTGGATTATCGACTGATCCTGGGAGTTAGGCTTAGTCCAGATGGGGAGATTCGGGGTCGATCCGTTGCCTGGCGACTTTTCGCCACGATGGATCGCCCCTGAATCTCCCCGAATAGCTAGGCACCAATGCGCACCGGCATAGCTTAAAAACGCCGGCACGTGTTCACACGGAGCGGCGCGATTTTTAAAATCGCTCCAAATTGCCTCGCCAGGCGACGGATCGCCCCCGAATCTCCCCGTCTGGACTAAGCCTTAAGAAGTGAAGCAGGGTGACTGCTGTGACAATGTTTTTATTTCATTGGAATCTTGTTACAGGTAATAGGAACACGAACCACAAAAGGGGTCTGGCACAGAAAAACATTTAAGAAGAGCCCAAGAAAATAAAATTATTCTTAATCTTTTTCAATATGTGAATAATTGAAATGCTTGTTTTTATATTAAATAATATAACAATATTCCCACATTTTTAAAAGTGATTTACTTTTTCTCTGTAATAATAAAACAGTAGCTTGTACTTCATCGAAACTAAGATATAACTAATCCGTATTGGAAGCAAAACCAATCTGTTGTATTTATTTAGGGGCAGATTTACTAAATTCACATGAAGCATTCGAAATTCGATCGAAGTAAAAAAAGAAAAATCGAATTGGAATTTCGAATATGCAAATGAGGTGACTTCGACCATTGAATTTGAAAATTCGTCAGATTCGAATAATTTGAATTATTTGAATTTAATTGTATTTGAATATTCGAATATTCAAAGGTCGAAGTACTTCCCCTTTAAAAAAAAAAAATTCGATAGGCCAGTTCGCCAACTTGAACCTAACGAATTACTTTCAAACCCTATGGGAAGCTCGAGGGTTTATTAACCCTCGAATTCGAATTTTAGTAAATCTTAATGTTTACATGATTTTTTAGCAGACTAAAAGTATGAAGATCCAAATTACAGAATCTCTCCCTTATCCGGAAAGCCCCAGTATTCTGGATAACAGGTCCCATACCTTTACTTCAAAAAGTATATAATCCATATGTCTCTCCCTTAATACAGGTATGGAATCTGTTATCCAGAAACCTTCAGAAAGCTCCAAATTATGGGAGGTCATCTCTCATTGACTCCATTTTAATCAAATAAGTCACAATTTTAAAATATGTTTTACTTTTCGTGCATAGTAATAAAAAAATGCCTTGTACTTGATCCCAACTAAGATATAATTAATCCTTATTGGAGGCAAAATTATTCTATTGAGTTTATTTAATGTTTTAATTATTTTTTAGTAGACAAAGGGGCATGTTTACTAAAATTGGAGATAAATATCTGTAGATGTTGCCCATAGCAACCAATCAGATTTTTGCTAACTTATAGGTGGCTGTTTAAATCTAATTGCTGATTGGTTGCTATGGGCAACATCTCCAGAAATCTCTCCAAATATTTATCTCCAATCTAAGTAAACATGCCCCAAAATTCTGGAAAGATCAGGAAAACCCCAGGACCTGAGCCTTCCGGATAAAAGGTCCCATACCTGTATGAGCAATTATTTTCTTAAAGGACCAGTAACAACAAAAAATGAAATTGTTTTAAAGTAATAAAAATATAATGCAGTGTTGCCCTGCACTGGTAAAACTGCAGTGTTTGCTTCAGAAGCACTAGTATAGTTTATATAAATAAGATGCTGTGTAACCATGGGGGCAGCCATTCAAAGGAGAAAAGGCTCTGGTTACACAGCAGATAGCAGATAAGCTCTGTAGAACATAATGGTGTTATATGTTATCCACTATTTAACCTGTGCCATATAGACTTTTTTCAATTTCCGCCATTGTTACACAGCAGCTTGTTTATATGAACTATAGTAGTGTTTCTGAAGCAAACAGATCATATTTACCATTGCAGGGCAACACTACATTATATTTTCATTACTTTAAAACACTTTAAAAAAAATTTGTGTTACTGTTCCTTTAAATACATATAGGGCTTCATCAGGTGGTGAAAGCATTTTTGTACCTACTACTGATAATTCGTTTTAGCCAGCTTAATTCACCCTTTAGCCTATGTGAACATGATAAAGTCATCTGAAGTGCAATACAATGACTATTTCAAAAAAGTCCCTTCAATACATAGTGGATAGATGTAATATGTAAAAATATGACTTATTATGATGACAGAGAAGGATCATGGTGCAAGTTCTGTTGCAGTTGGTCCATCCCTATGCCATGCATTTTGTAACTCGTTTCATATATATTGGTTAAATGATATGCAACAAAATTGGTGAGCAGATTTATTACATTTATCTTAGATCTGTAGTCAGAACACATTTTGGTTGCAGAAAAACAAGAAAAAGAAAACAAAGAAACAGCAGATTTGGTTGAGCGCTACATGCCTTTCTGCAGTTACACAATATAGTACAAAATGTCACTTGCATTGTTTTGGCTGTATAAGGCACATACAGGTCAGATGCAGGGATATTCAATATCTGTTCAACTTAATAAATAAAGCTGTTTTGCAGGAGCTGGACATATGCAGCTTTTAAATTAAAAATAATAATAATTTGGCATTGCTTATCTAAAAAAATGATCATTTCTGGACAGAGTTGAAGAAACAGAAGTCTGGGGCAGGGCTATCTACAATTATTTATTTCTTATAGCTATGAGTGGGCTGCAAAAAAATTAGGACTGATTTGTTTCTACTTTAAGTAATAAGAAACAAATCACTATTTATTTTTTCCAGGCTGCACATGAGATGTATTTTCTTTCACAGTACCATCACAGTTTCTTTCACAGTAACATCAGAGTGAAAAGACTAGTGGACAGATTTACTAAGGGTCGAATTCGAGGGTTAATGAACCCTCGAATTCGAACATCAAACTTTGGTCGAAATTCGATCAAATTTTAACCCTTCAAATTCGAAAATGGAATTTGTAGGGTTATAACGAAATTCGATTGAACAAACGATCGAATATGAAAAATTAGATTGAACGATCAAATTGAATTTTAACCATTCAATCGAATTTTTTTTATTCGATCTTAAAATGCTGAAATAACCCTATGGGAGCTTCACATAGGGTTATACAGCAATTCAGTAGGTTTAATCTGGCGAACTAGGGATTCGAGTTTTTTCTAAAGGGTAAGTACTTCGACCATCGAATGGTCGAATAATCGAATAGATTTTTATTCGAATCATTTGAATCGATGGTCGAAGTAGCTTCAAAATCTATTCTAAAATTTGAATTCGAATCTTCATAAAAATTAGATCGAATTTCGAATCCTTCATGTGAATTTAGTAAATCTGCCCCTAGGTATGTGCTTATTCAGTGTGAAGGGTCTCTGGAGGCTTTATAATTATCAGTAAGAATTTAATATTTAGTACTTTATTTGCAGGATGCTGTTGGGCATCTCCAGGGCAACTTTGGGATCCTGCAGGGCAGGGGGTTAATAGACAGACACACACACTCACATAACCTGTAAATACATTGGTGCTGCTATAACTGAAACACTACATGAAATAACTCTCCTGGATTAGATGTGTCTGAATATTGCATTAGTGCTTCAGTAGACATCTGACCATGGCATATTGCCATATTAACCACACACACCCAACTGTAGATTTAATGGGCCACACTTGTAGCACTGAGTGAGTGCAGAGCATTGTTCCTTCCCACAAATCCCTGCAACCCATTCCCAGTCCTTGCAGTCAATGCCACCTTTTTTAGTTGAGTGCTCTGATAAAAGTTCTAGGTCTCAGTCTACCAAGCTCGAATGCCATGATGAAGTGCAGATACGCCGCTGGCCTGTTGGATTGGAGTCTGCACTGTGTTCAAGTCCCCCATGCTAAAATTCATAAAGTTATTACCAGCTGACGTGGGCTGCATGCTAGGCATGGAAGAGTAACTGCAGTTATAACTTCCACTACAGGCTGGATTACTGTAGTTGGAATAGGCAGGGTAAGTGTTGTAGCTGTATGGGTTGATGCTGACATTGTATGGGGAATTGTAAGGAGAAGACTCTCCCAAGCAAGGCTTCCCATCTCTCACCAGGACTGGTACAGCTATCCTTCGTGGAGGTGGTAGCCCAACCATTTCTAGAGTCTGATCTTGCCTCTGCCGTTTGCATTTGTACCTTCTGTTTTGGAACCAAATTTTCACCTGTGTGGATGTGAGCTTCAGGACATTGGCTAAATGGTCCCTCTCTGGGGCTGACAGATACTTCTGCTGCTTGAACCTTCTCTCCAGCTCATACACCTGGGCTTGGGAGAACAGAACCCGAGGCTTCCTTCTCTTCCTTTGTCTTGGTCTTTCTAGGTCTTCAGCATCTCTTTTGTCATGTTCTAAAGTTTTCTGCAGGGGGCAGATATCTGGGGGAAGAAAAAAAGAAAAAGGATAATAAATAATCACTAAGAATAACACATAGGGGCAAATTTACTATTGTTCCCCAAAAATCCTATGATTTTATCCTAAATTTGATAAGCATTCGACTATCGAATAGTTTTAGGCTATCATTTTGTTCGCTATCCGATTTCTCGATGAATACCGATCGTTCGATTTCACGAAAAAATCGAACTTTTTCCTTCGAGTCTCCGAAAAAATCGTACGATTCGAACGATCAACGATAGTCAAAGAAGCCTATGGGGGGTTCCCATAGGCTTCTATTGCAATTCGGTAGGTTCAATCTGGCAAAGTAGGCATTCAAAGCTTTTTAAATTTTGATTCCTTCGAATGATTGAATTATCGAATATCCAATCATTCGATCTATTCGATCTATTCAATAATTCGGTATTCGATGATCGAAGAGGCCAAATTAGAATATTCGAATTTCAGATTAAATCGTACGAACGTAATTCGATCATATTCAATTGAACTTTGATCTACTCAATTTTGTAAATCTGCCCCATAGTGTTTGGATCCATATATATATATATATATATATGTATAGGATAAGACAGCACTCACCATTCACTTGGTTAATTGCCGGGTGCTAACCAAATGTATCAATCAAAGTCCAAAGACAGCACTCACGGCAAAAAATGATAAAAAATAAATCAAAGATTTAAAGAATAAATCTTTGATATATTTTTGATAATTGTTTGGCGTGAGTGCTGTCTTTGGACATTGAGATATATATATATACAACATTGAAGGTGGACCCGCACTCCAGCAGTTTTTTTTAGATCAAACAATTTTTACACTGATGATGCTTCAATAAGAATTGTTTGATCTAAAAAACTGCTGGAGTGCGGGTCACTTTGAAGGTTGCATATGACATTTTGACCCTAGAACCCACCGTTAAATTTTGGAGGAAGAGTGCGGGTACTATCAGAATGATTATATATATATATATATATAGATAGATAGATAGATAGATAGATAGATAGATAGAAAGCTTGATGGAGCACACCATTAACACTGCTTCCACCCAGGTGCACGTAAGGGAAAATGCAGAGTATGTAGAAATTACGGCACTCATGGGACCTGTGCCGTAATTTCTACATATTCTATATATATAGAGAGAGAGAGAGAGAGAGAGTGAGAGAGAGTGAGAGTGAAGTGCACTCACACAAAAATATACCAATATGTTATAAATATAAAATATATGGTCTGCTTGGGTGTTGGTAACAAATATATTGATATAAAACGTATATATGTAAATATAAATTCTGGAATAAACACCACCTTAACTTTATTATATTGCTACTATTGTATAACCCGGTCAGGTCCCAGATTCAGTAAAGGTTGGTAAGGGTGAATAGTGCTAATGCAAAACAGAACTGTGAGTTGTTATTCAAGATTTAATTGTTGGATTTAGTAAATGGATAATTCACAATTCACTTAAACTTTTTTGGCATTACTAATGGTGTGGAGGTAACACTGATATAGTCTCTATTATTGCCTATAAAGTAATCCTCTGTGAGTGCTGCTGATAACCTTTAAATCACGTAGAACTGAGAATAGTAATTCACAATTCACAATTCACAGAAACATTTTGATGTTAATATAGCTTAATTAGGTAATAATGCTGAGAATTAACTGCTTAACATCATCACCACTTAGGGCTTAAAACTGCATTTTTGTTCAATTAATGCAGTAGTCCTGCAAGGTCCTGCAAAAGTGGCTATTTTAACATTTTTGAACAGTCATTTTACCACTCCTTAAAAATGAGATAATATCTATGCTAAAAAATCTGAATATCTGGAATTATAATAGTACATTCTATTTTATTAATAGAGGATGTAGATATCATTGCAAACAAACACATACAACTATATTTATATAAATGCATGTATGCAATGAAAATTAAATAGTAAAATTATGTTTTTTGCTTTGGCATTGTTTATGTGTTTTGTGTTTTATGATTTGGCACCCACAACGCATTTTTTTTTACATACTATGAACTGCTTTTAGTGTGAATTATAAAAAGCAAATAATAAGTATAACTGCCACAGGTAATATTTCTTAGAGAGTTTGCAGATATTAAGTTTTAACTGAACATTCTCATTTATATTAATCAGTGAGTAAATATACCCCAGCATTGGTGTTTTTGTGTTATTATTTCTTTCACCAAGCTAAATCTACAACAAATAATATTATGACATCATCACAGCAAACACATATATATATATATACTAGTTTGTGCAGTATTAAATGACTCTCTATACCTCTTTTATTTAATAAAGTACATTTTTTTAGTTTTAATTTGTGATACCCACAATGCATTTTAGGTATCAGTAGTTGCTTTTTCCAGTAGAAATAACAGTAAAATTATACAATGAAAACGAATTAAAGAATTATTTGTAGATGAAAGAATTATTTGCTTCTCTGTTTTTATGGACCTTAACACTAAAACTTTAGAAGAGCAAATAATCTAACCTGTGAAGTTACATATTTTATCATTTACTGCTATCATTCATTTCTGTTAGTTTTGTAAATTATAGAGTAAAAATTAAAAGCAACTGTAATTTATTTATTGCTTTAGTATTTTGCATATTTTGTAGCATGAAGGGGCAAATTTACTAAAATTCACCAAAAATCCCTCGATATTGGATAAACATTCGACTATCGAATGCTTACCGAATAGTTTTAGGCTATCTTTTTGCGCGATATTCGATTTCTCAATGAAATCGTACGATCGGCTCGAAGGCTTTTGCCTTCGAGTCTCCAAAAAATTCAAACGATCGAGGCGTTCGATCATACGAATGGTATTCGATCACATTCGATAGAACTTTGAATCCTTCACGTGAATTTAGTAAATTTGCCCTTTAATGTTGCCTTTACTTACTTTCCTGCAAGCTTGTATGTATCAGTTTTAAAAGGAAAACAACAAAAGGGATGGAAATTGCTTATAAATCTCTTTGGAGCATTTTGGGGAACTACGTGGAAAGTTTTTGTCATCCTTTAATAAATTAAAGTTCCCACTGATTTACTGTATTTTTGTCCTATTAGAAGAAACTATTAGAAATGAATAACAGAGACACAAATTCAGATCAGAAATATAACAATATTCAGCAAATACTGATTCTGTTTTAAGTTATATATATATATATATATATATACTACCTATAATTATATATAGACAAAATAACACGTTTATATGCTATTTTTGGTGTATTTAATTACATTATACATTTTCTATACGGCGAGAACACAGGAAACTTTTTTAAGTTTAATTTTGGCTATTTTGCCTTATTATACTTTGAAATAATGAATGCCCAGATACTGTAAATGTTGCCAATCAACTACTTCTCACTGTTTTGTTTGTTTCCATTATTTTTTTTTTTGCTTTGTTACTCCTTGTACCTTTCTTTTTGATTTACAGCAAACCGATTTTTTAATTTAAGAATAGTCTATAAATGTAAGCCCATTAATTTCCCTACTAGTTCAGGATTTGGAAGAGATTTATTTCCCAAATGTGTTGAACCCTCCTATTTCCCTATTGTAGCAAAAGTATTTCCGAAACAATCCAGAAATCCTTGCAGTTTGTCAACAGAAATTAAGATAAGAGCCTCTCAGTCAAAAGGATGCAATGAGGATTCATTATTGTTGCTAATAAATGGATCTTAGATAAGATAAAGGAACAATGGCACTGTTAGAGTAAATATCAGCCAGTGGCCAGCACTTAGCTGCCAAGATTTGATCTAGAAAGTCATTGCACTGTATGTGACTGGAATGCAACGAACAGCAGAGGGTTAAAAAATAAGTGAGTTTATGGATTCCTGTGGTTTTGCAAAGATAAACTCAGGAGAAATCTCTATAATGGTGGCAGAACAGCTCTGACCAAAAATCGCTTTTTCTTTTAGTTGTGACCTAGATGCCTTCTGGGAGTTTGTGTTTAACTCTATCCATGCCAGGTGCAAAACAATATTTAGATAACTGAGAACCTATTTACAGTCCCACAAAGATACCCCCTCACCTCCCATTGCTCCATAATTTCTATGCTTGGCTAGAAACCAACATTGTGCTTTACCTTTCTTGACATCTTTGGGATCTTTAGAGGAGTCCATTTCTAAATAATTCTTAACAAAGAAGGATCCAGGGAAAGACGAGGGGCCCTTAGAGGAGTCTCTCTGGGACAGTTCCTCAGTGAGTTCAGAGAGGCATGGGGTTCCAGGGTAGGACTCCTGTTTAAAGGTGGACAGCATGCAGGACGAGTTCTCCAGCCTGGAAGCGATGTCCATTGGAGACAATCCACTCTGGTGTTGCTCCAAGTTTAAAATGTCCTTTACAGAGAATGGAGTGGAAGTCACAGGACTGGCAAACATGGTGGTACCAGGTAAGCCCCCCAAACAAAGTCATGTAACCTCCCCAGACTTGAATAGACAGAGAGAGATTGGGTCCCAGGGCTTTTCAAAAGAGAGCCATCTCATTCCAGCATTAAGCCTTCTCCTAGAAAGTGCTGAGGATGGTCACAGATTACTCTCCATAAGGCAAGTGAGGAGGGGCCAGTCAGTTCCCCAGGGCAGTTCCCTCTCCCTATTGGCTAAACCTGCAACTGTGACGCAGAAATCCCCAGAACTGTCACCTAATATAGACATAGCAGGGGAAAAACAGCCAGCTGATTTAAAGCAACTACTACTATAGTGATTATTGTTTTAATTGTCAGTAAATATTTTATTTCTGCAGAAACCCAGCGCATAGTCACCTTTTCCCCCCTAGAACTTTTGTTTATTGCTTCATTGTGCCTCTTAAATGACAAAATATAAACTTGTGCTCTGAAGTGGCAAGTATTTTATTTAACTGAGCCCAAATAACAGGAATAATGAGCTCTGATCAGGAGTGGGATTGTACAGGATGCAATGCATCATTCCACATCAATAAATACATATAACTCGGGGAAAAGGTTGGAGTTTCACTCATTGTAACGTAAATATTTCACAATAATTCGAATATTAAGGTGGGTGTTAAAATCCAAGCTTAGAGCAAAGTGTCTCTCTTTCTTCCACATATAAATTTATTATAATGTTATTTTATTCTTAATTAGTATAAAATATAGGGGATTCGTGCTTCCATTCAATGGTGAGAAACCATGGTCAAGCTGCAGGACGACTGAATATCAGAAAAAAAAAAAAATTTGCCCTGGAAAAATGTTGGGAATAATATTGCTCCAAGTTGCAGTTTGAGATTTCAATCACAGTTCGAGTTGGTGGGTAAGTAACGTTGATATAGCCGCGATTAAAGGGAATCTGTATAGAAATGGTATTTATATACTTCTTTCAATACCAATTACATTTACAAATACCTTTTAAACCATTCATGTGTTTGAATTAATATATATATATATGTATATATAATGTATATATAATATTTTCATTCATTATGCAAAAATATTAAAGGTTTTGGGTGGATATTTACTTTAGTGAATTTTAAGAAAGTTTATAATCTGCACCATTTGCAAATAAAATGTAATTCTAAAATAAAATAATCAGACATTTTAATTTGAGCATCACTTGTCTTTATCGATGCCGCCGAAAGCTATATCCTTTGTGCAGCCCTAGTTCTGCCTTAACAGAAGTTAGTACTCCTCTCCAGGTCTGTTAATCAGCTGGCTTCTGCTACATTGTTTCAGAAACCCAATAGTGCAGAAACTATAGAGATTTGGACAGAAACTTTTTTCAATAAAAATTAAATTCACAAATATTTTTTAAACCATTAATTTGTTTTAATTAATGCCTACATTATATTTTCATTCATTATGCAAAAAAAAACCAAAAACAGTTTTGGGTGGATATTTCATTTAATGAATTTTAGGAAGTTTAGAATCTGCACCAAGATGGTGTTTTGCAAAGAAAATATAATTCTTAGCATCTTTGTAAAATAAGATAATTACACATCTTAAACATTATTTGTTTATATCACTGTAGCTGAAAGCAGTTAATACCCCACCAGTTGTTTTACTCAGTTGGCTTCTGCTACATTGTTTTTGGGAGTCA
>CM044436.1:95777841-95794755 GCA_024363595.1 Xenopus borealis
ACAGTCTCAATAAAACCATGGGACAGCTATTGTGGGACTGGCCTGATAGGAGAAATGCTTCAAATGTCACATTTTATATCATTATACATGAGCGGAAGGGTGAAAACCTGGGGCACGGCTCATTAGCCTTAGCTTTCAACTTTTCCCTGCCAAGACCAAAATGGCTGATTCTTCCAGCATTTAATATTCCCTGGACTACCATGACTTTCCTTGTACTGCTGAAACATTGCAACAGTTTTGAATACATGAGAAGGGATTTTTAACCTGTGGATTGGGGCCCAAAACAAGGGCCATCATATTGTTTAGTTTGGGCCTCCATGATCCTATTAAATAAGGTGAACATCTTTTTCTATAATGAATCTTAGTGATTAAGCAAGGTAAATGGTTCTCAACCAACTGTTGGGTCACAGAACTGTCTATGCAAAGTAACTTAACCCGGTTAAGCAACAGAACTTGTAGTATATAAGACCCCTGCTTTTCTCCATTTCTTTTTTTTAATAAACTGAAGACTTCACACTGAAATCACAGCAACTGCCAAGGCAATTATTAGGTAGTTATTAAGATGTTCATTGCCACCTTTGTTAGCTGTAGAGATATCAGGCTCCTGCATCACTTGCATGTGTTTTCTGAATTACCAGGGTTGAACTGGGCCAGTGGGAAACCAGGAAAAGAACCCTGGGTGGGCTCCCTTGTGTGATGAAGGATATGGCTTTAGCCTCCATAGTAGAGTCCTATGGAGCTGATTCTGCAGCCGCAGGTTAATGCATACGTAACTGCAATGAATTGTGGGATGTTTGCGGTATGACGATTAGTTGCTGTGAGTCATTTCGAAAGCTGCAGTGACGAATGGCTATGCATGTCTTCACCCTTAGCCCAGTACCCACTGGACATTTTATAATGCTCTTTTTTCTGCTTACCAATTATTTTTTATCATATGCCCCTTTCATATTTTATTGTATACATGTATTTTCCTTAATCTGTTCCAATTATATTTCACTGATTGCCTTAATATTATGCTGTCCATCACTCCCCCTCTCTTAAGCTCCCCATAGACGCAACGATATTTCCCTGCCGAACGACCGATCTTAGGGAAGTCCGACCAATCTGTCAAATTATCGTGCGGTTAGTGGGATACAAACGATCGTTCATCTCACGATTTTTCGTCCGACATTGGTCTGATGATTGATCGGCCAGGTTAAAAAATCTTTATTGGTCCCCATGCAATCTACCTATGTTTGCAGAGCCAAGCAGGCTGCGATCCTTCAGTTTTGCTGGCAATATCGCCTGAAATGGTCTTTTTAGTTGATGGACACATCAGGCATTTAAACGATCGTTTTGAGGCAATCGCGGTCTCACGATAACAATTGGATCTTTCAGAAATCTTTACGTCTATGGCCAGCTTTATTCTGTTAGAAGTTGTTCTATAACATGTCTAGGTATGGGATCCTTTTTCCAGAAAGCTCCAAATTATGCGAATCTCCCATAGACTCCGTTTTAAGTAAATCATTTGCATTTTCAAAAATGATTTATTTTCTCTGTAATAATAAAACAGTACCTTGTACTTGATTCTAAGATATAATTAAGCCTTATTGGATTCAAGGAAATTCTATTGGGATTATATACAGGCCTATTTATTAAATCTTGACTTTTTCTTACTATATTAAAAAAAAAAAAAAAAAAAAAAAAAAGGTTGAACTTGATGGACGCAAGTCTTTTTTTCAGCCTAACTTACTATGTTACTATGTTACTATGACAAGCATTTTAATAAATACATATAAATAAGCAAGTAAATAAAAAGTTAAGTGCCAAATGGAAAGAGACATAGTAGGGAGAGTTCTTGCCTTGTAGTGCTTACGATCTAAGACAAACTGTGTCTGGAAGAAACTTCAGCATAAGAACTATCCATCAAGAACATGGATTTGAAGAGCCAGCAGCCACACACAAGCCTAACATCATCATGTGCAATGCCAATTGTTGGCTGGAGTAGTGGCAATGAAGGGTGGACAACTTCAAATTAATACATTTTATTTCATTGCATATGGACAGGATAGAGGTTATTTATCCCTGGCAAAATGTTATTAATATTGTAATTTTTATTATTATTGGTAGGCACTTTATTTAAAGACTGAGATGTTTTTAATTATGTATAGTTTTTATATTGCACCTTGGGGGGCTTAGGTATGACAATATTTTAATATATTGTAACAAGTTTGAAATGCAGTATGGAAAAAACATAATTCTCAGTTCAAATGGGCAAAAAAGCATATTGAAGCTAAGGAATTAAGACGGCCATACACAGGATAACAGGGGTCATTATTTTATAGTGCTGGGTGTGAGTGATGTGTGCACACAATTCTTTAGGTGCAAGTGAGTTTTACATGCAACTGACTGCAGGAAAATGTATGCATACGCACCCGCACTTGCAGTTTTATATGTTGTTTCATTTGGGCATGCAAGTAGATGAATAAATCTACTTACAGTATAGGCAAGGTATGCCCCCTTGTTCAAAGTGAGTTTATTAAATAGAGGTTGTGCTTGACATAGTTTTTGCTTACTGTTTTAATCACCAAAAACCTATGATTGTTATTTTATGAGTTAAACAGGGAAAACCAGCAGGTCAGATAATCCTACTAAATGTTTATCTTTTTGGTACAACTTGGTGCATGTGCAATTCATACACTAAATCCTGGACTATCAGGTGGGGTGAAAATAGGGGAGGCAGGCAGAATAGACTTCTTGCAGCCCCTGGTTACTAACTGAGTGCAACCTCCTGAGGCAAGATTCTCAACTTTCCTCATGACTGCAGTGCCTGTGCCAAGCACCCCTGTTGCACCCTAGACATGTGTCTATCCCTAGTTCTGTCCCTGTGGCAATCTAATTATCTTGCAAGGACCAAACATGGAGAAGCAAACTGAAAGCAAACATCTGATTGGTTTCCATGGGTTTACTGCCCAGTTAGCACAAGTAAAATTTGCCCAAGGTTTATAAATGACCCCCAGGATATGTTCCAATTTGCTCTCTACTAATGTTTTAGAACAAAAGAGGTAGAAAATATGTCAGCATCTACATAAAACTACCCCCAACTAGTCGTACACAGTGATATACTGTAAGTGTCCTGGGATGTCTTAAGTGAGCAATGAGAATATTCCAATGAGCAAAAGAGGCTGCATAAAATAAATGCTTGTCAGGACTCAAGAGCAGAGATGGAATCAAGTGTATTGAAGAGGGTTTAGTGACCCTTAGATAGAGAATGTATTATAATGGGCAGGTTGAACTCAACCAATGGAGACTAGAGCTCCATTATAACTGGAGTGAATGAAGTGGAGTGTTTGTTTTAGGTACGGTGGAGTGGACTTTACAGCTATTTCTGTACTTGTCTTAGCAGACTCCTTAGAGGGAGCATGTGGCTTATCACAATGGTAGCTAAAAATCACTGTTATAAGCTTATTTCACACTTGTATTACCATTGTACTGCATCTTACCTTTACAGTATTTTGTTGTTAATATCAGCTCAAAAATAAGGCCTTCTCTGACTGACTTAAAGTGGAAACCCAGAGTAATCCCCAACATGTTGCTCTCCAGCTCCTTCGATGTTGCTCTGAGGGGATCTCAAAACAGGGGTTTATTGTTGTAATTCCTGGTTTGGAGGAAGGTTTTGGTTGCATAAAAATCAGATGTTCTGCCAAACAGAGCAGTGCACATAGGGGCTAACAAATAGCACAAATATATTTATATATATATATATATATATGGATGATCTCTGACCAGACTGTGCTATCATCTATAGCACAGTATGGATAATACTTCCAATCACTGGGGAAACTGCAAGACATCTCATTGACCAAGACAGAAACTCTGCCAAGACTGATGATCCAGCTCTGTAGGGTATCAGGTCACTGGCAAACTAGAAACTGCACAAACCCACACCCCACCTACCTTCTCTCGTCTCATAATCATATTGAATCAAGCTGGCTTATTCCCCTGGGAATATATATATATGCCTATTATTCATTTATGTATTGCTCCAGTGATCCACAACCAGTGGTTTGCGAGCAACAATTTGCTCACCAAGGTCTTTTGATGTAACCTCAAAGCAGGTGCTTATTTTTGTCTTTCTGGTTTGGAGGCAAGTTTTTAAAGGATTAAGACCATGCATACTGCCAACCAGATCCACCTGTAGTCTGGCAGTCCACACTGGGGTTACCAAACAACCAATTATTTGGCTCCCCCTAGGACCTTTTTCATGCTTGTGTTGCTCCCCAACATTTTTAGATTTAAATTCTTCCATATCTGAAAAAGACTAAAAGCTAATTTATCAGGAAACAGCCCTCAAATAAAAATGACTGTTCTCATATGTAGAACTCTGCCAAACATATTTAAACATTATAATTGTTTGCTTCCTGGCTTTCTTGTTTACTACTGCAAACCCAGTTTCCTATTTTGGTGGATCTGAACACACAAAACAAATGCATTTTTTTAAACAGTGACATCCAAAAAGTAACAATTAATTTCCCTGGAAAAGTAGTTGAAGAAAATGCTGAGATAGAATCCACTTGAAATGAAGCAGATAAGAGTGCGACCTACGGTGCTGTGTTTAAAAGTGGAATCAAAGATTTGAGTTTCTGAAATGCAGTGCAAGCCTGATCCTTGTCTGTCCACACAACATTTTCCAAGGGAGATAAAAAGTCTGCTTTTTAAATATTCCCCTGTTGGGCCTCCGGTCCCTATCAGCATTCAGTGTCACCATGCAGCAGGCTGCCCATTATTAGGACACACAGAGACATGAGGGAAATGGAGGAGGGGTAGAAATGAGATATATAAAATTTACTTTGATATTACTCAGATTAGCAGTGGGAAAGTAAAGATGGGAAACTTATTTGTATAAACAAGACATGGATAAGACCAGGGGGCCGGTGTTATCTGAGGCCTTTAATACGTTTCCAAGTCCATATGCATCTTCTGCTTATGATTAATAATTGTACCCATTCATTTTCTAGAGTGTTTTTGGGTTTCCTCTGGGTACTCCAGTCCACAGCTTTATTGGCTCATGAGGAATCTAGTGTGTGTATGTAATAAATACATGAGATTTTAAGCTCCACTAGGGAAGGGACTAATGCCAATGATGAACAATCTCCATAAATATATCATAATATGTTGGGAATAAAAAAAATATTGCATAGCAGTTATTTTTCACATTTTAAATGTTGATCAGGTACTGTCTATATAAGTATATTTACATATGTAAAGTATGAGTGTTTGTATCTGTGCCTGAATGTACATAATTTGTTTGCTTTCCCTATGGATATATTGCTTCTTAATGTATACACCTTCTGTCTGTGATGGTCTTTTTTTAATCGCCATATAAATAAATAAGCATTTTTATAAACAGTTCCTACTATGCTTGCATTTATTTACTTTTTGATCTTGCCTGATCTACAATGATAATGGAAAGGTAGAACTTACTGTAGGGTGAGCAAGGGGGCCCCAGCCAGAGACAATAGGCCACCCAGGGTGCTCTTACAGTTGGTTAGCATTTTAAAAAACAGACGAAGAACAGAAATATCAAATGCTGTGTCTGGAATAGGAAAGGGATGGCTTATTGCATATACAGCTGCAACAAGATGGCTTTACTTATGCTGGAAGCCTCTAATAAAGGGTTAGCAGCTTAATCCCTGTACTCAAAGCACTTATATTATAGGTTTGGTTGGGAAGGCTTTGGCTTCATTTACTATAACTGTGCAAATTTTCCCCTGGGCAATAACCCATGGCAACCAGTTAATGATTAACTGCAGGTAAAATCAGCATTGTTTTTAGGTATAGACAAATAAAAACTGTACTGCCAACCAAACCCTCTATGTGTGAGTTTAGTGCATTTGATGGTCCACAGTAAAGAGATTATTACGTAGTGCTAAAAGACTATGCCAGATGTAGCATTTTAATTACTACCTTGATGGAACACACTGCAAGTCACAACATATAGAAAGGAACACATACACACCGGCAAATCTTTGTGTGAAAATCATAGGTACACGGTATGTACAACTCAATGATTGAAGACATAAGCCCAACATGAGCCATAGCCATTAAGCTTCACATGAGTATGTTGGTCTGTGGCTACATTTCCATACTTTACCAAAAAATGTAGAATGTTTCAATTAAAGGAGCCATACAAAAGGGATGGAAATAATAGCAAGGCCCAGTTGTAATATTTTACACTTCTGTGCCTAAGCAATGTCTGACAGTGGTGTCTAAAATAGAAACTAGACTCTCCAGACAGACTAAGAGAGCAGACTATGATCCCCATGCACGGAGAGATAAAATGACACAGCCAGATATCCCCATCCCCATCTCTATGCATCTCTATCTCTAGCATCTATGCCCAACCCAATTATTTTCAGCAAAATATCACGGACAGTTTGACAAAAAAAAAACTGGAAGTCTTTTGTAAACCAGTTACTTCCTCCCCCTCCCCCCATCCTGTTGTGTAGTGTGAGTTTATCACTTATCAGTGTGACAGAGTGAGATCTGCACTGGTATTTTATCTTCTGTCTGTGGCACAGTCCCTTCCAAGAGGAGACGCCACATGCATTAGAGTCACATAGCGTTGTTTGTGCATTCTTCTATTCCTTCCCAAATCTCTCTCTCAGCTCACACTTTCCACTACCTATAATTTACTTACATTTGTGCTTTTCTATTATTGGGAGCAGCAATGTTGCTGCAAATAAAGTGGATTTCTATAGCAGACCAGGAGGCTGCTTGGGAGATGGGGACATTGGGGAGCTCTACATAGAATTTTTGGAGTCATGCACCTCTAGATAAGGCACTGATCAGATTTATACTTCAGCTGGGCACCTAGTCAGAATGAAGAACAGGAACAGTTCTGGTTGTACAATGACCGCATACATTTACCAAAATGCTTAATTAGTTGTTCTGGTATTATCCATGGCTTTGTGCCATACCCCAAGATCATTGAGATCATAAGGTGTCAATCTGAAACCAATCATAAAATACAAAAAGTTATTGCATGTGGCCAACTTTGGTAAGTTTTCTGGATTTGATCTTAGTTTGAAGAACCCATTGAAAACAGCAATACTGTGTCCAGAGCAGTGGGTGGGTGGGTTATGACTTTGAAGAATGTCAGTGCACAACTATTATTTCAGACCACTCCCTTGTCAGTCTTTCAGCAAACTCAATGAAATTACCAATAAATGTTTCAGAGCCTCAAAATGGCTGCATTATCTTCACTGTGAATGGTATTTAAAAATGTTTATGGACAAACTGGACTAATCCAAGTGGCTGGCCTGTTGGTGGTAAAACAAAAACATCTACCCGGGCACAGGGAGCCTTGTTTATTTGCATATTTGTGCTTTCTATTTGTGGGAGCAGCCATGCTGATGTAATCTTGACCTTGGACTCTAATGGAAACTGCCATCTACAGTCCAGAATATCAGGAAAACTGCAGAATGCTTTGAATAATGCATCACAAAAAGACATGGAGCAATACTTATTTTATGTAGAAACATATCTAGTTAAGACAGAGGCAAGCATACACACTTCACAGCAAGTAATAAATGGGATTCAGCCTTAGCAAGTCCAGTGTTGAACTATACATTTGTTCATGTACACTCAAGGATAAAGACCAGACAAAACATGTATGGCTTTCCTATGTCTCCTATGTTCCTATTGCACATTCTTCAGTGACTTGGTTGACCCTTGGACATGGAGCTTCACAAAAATGTGGATGGTAGTGAATTTACACTTTGTCTGTGTGAATACAACATTGCAAAAGTCTTGTGTCTGGCTGAGCAAACACAAAGAGATACAAACAACCCTTGGAGGCACAGAGGGCCCTATGGAGCTTTACTTAAACAGAAACATTTTCAGTATATGCATATTTAATGGATCATCTTCCAAAGTTTAAAAAGATTTTACCTTGGACGCACAGTAAGTTGAACAACTTTATTTGGCTCAAGCCTTGCATGTCCACAATGGGACCCTGGGGTCATCGACTGGCAGCCCTGGTTGGTCATCACTTATCACTTGCACATGTCTGCACACATGTTTTACGCAGTCTATATAAAAGAATGTTGTACGGGACAGTGGAAAGGTTAAGGAGATCATGAATTCCTGCAGTAGGCGGGTGCTGGGAAGTTCTTACAGAGGTTTGGAGCTTGTGTCCATCCTATACATTATACACTATATGGAAATAATGTAACAGATGGACTCCTCTCTTGAGTGATCAGTAGCACTGCGCACATACAGAGGCATGTGCTTACGGTCAGCACTGCCTTCATATAGCCATGAGGGTACCTTCCCTGACATGGATGGACACAACTAAGCCCCTTGGTGACATATGAAGAATGTTTAGGAGGATGATGACACTTCTCTCGCATGCCAACTTCATATTATAGGAAAATAAATATAGAGCTCAGTACAAACAGGATAGGCAAACAATGTGGGGCATTATGGGATGTAACTCACTTTGGGATGTCATTGCCATTGGTCCCTTCCACCACTTGAGGTACATGCATGGCATCATGTTATTAAGTAGATGTTGTCATGGGACATTTCTAGTTGCTGGAAGCACTGTGAGTAAATCAACATTTCATCTTATGAGTACAGGACCATTAACTTAATTACTTGGCATACTACTAATATGCATAAGGGCCCTTTATACACTGGGTTTTATTTTTCTTGGATCTTAAAGGCAATGCATGTACTTGTTTTTTTAAAAATAATATCATAGTGAATAACTGAAAATATTGTCATATACCTAACAAAGGTCCCAATACCAATCCTTTTTTTTTTTTTAGTCATGCACCTCCAGTTTTTTGCAAATAGTTTAGTGTATCATTAACAAAGACTAAAAATTTATGACCAAAATGAAATGCTAAAGCACTGAGGGCATAATAGTAGCAGCATGGACTGCAGAAACTGGGGTTCCCTACCTTGCACGACTACACTGTATTCATGGTGAAAATAACTCCCAAAGACTGCTGTCTTGGAGATCGTTTATAGAAAACATTGGCAATGTGCACACTACAGTCAGATTTTTGGTTTGTTGAGCAACTAACAAGTTCCTACAAACTTGCAGAAATATTACAGACAGTGAAATCTTGAGAACATTTTTCTTTAGCTATTTGTCAATTCTGCCTATTCCTCCTATTCATCTTCTGGACTGACATTCACACCAACTGTAACTATCACAGAAAAAAAGCTGCAGACCACAAGGTATAAAACAGTAAACATCAATTAGGATTAAGTAAAATACAGTTAAATACTTTACATTTACTATCCCCATTGGACCCTTTAATATCGTTTTTGACGCAACGCAACGAAAACGACGCGACGTGCGTCAATACGACACGTGCCGTGGCTCGTTTCGTGAATTTTTTCGCCAATTCACGGATTTCGCTGGAAATTCGCTAATTTTTCGGCAAAGCGAAACGGGGTAGATTCGCCCATCACTACCTTTGAAGCATGAATCTACTTCTTCTATCTTCTTGAAGGAACTCATTTGTTTTTCAGTCAACTATAAACTATGGTTCAAGCATTGCCCTTTCTAAATGGATTATGGAAGTGGTAGTGCAACCTCGATTCATACCCTATACTATCTTGTACTTTTTTTCCACTTCTTTGTGGTTTCACTCCCAATGCCACTTGAACCTCCCATGGCATTAAAACCCTTTCTCAAGGGTAATCAAGCTAATGGCCAGGCCAGCAGGAGACAACAAGCACAACACCTACTGTATATACAAACACAGCAGCTCCTAATGAGCTGGGACTCCTTTGATGAAGTGACTCACTATTCAGATTCCTTCCTGAGTGGCAGCTTCTCTGTCCACATTATAGGAAAGCTAATACCTCTAGGCTAGCATAAGGGGGAATAAGCACATCCTGGTTGCAGAACAGGAATCCAGCCATGAGTGCAATGCACACAACTTGCACACACAAAAATATATTGGGAATAATGTACACCCCTATTATAAATATAGGAAGTTAGAAGTCACCAAGGCTTCCCATGACCATATAAAGTTATGATGAACTGGCTGAGTGCTTCAGTGTAAGTCATGGAACTCAGAGGTGACATATGATATTCTTATACAGTGAAATAAGGACATTATTTTTTTTATAATACAAAGATTTTGATGGTTGATGCAATATAACTTCATTAAGTACATAAGGCCCCCTTTTCTCATTAATTAACCTTTTACATAGTTAAAGGGGATGTATAGTCATCATTTTTAATCCCCCTTTGGCTTCGGGGAGTGAACAGAAGTATTTTTCAAATTGCAAATAATAATTTTTTTTGCTGTTTCTTAGCTGCTCACTGCGCACACATACCCCCTATGTACTTGAACATGCTGCAGCAGCGTGCAAAACCTTCACGGCCCGTCTGCCTCTTCAATATAGTCCCGCCCACATAAAAATGGAAAACGAGTAGGTAGTTTTATCTGCAGACACCTATTAGATGTGCCTCAACGTCACTCCCACCGTCACTGCCTAATTGCTTTCCATTGGTAGGTGGGCAGCTTAAAAACGGCAAAAAATACTTCTATTCACTCCCCAATGCCAAAGGAGGATTACAAATTTTGACCATACATCCCCTTTAAGAATCGATGTCCCAAACTAAAAATAAAGAAACCTGGAAACAAAGAATCAATGGCAGTGACACTCTAGTTCAATGGCAGGGTTGTAGATTTTATTCTATAAAGCAAAAACCACCATGTCCACAGCATACACACACACATACACAGCATATACTGTGTACCTACATGTACCTACTATACTGTGTATCTACATAAACACACACACACACACACTGGAATGCACCCATCTAGCACACTGTATCTCACACACACACACAGCGCTGAGCAATCCAGAAAAAAAGGAAAACCTCTCATTTTGTAAATGAACGTTTGTACAGCAATGAGCAAACAGATCTCTGAAAAGCCACAGACAAAAGACTGATCTTTGCAAGAAAGGACAACTTCCATTGACTACTACATGATCTTGACAGGCTTTATGGCTCAGGCGATCGCACACACAGACAGTATACACAGGAAGGCACATTTACCAAAGGTCCCATAAGTTTGAAATTCGACCAATGGAAATTGATTACAAAAATCAAATTTTTTTAAACTCAGATGGATTGAAACGACCCAAAAATTCGAACTGAATTCGATCAAACTCGAAGGAAAGCTGCAAACATCTCCATATTGATCCCTGGACCTCTCCCATTGAATTAATCGGCAATTCGGCAGGTTTTATATGGCGAATAGTCAAATTCAAATTCTTAAAGTGCCAGTGTATGATAAATCTCGAAAATGGAATTCAAATTTTTAACTCCCTGGTCGAATTTGTTTGACCTTAAAAATGAAAATTCAAATTTTTATGTTTTGACCCTTGATAAATCTGTCCTTTGTAGACATATTCTCTGCTACTGTATACACTAAATACACACAGAGAATATTTTAGAGGCAAAAGCCTGTCTGACATAAAGATCTTCAAACTAACGTCATCTGAAGTGGGTGTCTGGCTGGCTCTTAGAAATATACAGCAGTAACGCCTCTAATCCATACAGAAATAAAAATGTGCCACTCTCCCTATAGCCCTCTGATCACTATCATTAGCGCTCTATTAGCAACAGCATTATGCACTTGTGAATGCACAGGAGTTGACTTGTCAAATCAGCTCTTTAGAAGATCAGAAATATACAGGGAGGAAGGAACACAATATTATATCATCATCGTCGTTTCAACATTACATCATCCAATTGTTCCACGCTCTCATCCCAATGTTAAAAAAAATCACATCTAATAGTAATAAAATCCATTTGAGCTGCAACTGAGAACCCCTTCAATCAGAGTTCTTTTTATCATTTTAATTTTATTAATTTCAAATAAACGCTGTTTATGCAGTCTGGTGCAGACCACACATTATTTTAAATACCATTCCTTGCAGTATTTCATACACTACAGATTCCAAAATGGTTTTATTTAAATCAGGCTAAAATAATTCAGAAATATTCAATATTTTCATTTCAGTAAACAAAGAATAACAAACCAAAAAAAAACCATCTTAGAAGTAAACTTGAATTTAGAGACAGTAACAGCTAAAATGGGAAGCTGCATCCATTGAAGCTAAAAGTAAAAAATCGGCATGTTTGTAGGTGAATTCATTTAACATAGAGCTCACTGGTACGCTGTTGCCAAACGAACTTACATACTGAATCGAACCTCTGAAAATAACTTTATATTAAACATTTTTAATATAAATATGCAGTTAATCCCATAGTGCCTGTTTTTAAATCTTCACCTTGTGAGTAGTGATGGACGAAAAAATTCGTGAAACGAGTCGCGGCACATTTTTGATGCTCGTCGCGTCAAAAAACGGCGCGACTCGGTTTTTTTTTACACCACCGAATTTTTGCCAGGTGAATTTTCGCTGGCACTGAATTTACGCGCAACTCGTTTTTTTTTTTTGACGCCAGCGAATTTTTGCCAGGTGAATTTTTGCTGGCGTTTCACGAATTTATTCGCCGGCGGCGAATCGCGGGAATTCACCTCGAATTCGCCCCTGGCGAATAAATTTGCCCATCACTACTTGTGAGTGAAATATTTAAGTAATAATTTTAGTTAAATAAAATGGTTTTATGCTATGGGCAATGTGCTGGCTTTTTCATCTGTCACCAGGTTAATATATGCTGCACGCTATGGAAGAAATTAATTAGTCAAGTTTTTACTACATGCATTTCAGTAAGAGTTGGTCTGTAAGCAGGCAATTTTTCTGGTATTGGTGGTAGCCCTCATGTCCGTAAAGGATATTCAGTGCAAGATACAGCGATTCCTTTTTCATTTTGGTATTTAAGGATTTAAAGGGGAATTTCACTTCACTTTGACAGTGTACATAAAATTGTCTTCACAAATACTACACTATATTATTTTATATTTATTTTCCCTCAGTCTGTAGATGCTGATCATTTATTTCATTAAGATATCTATGCACAGAGAGAGATTGCTAAAGAACAGCAAGGGAATTCTATGTTGGCTTTTGAGAATAATTCGGATTATGATTTAGTAGAGATTTTACATGCAAGAAGTGTATTTCTGGAAGACCAAAGTTATTTAATAGATTTAGAACTGATTGACCAGTTCCAAGATTGAGAATAATTAATGATGAAAGAGATTTGTGTATGGTTGGATAAAACCACATTACAAAAATACTTAAAACATAAAATCACACCAAGAGGATTCATAATTTAATTTAGGGGCAATAATATAGCTTTTCAAAGGGAATGGATTTTTGCAGGATTGCGCTAATAATATGATCAAACTAATTATTAAAAACTTGGATCCGATCAATTATGATCAAGAAATTATGGAGACAAATTGGCAGCTATGAGGATACACAAGAATTTGAATTATTAGAACAGAAATTAGTAACCAAATTAAATGAGGAAGAGAATATAATAATTGTCACTAAGCAACATAAGTCTGTAGAGATAAGGAGGATTAATACATGGAACATGTAAGAAACACAGGGAAATTAATATACAGGGAAAGTAAAGATATTTTTTAGAGGAAAAATGGAAAGGAACACAGAGATCACAACAAAGTAAATCAAAAAGGGATAGAAATATTTTTTTTCAACTCACACGGAAAGATGAGAGAAGGCAAACTCACACAGCATTGGGAAGGAGGGATGGACTCATTACACGGGTCACCAATTCAGTCATCTGCTCCAACACAGACACACAACAGAAAAAGGTACGAGGAAAGGAATAAGAAAAAAGAAACCAAGGCAGGAAAGAAAAAATAAAGAAAAGAACAAGGGACAAAAAGGATCAGATGACAGAACACTAGGATGATTCAATTTGAGCAGAAGAGAATGAACACAGCATGAGAAAGGTATTTTAAGCACAGGAATTAACTCTGTGCACAAACAGTAAGTAGTTTTAATATGTTTGTAGATGTGAAAAAAATTATCATAAAGTTAAGGGAAAAAAAGAGCTTTTGCTTATAGTGAAATAATTGATTGGGAACCCTCACCACAACAACTAACAACCAACATTAACTACATCCACACAAAATTGAGGAACAAGGCAGTACCCTCTGAAGATAAAGGGGAATATATCCAATTGTTTGAATAGTTAATAAGGAAAAAACCTTATGGATTTACAACAAAGAGGGGGAATAAAGACTACCAAACAATATCCAACAAAAAATGAAAGGGAAGCATTAAAACATTTAAAATCAGGGATACAATTATAATAACGCCTGCTGATAAGGGGATAGTATTGATAGATATAAATGCGTACAAATGTGTCATCAATTAGTGAATGATACAGAAACCTATAGACAATTAACTGGAAACCCGACAAAAAAAATCTAGTACATTAATAATAATAATAATAATAATTATTAATAATAATTAATTAGCAATGGTAAGTTAAAAACTTTGGCTAAGGGAGCAGCATTTTGGAACAAAAAGAAAAACACTATTTATTTAAGAAATTAAAAATGCAATATTGCACTTACAATGTGAATGTAGGAAGGCAAATAACACATTTTGATACTTAGTAATATTCCTACAGAAAAAAACAAAGGTTTAAAAAGAAAGAGAGAAAGGTTTTACATGCAAAGTGTTTAAATACACTGAAAAAAGGAGCAAATATAAATCTACTACTACCAATAAAGACTATTTAGCACTGTATTAGCTGCACAACAATAAAAATGTTATCCGCTGTTTAGAGTGTCCGTCTGGATTACAACATGATGGCAAGACAAGCAGAGAACTGATGGAAAGATTTAATGAGCACATAAGGAAAATATAAAAGGGGTTAGAAAATCATAGTGTAGCTTAACATTTCAAACAATATCATGGCAGCGACTCGCAAAAATGAAACTTTCGGGTATAGGTATGGGACCTGTTATCTAAAGTGTTTCATGGATTACGCTAACAGAGTAGTATATATTTAGAATATTATTATTATTATTAACATGTATTTCTTTAGCGCCAACTTTTTTCGTAGCGCTATATATGTATATTCAAGTAATGATGTGGAGAGTTGTGGTCCTACAATTTATTTTATTCATTACAATTGCAATAATTTACTGGGACACTGAAAAATAGGTGAGACCTAATATAGGCTTTCATAAAAGAAATATAGAAATGTACTCACTTATGGCTAACTAGAGAGTTGTAGTTGCACAACTGATTTACGTATTTATTTATGGTATGTGCAATATTTAATTTGGAACTCCTTAAATAATAGGTGATAATATGTGAATGAGCTTCAGGTTTATGTATTTATATAAAGAACCCTATAAAGTGTTGATAATCTTTCTATCTAGATACAATAGAATTCCAGGCAACACTCTTTCCCGTCCATAAAGGATGTTCAGTACAAATGGTTAGTGAAGATCCAGCGATCCGTTTTCACTTTGGTGTTTACATATTTAAAGGGGAACGTCATCTCACTTTTATGCGCACAAGTTGACAAATACTACGCTGTATTGTTTTATATTTATTTTCTCCGCATTGATTATTCTGTAGGGCACAAACAGAGGTGAAACAGTCTCTGTGTGTGACCCTATCAGTTTCTGTTTTGGAAAGTGGGGATAGATGGGGGTAATTGTCTACCATGGAGTCATTGCTGGAAACCCAAGAAGACCAGCAATTGCTGTGCAGAGAAGTCAATGGGGCAAATTAACTAAAGCACACAAATGCACTAGCGACAGCTTCGCCGCACTTTGCCAGGCAAATTTTCGCCAGCCCGCCGCAAATTTACTAAAATGTGAATTTGTGCTCAGGGTGGCGAAATGGTTGCGAAGTAGCGCTACCGTTACTTCGCCAGGCAAAGCACATTTACGCTAACGATGCCTAATTTGCATACGGTGCGAACCTAAGCATAAAATAGAGGTGTATGTTACAGCCACTACATTCCACTACACAAGTCCAGGAAACCTTTAATAAATAAAATAAAGTTGTCCTATTGCCCTAAACATGTACCCCCTGTATTGTTGAGTTGCCATATGTTAGGAAATGTAGGGGGGGAAGGAGGGTAACCCCCCAAAAAAATTACACTATTTTTCAGACTATCACCCTACAAAAGGTAAAAGACGCCAGCGTTTTTTTGAGACTTTGAAAAAAATGAAATTTTTTTTTTCAAACTCCTATCTATTGTATTGAACTTCGCCAGGTCTGACCTGGCAAAGTAAAGTCTAGCGTAAGAGGTAACGTTCAGAAAAATGTTCATCTTAGTGAATTAGCCTAGTTACGTCTCTTCGTCAGTGCGCAACTTCGCCTGGCGTAAAGGTGCAAATATGCGCTAGTCTATCTACTTCGCTAGCGAATTTTCGCCAGAGACACTGTTAGTAAATTGGTGAAGTTGCAAAATGACGATACGCTGGCGAATAAACGCTAGTGTTAGATGCTTTGCGCTTTAGTGAATTTGCCCCATGGAGCTGTAAGTTCTGCTGTTCTTAGCTTGTGTATTTTTGCAGGCAGAATGGAGAGGATCCACCCCATACCCCATTTCAATTTATTTGAATTGGATCTGCCTGTGTGTGTTCACATGCAGCGGAGGTCAGGCCAAAACTGTGAAAGAGGCATCTTCGGCCGACCTCCACTGCATGTGCGTCTACAGGCTGAGGCAGCTTAGATAAATGGAGCAAGGGCACGGAGTGGATCTGCTTCTCTCAGCCTGTAAAACTACACTCCGCTCAGCCTCCAGCTCTGTGTCCATGCCCTGACTGCTGTCATTGATTGGGCTGCTTGCAATAGACATATATGACTATGGATTAAGTCCTGAAATGGACACTTGAGTGTGCAACAGAATCCCACAAGTATTTTCACCCTTAAAGGAGAACTAAACCATAAACATGAATAGGGCTAAAAATGGCATGATTT
>CM044436.1:95796264-95807684 GCA_024363595.1 Xenopus borealis
CACAGATATTTACTGCTAAAGGGCTGTGGTTGCCTTGGGCTAATACAGACCCCAAAAAATAATGTACAACGTTTCTAGCTACTTCTTTAGTTTAACTTTCCTTGTCCTTTAAAGGAATTGCCACTCATGAATGAACCAGCATGTGGAATATGTAGTGACTGCTAATGGAGTTATGGTAAGACCTTGACTCATATTTTTATAAATGGAAAACTGTAGCGCCCCAAACAATCTAGGTCTCTATAAAAACAGCTCATGTGTAAAACCCTCCTTCATGTAAATAAATCATTTTCATAATAATATCATTTTTTAGAAGTATTTGCAATAGGGTAATCCTAAATAGAAAACTGACATTTTAAAGATTAAGGGCAGCCCCCTGGGATTGTATGATTCAACCGTGCACACAAACATACCAAGCAAACCATACATGTTAGGTCACATGAGCCAATTAACAAAGTTCTGTCTTTTGCTTTCACACTTCTATCTGTTACAGTTAGAGCTGCAGTATTTCTGTTCAGGTGATCTCTGAGGCAGCACACAGACCAACACAGGGTCAGACTGGGGGGCCACTGCCCAGGGCCACCTCCGACCCCCGTACCGCGATGCGCAGAGGGCGCTGCTCGTGCGCCTGCTTGAAAGGTGCCGTGCACATGCCTGCCTATCAGACGCTGCACAAATTTTTTTACAATTTTTTTTACACACTTGAGGTAAAAGTCTGATTGGGAGAGGGGTCAGACACTGGACCATCACGATATGGTGGTTCAAGGCAAGAGCTGTAAAAGGGCAATACTTACTTAAATATATATATACACCAGTTTGGTAAGAGTTTTGATATAAACTATCTGTTGCTTAAGTATTCATTTTGGGGGTTAAGTTTTCATTTAAGGTATTTAGCTGTAGGGAATGTGCTTGGTCTAAATGTCTTTTGTTATCCATCACCACTTCTCTCCTTCAACTGGTTGTATTGGCAGATAGAGTACACTTATGACTTATGGGATCTGTTATCTGACCATCTTCCATAGACTCCATTTTAAACAAATAAAATAAAATAAAAAGATTACCCTTTTCTCCAAAATAATACTACATTACCTTGTCCTAAGTATAATGAATCCTTACTGTAGACTAGAGGATTGTTTTATGTTTAAACGATTTTTAGCAGATATATATGTATAGTGATTCAAATTACAGAAAGATCCCTGAGCATTCTGCATAACAGGTCCCAGACATGAATCAGGAAAAGGTTGGATGACTTTTTATTGAGAAAACTGATATTATTGATCTGCCCTATTGCCGTTTGGGATGTCTGCCTCCAACGCTGGTTAATGGTGACCAATGCAGAATGATGCCTCTGTGCCTGAATAACATTATCATTATCCTATAAATACACAAATAACAAAATTTATATATTTTTTATATATATAAGACCACAAGTATATACTGAAAATTACATTATAATAGTTTTGCCATTTTTGAGGGGTACCCTATTTTGAACAGGCTGCTTTTTTCCATGATCCCATTATAAAGAAATTCCCCTTTGCTGGAATTTTATGCCTGTCAAAATGCATATGCCTGGCATAGAACAAGAGTACAATACTTTTTTTCTGGCAAAGTTTATAAAGCCCCTATTAATTGATTATTTCAGGAATTTCAGAATCTAACTTAGGGTTGCTCATCACAGGAACACCTTCTGCCCTTCACATCTTTCACAGCCACTCGGGGACTAAGTGGTCACATCTCCTGAAAAGGTTTCAAGGGGCCTGACCCTGCCACCCACAAGGTCATGTGCTATCAGTGATCTGCCTGTTAAAATAGGACCTTGATAAGGACTCACGTAAAGCTGTAGGTTAAGGGTTAAACGTGGAAACAAGTTATATTTATTTATTGATTTAGCTCATTGTAGCTCAAACTAGCACAAAGCTATTTTTCTTTATTCTTGTATATGCAACTTTACAAATGACACCAAAACATGGAGAAGGAGGTCCTGACCAGGAAAAGGTGTTCAAAGTATAAGTCGATATAATGGCTACAATTTTTCATTTTTTCTACGTTTTTGTATTATTGGACTATTTTTCTATTTCAGAAATATGGACATGACTAACTAATGACTTTTTTTGATTTAGGGAATTAAATTACGGCCACCCACATGATGTTAATTAATGTCTGCACCTACACAGTAATTGATTGAAAAGGAATTGGTTGTGACGTCACTTCCTGTATGTACTCTTAAAAGCTTGTACCATTGTTAAATTTGTACACTTGATAAAGGGCACCGACAGGAAACATGTTGTGTGCAATAAAGTACACTTAGCAGTAAGTTCTGCCATCTATGCTTTCTCTCAGCCTCCTATAATATACTGATAAGTTTCCACACCTGGAGCGGGATGTCAACTGAGATTGAGAGCAGAGCTACTACTCCCCAGTCATCTTCTCTATTTCCTGAACTACATTCAACTTGTAGGATGAGTTCTGATGATCCAACATCATCCAACAAAATATCTTATGTAGTTTAGCCCATGTGTTACAAAATTCTCATGTCTGTGCCCTGTATCTAAGAAGGGTAAAGACTATACATCTGATCATATGTTTTAAACAATGCTGAAGCTCATAATGTTGTGGTTGAACACAGTGATGGAGGCCAGAACCTAAGGCATAGACCAATTTAAAGGTTAATTAAGTTACAGTCTTAGTTACATTCAAGGACTTGAAACTTTACCATGGTCAATGGAGCATCATCTCTAAATATTTGTAATAATTAGTATGAATCATCCCCAAATATAACAAGGTCATTTGCCAAATGGGGTATTTTACGACAATAATGGAACCTTAAGAGTCATTTCATTTACTCTTGGTATCATAATCATAAGAACATTTGATACTTATGGACTGTAGTTGCTCAAGCGTTCCATAGACTTCTTTGTAAAAATACTACTATCCTCATCTAGTGTGCCAAAGGAATTGGAGGTAGACTAGACAGGGTGGGGATAAACTGTTCTAGAAATCCCAAGTTCTCATTAGATATTAGAAAGTACATTGAGAGGTGTTAATATATCTCTGAATTTTCTGTTTCTTAAGACAATAACTCATTTATTTGTATCATTGTAGGGATCCAGATAATAGGTTCATAAACCTGACTTCGCCACTTTATTTAAGGAAAAATAAATGAGGTGCAGGACCTACATATCTGTCCTGCATTTGTCCCTAGAAATTAAAACCTCAGTATGTTCAAAATACACCATCTGTGACCCAGGCATGACTGAGGGGTATAAGAGCCTGAAAGTCCTGGGAATAAAACACATATTCAAATAAAATAATTGTTTTTTTTCCGGCCACAGATTCATGCAGAGGGGAGAGTGTACAAAATGAACTTGGCATGTGAGACCGAGTGAAGTAGAAAGCGTTGTTTGAATTCTGAATTTCTAATTTGCTGGCTTGAACCTCTTGAACTAGTGCCCAACATCATATGTCATCTGGAATGAGTTCATCCAGATGTAAGATATAATTCTAGAAATAAATGTATTTATCTTTGATGCTGTACATTGACACAATGCAGACCAAACGGCTTGAAGTTTATTGGATTTATTTTATAAAGAATAAATGACAATGCCCTGCACTATGCACAGAGCGCCCTACAGAAAACTGCTGGAACCTATGTGCATAGATCAGACAGATTAGTTACATTATATGATCTTAGCAACCTTCTCATATGCCTGTAAACCAATGTGAAGGACTTTTCTTTCACGATATAAAACATGACATGCAACTGGCAACATTTTAGGTGCATTGTTTGTTTGTTGTTCACCTTTGAGTTAACTTTTGGTATAATGTAGAGAGTGATAGTCTGAGACAATTTGCAATTGGTTTTAATTTTTTATTGTTTGTGGTTTTATAGTTATTTAGCTTTTTATTCAGCAGCTCTCTAGTTTGCAGTGTCAGCAATTTGGTTTCCAGGGTACAAATTACCCTAGCAACCCTGCATTGATTTGAATAAGAGACTGGAATATGAATAGGAGAGGGACTGAATAGAATGATAAGTAATAAAAAGTAGCAATAACAATACATGTGTAGCCTTACAGAGCATTTGTTTTAGATGGTGTCAGTAACCCCCATTTGAAAGCTGCAAAGAAACAGAAGAAAACTGCAAATCATTAAAAAAAACTATGAAAAATAAATAATGAAGACCAATTGAAAAGTTTCTTAGAATTGGCCCTTCTACAATATACTAAAAGTTAATTTGAAGGTGAACCACCCCTTTAAAGCCAGTTATATTGTTGTTCTCATAGCAGTCTTGTACTAAAAAGTGAGTCATAAATAGTCCAACAGTGAAAAGTATTAGAACCGCTGATTAAAATGTTGTCTTAGAGTGACCTCTGATGGATCTAGGTGGTACAGCACTGTTTATTGTCAAATTAATGAATTGTTGTGCATAATGATCATTGCACTTACTTGTGACTGAACCTCAAACCTTTAGTATTGTTTTTGATAATTTTGGATGATCAAAACTAAATGTGATCACTGAGAAAGGGAATAATTGGTTAGACAAAGCCATTGTAATTCACCTTTTTTGAATATTTGTTCTCCCCCCTCCCTTTGTGCTAAGCCCAAGGTGTGTGCTTTCTTTGTATCAAGTGTCCAAATGCTGTTCATGAAAGGGTTCTGTATTCCCAGAGCCTTGTTCAGAAGGCCAGCACCCTCCATTGGTCCACAGCTGAGGCGGGCCTCTTTGTCCTTTACATCTTGTCACAAAATCTCCTTTATTTCATGAATAGAATTCTTCTCTGCCTAAAATTCAAGGTTTTCCAAGGACGGCAACAAGGGTAGTAGAGAAGTTGTATCACAAACTTCTTGGCTGGGGGTCCTCCAATGAAATCTCTGGGCCCACTGGCACCTTAAGACAACTCTAGTCTGAGCAGGGCCACAATGACAAATCACGAGGCCCCGTACCACAAAATGTTTTGTGGCTCCCTGGACCTCGTCCCCCAAGCCCACCCCAGACCCCACCCACACCACAGTTAAAAGACCACACAGACATCAGAGTTAAAAATGGTAACCCCCCCCCACACACACACACACATGTTCTAAAAAGCCATTGATTTTTTTAATAAACAAATTGGTGGCAGGGCCCACCATAAAGGTCAGGGCCCCCTATAAGTTAAAAAAAAGTTGGCACGTTGGCCTCATGGCCCCCCTTATAAGTTAAAAAAACTTTGGGGCCCCAGAGAATTAAAAAAACAAAAAACATTGGTGGCCTATAGAGTATTAAAATAATATGTTGGTGGTTAGGGGTTTAGAAAAAATAAAATAAAAACATTGGTGTTCAGTAGAACTGAACTCGTGGCTTTAGGACTTAAATTTTGGCTCCTTTTGAGTCTTTTCGCAGCTTCGGGATTTCTCATTGGCTCTTTTGTGACCTCGGGTCTTTTTGCGGCTTCGGGGCCTTGACTTTTTTGGCTCTTTGGGATTTCAGCAGTTCAGGACTTCGGAAGAGGCAGCATGGCTTCGGTGCTGTAAAGGGGGGCTTAGCTATTTAGAAAAGTGCAGCACAGCTGGGCCTCCCTTTAGGCGGGTACAGGAGTGCCCCCTGCATATGCCAATATTTTTATGCACCCAATTTATAAATAGTATACTGCACTATGGTGTCGTTATGTGGATGACATGTTTCTGATTTGGACAGGCTCCCTTGAGGTATTATCTGATTTTCTTATGTATATGAATAACAAACATGACACTGGGAGGTCCATTTATCTGAGGTCCAATTTCAAATTCATGTGAATTTTTAATAAACCTCCCTTTGAACTGAGCTGAGAAGGAGCTGAACTCAGTAGGTTATATATTTAGTCAGGGCCACATAAGATATGCCGGGGGGGGGCCACATTGACTGTAGATTGTACTACAATCTTTAACACATTAACCCACATCTTTACAGGAGTTCTAATAACTTGTTTTGTTATAAATTACGGCATTGTTCAATGTCTGCATTTATAACGTAACTGCTTAATTATGTAAGATTTCCTTTAATTAATTATATAGGATATCCCTTAAGCAGGCAATTCCCGTTTTCAGATGCTGAAAGTTGAAGTCTTACTACTGAAAATATTATGTTCTGAAAAATATGCCCAATATCATGAAACAGACATATGACAATTTGAAGCAAACTGATGTTTATTTGCTCAAGCTGAACAAATAGTTTAATATAAAAACATATGCAAATGCTGGTATGCACGTAAACATATGATTGGTTGCTGTAGTGAACCCCTTTTTTGATATTGACTTTGACATGGAACATTTTTAAATCCGCCAATCGCAGAGTTTTGAAGCTACACTCCTCAAACTCGGACCACCTATTGTTGGTGTCATTTCTGGGGGACACCTGAAAATGGGTGGTGCTACCAACGGCCAATGAAAATTTAGCGATTTTCTATACGCTACTCCTCTCACAGTTTTTGGAGTACAATGGTGAAACTTTGCAGACTTGTTTGGCTTATGCCCGAATAGGTTGCGTGTGCTCTGTTAAGTGATCCCACCCTCCGCGCCCCTGTGGCGGCCCCCTGAAGACCCCATTTTTTACCATAGACTTTCATTGAAAACTTTAAACTTTTGACACTCAAACAGCTTTGAAGTTACACTCAGCAAACTTGGGTCACTTAGTCATGGGGTCAACCTGAAAAGTTCTGTCACATTTTGGGGACTCCAAAAAGTTGGCGGAGCAACAAACAGCCAATCAGATTTTCCCTATTGACTTCAATGAGAAAATGTAAAACTCTGTCATTCCCACAGTGCTAAAGCCAGAGACCCCAAACTTGGCACCATGGGTCACTGGGTGATTGGGGTTAAAATTAGAAATTAGAAAAGTGGGCGGAGTCGACTACAGCCAATCAAATATTAGCCATATGTTTAAATGGGAAAAGTTAAAACTGTCGCCGCTCTTAGACTGTTAATGGGAGGGTTCTCAAACTTGGCACAGTTGGTCATTGGAGGGCCAGGATCAAAACTCCGAAAAGTGGGCGGAGCCAAACACAACCAATCAGATTTCTTTGATTGATTTAAATGGGAAAAATTTAAAATGCTGCCATTTGCATGTTATTGATGTCATGGACCTTGAATATCACAAAGATGATCACTGGGTGTTTGCATGTTAAAGTTAGGAAAAGTGGGTGGAGCCACCAACAACCAATCAAATGTCATTCATTGATTTTCAATAGAAAAACATAAAATTGCTGCCAGTTTTACATGTTAAATGCTATGATTCCGAAACCTTAAAGTGTTAGTCACTTGGTGACTCTGGTTCAGAATTAGAAAAAAAGGGGGTGGGGCAACAACAGCCAATTGGATTTCAGCCATACACCTTAATGAAAAACAACAAACTGCTGCTATTATTACGGCATGAATGACAAGTGTCCCAAACTTAGCAAAATTACTCACTTGGTGACTGAGAACAAAAATGTTGGAAAAGTGGGCGGAGCCAATAACAGCCAATCAGATTTTACCTATTGACTTCAATGTAAAACTTTCAAATACTGCCATTCTCACAGTTTTAAAGCCAGAGGCCCCAAACTTGTTACAGACCATGACTGGGTGACTGGGGTTAAAATTCAGAAAACTGGGTGGAGCTTAAAACAGCCAATCAAATTTCCCCTTTTGATGTTCACCATGTATACTTTGTATGCTATTTTTTGTTACAACCCTTCTGCTTGTTGTTGTTACAAAATCTGCCTTATCTTTATGTTTCTAGTGCTGAAATTCTGTTACATTGTTTAGCTTTAAACAGATTACACTCACAATATCACAGAAACTCCCCTTTAAATGCCTTTGATACTTAGGATGGACCATGGGTTTTCCTTCTACAATGGGTACTTTGTGGCAAGAAGTATGTTTGTTTATTTATGTTTATTAATGTATTGTAATTATTTTCACCCCTTTTTTCAACATTTAGCAACAGATTCTTGGTGCCATTATATATATGTATAATCTAGATTTGCTCATTTTTACTTCTTTTACATCTATATCATTTGCATTGATATATCAACAATAACTTTGACATCCATTTAATTCTGCTTAAATTTTTATACAGATTCCAACTTTCAAGCCATTTAGGCATATGTCAGCCATGAACTATATGCTATAAAATTAAAATCACAGATTTTTTTATAATGTATTGTGCATATAATGTAGCCACGTAATAAGTATTTAAATCACACTCCTTATGTGACTGGATAAAAAAATTAAAAAATATGAGCAGATGTGAATGCAGAAGATTTTCACTGAAGGTACACTTTCCTGTATTAACAGTCTAATATACAAATTGGAAATTCTAAGCAAACAGGGTATCCTGAAAAGTACTCTATAGATGTGAGATCCCTGATCCACAAGCCCATTGTCTAGAAGGTTCAGAAGCACAAGAAGGCCATCTACCATAGAGTCCATTTTAAACAAATTATTCTACTTCAATTTCCATTTTCTCTGAATAATAGAGCAGTAACTTGAACTTTATGGTAACTAAGCTGCATTCATCTATGCTGATGGCAAACCAATGCGATTGGGTTTATTCAATGTTTAGATGATTGTATGGTGATCCACATTACAGAACAATTTCTTATCCACAAAACCCCATGTGCCACGCATTTTGTATAATTGATCTGTGTATGCTAGAAAATGATTTCTATTTATTTCAAGTACAAGAAGCAGCCTATATTGTAAGGATCAAAATACTTTTAAGAAATACTAATATATCTTATAAGTAATAAATGGTGTCAAGACTAATTGCTGTCCTAACATATATTGGAAATGCAAAAACAAAAACAATAGTATTTCATGATAATCTGAATATTTAGAGCACAAAGTAAACTGACTACTAAAGGAGACATACATTTATATTTTGCTGTAATGGAAACTTTATATGAGATTAAGCTTTGGTCCATAACAGTCAATTGTATGGTCCTACTGTCATCTGCAAGATTAAGGCACTTTTATTGTTTGTATATTTTTATTATGTTTGGCATCTGGTGTTCCATACACTTTTTTTTAAATATTTGTCTTTAGATTGAATCTGTCCCATTTTGCAGAAAGATTATCAAAAGAAAGCATAATATATTGGAATCAATGGACATTATTTTTAATGCCTGGATGTTTACAGTAATAAAACATTTCCTTGGACAGATTAGAAAAAAGTAAGAATTATTCCAGAAAATAAGGTATAGATGAGAAACATATGTATATGAGATATGGATCATTATACGATTTTAGGTCCTGAGCACACCACAAACACACAATCAAATACGATAAGATAACGATCCGAAGACCTTTAATTCCTCCAGTGGGCTTATAGCCAATAAAATTTTAAATTTGGCAGCCACATTGTAATGTTTAATATCCTAACTGTTTTAGCTTGTATTAAGAAGAGGCAAATGTTCATTATATACAGGTAAGGGATCTATAAGACAGAATATTTGGGACCTGGGGTTTTCCGGATAATGGATCTTTCCATCATTGATTAAACCCAATAGACTGCTTTTAATAAGGATTCATTATGTCTTAGTTTGGATCAAGTACAAGCTACTGTTTTATTATTACAGAGAAAAAGGAATTCAATTTCAAATATTTGGAGTAATAAAATTGATACATATACCATAATTTGGTCCTTTCTGTATAATGGGTTTCTGGATAACAGATCCCATATCTGCACCGAAACCTCAGTGATATTTGGTAAGTCGTTAATGTCTCATGGGCACTGCTGTATTTCAAAATGAAATATAAAATATTTAAACTTAAAAAAAAAGAGTCAAAGTATCTTTTACTGAACTTTACTCATATTATGCAACAGTGTTTATTTCAGCACAAAAAAGGTGGGATAAAATCATTTTAAATGAAATGACACACAGCCATGAACCCTTTAAGACAAATCTGTAAGTGGGACATTGTTTCACTGCCCCTTTCATTTTTAATTCTAATTATTCTAATTGTGACCACAAGATGGGGATAAAGACTAGTTACTCTGGAAATCACAGTGTTCCAGACAAAAAACAAAAACAATTTCTCTATAATTAAACACAGGGCCCATTATTTCTGAACCACAACTCCCAACAGCTGGCTTAGGGAAATTGGAGCTTAGAAATAAAGAATTAGTAAAAGCCCAGAAATGAGCCACAATGTTGAAGGTGATGGAAGGCCTCAGGTATGAGGAAAGACTGGCCAAGTTGGGAGAATGAAAATGCTTTTCAGTTGGTCTTCATTTTTATTTCATATAGTTTAGCTGCCTCTTCCCAATGGAATTCCAAATGTAGAATTGTTTAAAACAAAACCCCCCAAAAAAAACAATAATTCAGGAAGGACCCCCCCTGTTTTTTTCTAGTTTATTTTCTGGTCTTCTAGAAGATCATCTAGCAGTTAGACAGGTTTCACTTAGACAAAACTTGATGGATGCTCTATGGGTGTCGAGGAAAGGAGAGTACAGCTTATTTGGGACATATTTAATATGCAGTGTAAAAACGAAATTAGCAGAAAAACAGCAGTGTAACATATCACACAGTTTGTGTCATTTTAATCCATGAGAATGCCAGATATGCTGCAGGTATTTTATGCTGTTTTTTGCATGGCGCAGCCTGGCGATGTGTGGTGTATTATTCCACCTTTTTTTTACACAGCATTGGTTTACACTAGATTTTTAGTCCAATCAGAGAGTCACAGAGATGTGCATGTACTTCCTTATGGGTATAGCACAAGTGCATTGTGAATGGGTTGTAAAGGCCCCAATACACGCGTCGATAAATGCTGCCAACAGGCCGAGTTGGCAATTTACTGGCCCGTGTGTGGGGTCATCCAATGGACTTCCCTGATTGATATCCCTTCGGATCATGGCCGCATCTGTGTGTTAATGCAGTCCCGTGATCTACCCCATTCTAATCCGATTGTTGGACCCTAGCAGGGCTGCCATCAGGGGTGGACAGGCGGGAGTGTGTCCCAGGCTCGGGACAAGCCCGGCAGTGCTGCATTTTTCCAAGAGCCGGGCCCCCCTTACGAGCGCCGAGCCTTTGCAGCTTCTTCCGATGTTCCAACGCTGAATGCGGAAGGGCCGAACAGACGCGAAGTCCTGAAGAGGCGGAAAGACACAAAGTCTTTTGATACTCTATAGGCGCCTGCCACCAATTTAAAAAAAAAATATTTTACGGGGCTTCAATTAATTTTTAACTTGAAAGGGGGGCCCTGTCGCCAATGTTTTTTAAAAAAATTTTTGGGTGCCCCAAATTTTTTTAACTTGTATGTGGGGCCCTGTTGCCAATGTTTTTTAAAAAAAATATTTTTTGGGACCCCAAATTTTTTTAACTTTTAAGGTGGGCCCTGACCATCAATAGCTTTTTATAACTTGTGTGTGAGGGGGTTACTTTTTTTGCACTGATGTCTGTGTGGTCTTTTAACTGATGTGGAGTGAG
>CM044436.1:95811550-95825094 GCA_024363595.1 Xenopus borealis
ACTTCCGGCGAGCGCGAACACCGGATGTTCGCCGGCGAACAGTTCGCGCCATCCCTACTTAAGACAATAGACACACAGGCTGTTTTCAGTGGCTGTTGTCTGCGTATTTTTGCAGAGAGAAGCAGATCTGCTCAGTGATTCCGCTCCATTGATTTGAATCTTATCAGCCTGCGTGCGGTCACACACTGATCTCGGCTTCATCTACGCTATGTGTGACCACACACAGGCTGATCAGATTCAAATCAATGGAGCGGAGGCACTGAGCAGATCTGCTTCTCTCTGCAAAAATAAACAGATAACAGCCACTGAAAACAGCCTTTGTCATACCTCCCAACATTTTGGATATAAAAAAGGGGACGAAAAGAGTTGCCGCCCATGAAATTATTTGATCATGACAATTTATGTGGCCACACCCCTAATTACCATGTTCATTTTACAAAATTTGGCAGGTGATGAAAGTTTGAACACATTTCTGTGGTTTTTTTCCAGTTATTACAGATTTGCTAAAGAAGTTGAGTTGCCCTTTAAGATGGAAGTCTAATGTCTCCCAAGAGACCCCTTTATCTTAATTGTTACAATTACTTATTTGCTCATCTCAATTGTTACAAAAGTATCTTAGTTGCACCTGGTGGTAGAGTCCTGCATAGGTCCATTTTTTGGGACCTGTACCCGACCCATACCCGCAACCTGCAATATGCAACCCGGGCCCGCATTCTTACCAGCTTGGACCCGCGACCGACCCGTACCCGCAACTCGCGATCCACAAACCGTGTCACGCTGACCATCAAGAATCAGGAAGTGCTGACATTGTAAACCGGAAGTGACATAATCGGAAGTAGCCATGATCAGAAAAAAGGAGTAAAAATCGATATGGCGAAGATCCACGACCCAACCCTCAACCCACAGAACCACCTACCCGCTTCTATACCCGCACTCGGAACTTCTACATGCAACCTGCAGGGTACCGTGGGATTTTGCGGGCAACCCGCGGGTACCCAACCCACTGCAGGACTCTACCTGGTGGCTGTTCTGGCTTCTCTGTCAATTAAGTTAGAAACTTTGTATCTGTTTCTGGGTGTTCAGTGCAGGAGATTATAGTGAGGAGCAGTGGGGAAACTTCTCTGAAGTAGTGATGGGCGAATTTATTCGCCAGGGACGAATTCGCGGCGAATTCGCGCGATTTGCCGCTGGTGAATAAATTCGCGAATCGGCAGCGAAATTTCGCCGGAAAAACGAGTCGGGCATCGTTTTTTCGCGAATTTTTCGCCAGTTTTCGGCGAAGCAAATCTCGGGAGATTCGCCCATCACTACTCTGAAGTAGTGATTTCAGTTTCACCATCTGGCTGCATGAAATTTGGTAGGTTCCAGAAGAGAGCTACTTGAATGTCCAGAAAAGGTGGCAACCCTATTCGTGACCTTTCCTATTTCACTAATTTTGCTACTTTTTCGCCGAAGTGAAACTCCTCAGATTCGCCCATGACTATTCTTGACAATTCTGCATTTCCAATTTTGTGGCGCTTGCTTGTGTCACCACAATAATGCTCCCATGCACAAGGCAATGTCTATACAACATAGTTTTGCTAAGATGGGAGTGGAATAACTTCTCTGACCCCACTGAAAACCTGTGGGATGAACTGGCAAAAAAGTTAGCATGATTGCCAAATATTAGTGCTTAGCCTCATACTCTTGTGCTTGAATGGGATCAAATCCAGTGGGCCTATTAATAAGCCTTCCCAGAATAGAAGAAGTTGGGCATATCGGGGAGAGACTCAATCGTTTGGCAACATCGCCAAACCAGCGTATCTCCCCTTGTATGGCCAAACTTTAGGTGTTCTAGAGTTCAGTGTCCACAGATGTTTGTGGCAATTGTGCAAGGCGTTAATAACCATAAAAAAAGAAATATACTTATTTTAGGGAGTCCTAGCCTTTTGCATTGGTTCCACTAAAAATCTGATTTAACTAGACACATCTTCCTACTTCTCTTAACTTGTAGCATTTCTGTTTGTTCTACAAGAACAACAAAAAGACTTGTTTAATCTTGGTTGGCAATACAGACTATAAATGTGAAACAACTTTTCATAACTTTTCCTTGTTTTGGCGAATTCAGAGCCAAATCCTTGTTTTTTTTTTGCAGCCAAAGGACTGAAGCTACACAGAGCAGAGAAAAAGGCTACTGATACCAAGTTGAAATGCTGCATTCTGATTGGCTTTTCTTTCACACCATCTCCCCACCACCAATCAGGATCAACCCGTGCTTAATGTCTGCAGCAAGTTTTCAGCCTTCTTTATCTTTGGCTGCAAAAGGGAAAAAGGAGATTAAAGACATCAAGGGAATTATATACAGCCAATTATAAACACAGCCTGTTTTCCCTCAAGAAAGTTCTTCAATACAGGGTGAAATGTTTAAACACATTAAGGTCCACTTAGGCTTGTGTTTATGAAGGGACCAATACTAAACGCTAAAGCAATTTTTGAGCATTTTTGGAAAAGTTTATCCAAAGCCATTCTCAGCTTTCCCTCGATTTTCATTATGTAGTAAGCTGCATTCCTGAGAAAGTCTTTGCATGCAGCAATGGAAACATGAGATGGGTGGTTGCATCAAGAAAGGGACTGATAGTTTCTCTGGTTAAATTGCTCTTACTGATAATGATGTTTAATGAACTGAGACTTTATAATATTTAAAGGGATACAGTCATGGGAAAACATGTTTTTTTTTTTCAAAAACAGTGCTGTTCCAGTATACTTTTTCACTGAAATTCATTTATCAAAAAAAGCAAATAGATTTTTTTATCTTCAACTTTGAAATCTGACATGGGGCTAGACATTTTGTCAATTTCCCAGTTGTCCCTGGTCATGTGACTTGTGCCAGCACTTTAGGGGGGAACTGCTTTCTGGCAGGCTGTTGTTTTTCCTTCTCAATGTAACTGAAGGAGTCACAGTGGGATATGGGTTTTACTATTGAGTGTTGTTCTTAGATCTACCAGGCAGCTGTTATCTTGTGTTAAGGAGTTGTTATCTGGTTACCTTCCAATTGTTCTGCTGTTAGGCTGCTAGGAGGGAGAAAGAGAGAGGGGTGATATGACTCCAACTTGCAGTAAAGAGTGATTGAAGTTTTTCAGAGCACAAGTCATGTCTTGGGGCAGATGGGAAATTGACAATATGTCTAGCCCCATGTCAGATGATTGTTATGAAATGCCGTCAAGTTGATTTTTGACTCCCGTAATTTTTCCTTCAGAATTATCTGACTTATGCCTGGGTCTTCAGGTTTCTCGATAGCTTGTACATTGTTGTGATTGAACATATCCATCTTGGTTATGGCCATTGCCCTTTCAAGCAATGTTGTCTCTTACAATGAATCAGGTCTTCTGATAATAAAGAGAGCTTGGTCATTTGCCTCAAGAGGAATGCCATGCTTTGCTTGCTGTTCTCAGTAGAATCAGTAGTATGGGACCTGTTATACAGAATGTGTAGGACCTGGGATTTTCCAGATAAGGGATCTTTCCATAACTGGGATAACTTCATACCTTAAGTCTACTAAAAATTAATTAAACATTAAATACACCCAAATGGATTGTTTTGCCTCCAGTAAGATTAATAATCTGTTATCTGGAAACCCATTATCCAGAATCCCATAGACTCCAAATACTCCACATTTTTAAAAATTATTTCCTTTTTCTCTGTAAAAATAAAACAGTACCATGTACTTGAGCCAAACTTAGATATAATTATCCTTATTGGAAGCAAAACCAGCCCATTGGGTTTATTTAGTGTTTACATAATTTTCTAGTAGACTTAATGTTTGATCCAAATTACAGAAAGACCTGTTATCCATAAACCCCCAGGTCTAGAGGATTCTGGATAATAGGTTTCATACATGTATTAAAGAGAAAAAAGAAATTGTATTTGAACATTTAAATCATTTAGATGGCCTTTCCTTAATTCAGAGCTTTGGGGATAACCTTTTTCCACAAAATGGACCCTATGCCTGAAGCAAGACAAGTTTAAAGTAGGGATGCACCAAATCCAGGATTTGGTTCAGGATTCAGCCTTTTTCAACAGGATTCGGACGAATTCTTGTGCCTGGCCGAACCAAATCCTAATTTGCATATACAAATTGGGGCACGGTGGGAATTCACGTGACTTTTTGGACGTAAACACATTTTTTCCACCCCTAATGCATATGCAAATTAGGATTCAAATTCGGTTCGGTATTCAGTTTTAATTTTGATGGATTTATATGGTCCGCTACCTTGGGGCTAGTTAGGGCAAGATTCTCTTTTTGGGTGATTTTACAAAATGTGAAGATCTTTATGTATATGGCCAGCTTTGAGGTCACTGGGAGCAACATCCAAGGGGTTGGAGAGCAACATGTTCTCATGAGTTACTGGTTGGGGATCACTGGTCTAAAGGATTGATACTGGCAGCATTATCTGTCCGTGTATGGCCACCTTAAAGGTGGCCATAGATGCAGAGATCCACTCGTCTTATGATGCTGCCAAATGAGCGGATCTCTTCCCGATATGCCCACACTGAAGTGGACGATATCAGGCTGATCTGATCGTGGGCCCAACGATTGGATCATAATGTATCCTAAACAGGTGGTCGGAATACAGGATCACTTACAGGCATGCCTCGATCCAATGTGATTTTGTAACCTGCCCGATCGAGATATGGCCAACTTTCGGGCAGATATCGTTTTTGATGCTGGCATTCATTTTTGGACGTCTGATTTTTTTTTTTGACGTTGGCAAATGATTCGCAAGTTTATTTGCCGGCCGCGAAACGCAGGAGTTCGCCGTGAATTGGCACATGGTGAATAAATTTGCCCATCACTACTATCTATCTGTCTGTCTATCTATCATCTATCTATTTATATATCATCTGTCTGTCTGCCTATCTATCTATCTATCTATCATCTATCTATCTATCTATCTATCTTTCCATCTATCTACAGTATCTACCATATATATATATATATATATATATATATATATATATATATATATATATAGATAGCATTCAAAAAAGACCAGAACACCAGGAGTTTAGTGAAACAAATAATAAAATTATATTATGTTCATACGTGCACATATGAACATAATATGTATATATATCTGTCTATTTATCTATCATATATCTATTTATCATCTGTCTATCTATCTGTCTGTCTGTCTGTCTATCTATTTAATTATCTATCATTTATCTGTCATTCAGCCTGGTCGTATAGCTTGTTAGGGTGCTCACACCACTGATGACAAAGTCTGGTCAAGAACAGCTAAATTGTATCAAAGATCTGAACAGTTTAAATATGTAATTGTTAGTTTCTTCTTCTGCACAACAGGGTCAAAATCCTATTCTCTTCCCTACCCAGTCTTATAGATTCTAAGCTTTACCTAATATACATGCCATAAATATCAACTTAATATATATGCCCTGAATATGCCCTAATATATTTATTGCATTTAGGGGAAAACATTAAAAATAACCTATAATTCATGCTAAGTGCATTTACTGTATTTTACAGAGCTTATTGCAAGTCTTGTAACTAAGGTGTACAGTACTACTTGTGTTGAGTTTCCACTGGAACACTGCACATTACAGAAATGATCAAGATGCATAGAACATTGGTCTTTCATGTCACTTGATTCAGCCAATGTTTCACAGTACTGTCCTGACAAAGGGGTCTTGGTGCTCCAAAAGCTTGCAGTGTTTTCTTATTGTTAGCCAAAATAGCTATAACTTACACAATACTTTTTGTATTTGTTTGTTCATTTGCTTGTTTGCTAGTATGAAGAAGTCTCCAAATGTAAGCACAATAAAATCTAATCCATACATTTAAAGACCTGCTCCTTGGGCGAAAAATGTCTTCAAAATGTCTTCTATTTTTTACCCTATTGTTGGTGCCACAAATGTAACTAGGTTGCTAAAACTGACCCTTTGTAATTGGCACCAGGTGTTAGTACTGGGGGTTCTACTAACTTGAAACCCCTAATATACCCATCACAGTTACATGTTTCTTCAAAAAGTATGAATAATTGCCATATTCTATGTTGAAATCCAGCTGTTTATCAGTTCTTCTCTTTCTGCATCACTTGAGATCCTGGCAGGGAGGATTGACAAATTGTAACAGCTTCTACACATCTTACAGACAGCATGCGGGAACTAAATAACCCACAATGCACTGCGATGTTCTGTTGAAATCACATGTGCAGGGAATTGTGGGGTTTGGAGAATGAAGGCTGAGGACAGCGGGCTGCTGCTACAAAGTAACAGTAGTCAGCCAGCTCAGCAAAGTATTCAGAGAGATCAGCAGGAGAGCAGCAGGCTAGGCTAAAGGTCTCCATACACGGGCCGATAAGAGCTGCCGACAGACCAAGTTGTGTGTGGGGCCATCCAATGGGCTGTATGCTATCCCTCGATCCAAAAGCCCGTATCGCCTCCATTATGATCCAATCATTGGGCCCTAGGGCCCACGATGGGATGAGTCTGATATTGCCCACCTCAATGTGGGTATATCGGGGAGAGATCCTCTCGTTTGGCGATATTGTATCTCCCTGTCTATGGCCACCTTAGGGAACTGTGAGAAACCATTAAAAATCATGAAAAGTCTGCTGCATATTCTTTAATTGATGTATATTGCTTGAAATGATGTTTACTTTTCAAACAGCTTACATTATATTTGTGTGGCGTTCCATGAAAATTGGCCTTAATGTTTAAAGGAGCTTTTATGCAGAATTCTCTCCAAGAACCAGTTGAGAAACAATTGCAATAGCATCATTTTCCCCTCAAACACCGTTCTCAATGACACATAAAAAGTGTATTAATAATAAAATAATTATAGCAATAAATAATGTTTTATGATGTCAATAACATTACAGGGCTGTATAAAATTATATTAGGTCGCTTAACAAAATGGACTAGTGGCATCAATTATGTACAACACAAGGCAGGAAAGGTGATGGATTAAAAAAAACACAAACAAAAAGAAACCAAAATAAAACAAACTAAGCTGGAAACCGAATGTATCTGTGTCTGTCTGTACTCGAGTGTGTGTATATGGGAAGTGTGTCCATGTGTACAGATTTGTATATGTGTGTGCTTAAAGACGAACAATACAATAAATATTGCATTAAATATGTACACAAACAGCAATAAATGACCCAGTAGGAATACATGTAAACAAACAAAAACATTTAACATGACACAAACCAAAGACCCGCAAACATTCGGATGTATACGTCAATATATGCACACACCCATGTACACAAATCGACACATGCACACATACACACACACCATGGCAGCAGTATTCCTTATATAAGGAAATATATCTTGTAATATGAAATAATGATTATATATATGATGCATGCTGAGGTGATTGGTTGAATAAGACATTCAATGTTTTGCCTGGATTCATATCAGCGCAGAATCACGCTCCTTTTTCTCTTGTGTTGGCTGTCAGGTGGGAACCCAGAGAGGAACGAGAAAGACAGTATAATGACCTAATGACCTTAATGATCTTGTACACACTATTAGGTAGCTTTAGTGATAACTCAACATCTCAGTTAAAACGTCTGCAGAGATATTCAAGAGTTACTATAATTAACGTAGAAAACAGTATTTAAATAGGAAACTATGATATCTGCTCCCTCCTCTCCTTGGGAGCTAGTGATGCAGCTGAGGAATCCCAGAATTTATTGCAGGCATAGCTCTGCCTTCATGAATGGTTAATACCTTGGAATGTCCATAGAAAGTGTATGAAAGGCTTCTCTCCAGAAGGGCAACTGGAGCATTCTGATGGAAGGTATTCTTTCACCTTCGGATGTCTGATAAACCAGCCGGCTCATCAGCACGTTCCATAGCACTAAATGACAGTTTCGGGCTGTAACCAGTCTTGGCACGGGCATGAACATTGGAGTGTGCTTTGCTATTTTTATCCTTCTCATTTTTGGATGATTTGGCACCATCACGTTCTGCATCACCCTGGGAAGGAGGCTCACTGTGGCTGCGGAAAGGTTTGATGGAGTCCCCTTGTTTTTTTGCTGGATTGGGACTCAACAGAGCAGCGCTATCTCCCTGCATTGCAGAGGTACAAAAGCTTAGGATATAACACAGGCTTCCCCAGTTCTGAGCGCACTGTGCCTGCACACTGCGCGTAATGGCGTCTCTCACGTCTTCTCCACAGGTCAGCAGCAGGTTCACTAGGTCAACATAAGGCCTGAAAAGAAGAGAGAGGTTTTTCAATAATCTCAGACCAACACTGTCACTGTAAAGGGAAAATGTGCTCTTTCTATCAGTAAAATGTAATATAAGTTTCATCATACTGAAATAAGAAACTTTCTAAATTCAATCAATTAAATATTCTCTACTGTTTCTGAAATAATCAAGTTTATGTCCACTATGCCTCTCACAGTGGGGGTCAGTTATCAACACAAATATGCCCATGGGCAATAACCCATGGCAACCAATCAAATTGCTGCATTCATTGTTTTACTTGCAGCTGGCTTGAAAAAGCTAATCACCGATCGGTTGCTATAGGTAATTGCGCAAGGGCAGATTTGCCCAGTGTTGATAAATAAGCCCCAGTATCTGTTGCTCTTCATTCTGCCTTCATGCAGCAGTTGGGTGTCAGATAGATACAATATATCTTATAGGGGGGCTCCTGTTGCCTAGAAGATGTATTAGAGCTCACTCTATTAAAATCACCAGAAATCCTGTCTATCTACATGCAGAATTTTTGCAAAAGGCAATTATTTTGTTTTTACTGGAATCAGTTATTTGAGTGAGCTCTAATTCATCTGCTAGGAAAGGGAGCCCTCTTATAAGATATATTGGATCTAACTGTCGATGAATATCTGACACAAAAACAGAATGAAGAGAAATAGATGCTGAGAGAGGAATAGGGAACATAAACTTGATTATTACAGAAACGAAGCAGAATATTTAGTTGACTGTATTTACGAAGTTTCTTATTTCAGTGCAATGAAGGTTATTTTACATTTTCACAATATTTCCCCGTTAAGAATGTTTATTCCAGCCCCAAAGTAATAATTTCAGGCAAGCTTATCTCATAGGATTGCAAAGCTGAGGTCTCCAGATGTACAGGCTGCACTACAGTAATGTAATTGAAATCTTTGTTTTCCTCTTTAGGGATTGCCCAGAGATTCCAAAATGTTAAAACTTGTATTAGATGGAATGGACACTTGGTGACCTACTCCCGTGGATCCTTCACTGATGATTTGATGTCCCTCACATAATACCTACAGCGGATCTCTTTGAAGTTATTAAGTGCATGATAAAAGCCTTGTTATCCCATGATATCTTATACTCAGAATGTAAGCTAAGGTCTTATTGCTAAAACTGCAAATTATCCACCGTCATGAAGCACACTTAACCATCATGATTTATTCCATCTTGTTTCTCAGTGGCCTAAATCATGTTCTTTTCCAGCCTCACTCAGCAACATCAGGTGTCAGAATATGAAAAGACCTTTTAAATCCAACAGCAAGCCTTGATGCAGGGAACAGTGTGGATGCTGAGACACTGCTAATGACCACTCTGTGCCACCGGCTTAGAAATCCCTGTAACAAGAAATCCAGGCTGCAGTGGCCAAGAATTGAGCTTGGCAGAAGCACAACTCTCTGTGATCATCGTCACTTACTCATGTAACAGGAGGTCTTTGAAGTGAATCATCTCCACAATCACTTGGACATTTTCCTTGGCAGCAGAGCAGAGGTCGTGCTTGACATAACATTCCCGCTGCAGCTGGTACACCATCTCCTTTATGGCGGGGCACTTACGGCTGATGCAGCTGAACTTGTGTCTCAGTGCATGAGCTTTGCACTTCAGAGCATCTTTTATAAATGACTTCCCCTGCAAAGAAATTGAAAGTGACAATTAAACACAGTTAGTGCCTGTTTGATCTGCAGTCATTTGTATTGTACTGTTCATAATTTTTGCCCTTAATGGAGGCGAAATATCTTTTGGGTTAGTTGCACCAAATGCTTCTTTTGAATGTGTAAAGTGTATTTGAATATTAGAGTGCCATCCAAATTCTTAAAATTTATGATCTGCAGTCATTTCCAGAAGTCTACCTTGACCTCAACTTTATATCAACCACATTGCTCTATTCATTCCATGCAAAATGTATTCCATTGTTATCCGAATAGGGTGGGAGCTGCCCAAAACACCTGCTTGTCAGTAAAGAATACCTTTTCTGCACTTCAGAAAGTTCCCAGAGGACACCTTGGTTATTAGTATGTGTTAAAAACGAATTTTATTTGTATTATGATAATTGCTATACTTACCTGGGCATCAAATTTCCCAGCATTGTGTAAGAAGGTCATGCAGATCTCGTGCAATCCTCGAATCTCACATGAATTGTTCTCGAAGCATTCAAAGACCCCACATCCAACATCTCCTGCATTCACCAGGCAGTGCTGTATCTCAGCTGCGATAAAAGCAGTCACAGATTAAAACAGACCCACAGTATGACAACATAAAGGTATATGGCATTTATTTACATGGAAATTGTAACAACATTAGACATATTTTTTGCTTATCCCTGTATGGAATGAAAAGGTCACTGGTCATTGGAGGGCGGTATAAAACACTGCAGTTATACAGGCCAAATAACACTCAGAGGACTTCACATAGTGCATACTATAAACCTTGTGCTTGGTTATTATCTATAATACACCGTTACTTGATATGACTCTTATACTGGGACACCATCAGTTCAGTTTCTGAGGCCTATACATAAACGCTTGGTCTGTCATCATGCTATAGGAACAATTAAAGTCACCACAAGTCCATTGGTGATGTGGCATTGAAACAAGAAAAATATATTTTAAAAAAGTTAGAACATAAATAATGTGAGGCATAACGTATAAGAACACTACCAACACAGATTGCGTAGGTTACCTAAGAGAAAAAACTGCCAAACAAACCAGCTGCCCCTGGTCATGTGACTTGTGCCAGCACTTTAGGAGGGAACTGCTTTCTGGCTGGCTGTTGTTTTTTCTTCTCAATGTAACTGAAGGAGTCACAGTGGGACATGAGGTCTGTTCTTAGATCTACCAGGCAGCTGTTATCTTGTGTTAGGGAGCTGTTATCTGGTTACCTTCCCATTGTTCTGTTGTTAGGCTGCTGGGGGGGTGGGGAGTGTGAGGGGTGATATCACCCCAACTTGCAGTACAGCAATAAAGATTTTATCAGAGCACAAGTCACATGATTTGGGGCAGATGGTAAATTGACAATATGTCTAGCCCCATGTCAGAATTCAAAATGAAATATATAAAAATCTGTTTGCTCTTTTGAGAAATGGATTTCAGTGCAAAATTCTGCTGGAGCAGCACTATTAACTGATGCATTTTTTTTCCATGACAGTATCCCTTTAAACAAATGTCATAACCACATCAATTTTACAGACATTTTTTGTGCCACCATAATGAAAATGTTTACTGTGTATAAAACACGTTAAAGAAATTTGAGGCATTACCACAAATCCATAATACAATAAGATAACTTCTGTCAATTTGTCATGCTTACAACGTTTTTATTTGGAGGCCACACTTGTGTGCACCTTGTAAATTAACAGACTCCACAATTAGGAAATGGAACCTAAGGAACATTGTATCAGTCATTATATTGTCATTATATTATTGCTTTACTCAGTTTGTCTGATCTGCGGTGTTAAAAAATATAATTCGTCAGACAGCAGTGTAATAACTGTGAGCTCCTTGTTTCTCTAGCATTTGCCAACCTCTGGGCTCATTATAAATCAAATTAAATGAGCTTTATTGGCAGGACCAAATACATTTAGCATTGCCAAAGCATGTAGAAGGGTGAAATGGATGGGGTCACGGAGGGTAGTTTATGGACAGGGAAATTCCTGTTTCTCTCAGTCTAAGACAGTCTCTTACATATTGTGCAGCTATTGCTACTGTCAGTGCTTCTTCTCCCAGAAGTTTGTGGAGTTTTCTCTCTTTATTTATGGATGTGATGGGAGTATCTCTGGAAGTGGGTATCCCTCAGAGCTGAGTGTTTAGGGCACTGTAGCAGGAAGTGGGCTTCATCCTCCACTGCCTCCTGGTCACATCCTTGGCACAGTCTGCACTATCTGGGCCCGTAGGTGTGTCTGTTCCATCCCAGTTCAATTTCCAAGTTGTCAGTACCTGATCTGTCTGTCTTTGGGGATCTGTAGCCTTTGCAGATATGGGGCCAGTATTATGTATTTCCTCCCCAGTGATTGGTGCATGGGAAATTTCTGGGAGTTTGAGATTTCCTCCCTCCAATCACAGATGCATTGCTATTTTGATTTGTTTATTTTTGTGTTACTGGGCCTTTTGTCAGTTGGTGGAGTCTTGGGTGGGCAGGGTGCTAATGAGTTGTTTCAGGGTACATTGTTTGCCCGGGTTTTTGTTGTTCAGCCTGGCTTTATAGTGGTTGGTAACAAGGCTGCTGTTCTGTAAGTGTGCCCAGTATGAGAGCACCCTCTTCTGTATGGCAAACAGTAGGGGAAATCTTCCCATCTTGGGCCGACAGGGAAAGTCTGGAGTGATGACACTGTCAGAGATTTTAATCCAGACTCTCACCAGTGGTTTAAGGTGATACAGGTGTCTTCTGATGTAATTGAAGGTTCTGCACGCCTTTTAGAACAGCTATTGCTAGTTTAATGCATCCTGATTTGCTGATTTCTAGGTATAGCTGTCAGCACCACTAAGTGCACAGTTGTTTAGAATGAAGGAGGGATTTTGGCTTTGCTGGCTCTTCTGGAACTCCATGACCTTTGTTATGTCTGGGTTAATGGGCAGTGCCCATGTTGTGCTTTACTTTTACAGCACTGCCAGGCTGGTTTGCAGGCCACTCTCTGTTGGTGACAGTAGCAGGAGATCATCAGCATATAAAAGGAACTTCACCTTGGTGTCATGCAGTTTCAGTCTTGGTGCTGAGAGGGAATCTAAACTGCTGCCAGTTCATTATTGTATATGTTAAATAGACTTGGACTCAAATTGCAGCCTTGTCGGAACCACTTGCTTCTCTTCCCGTTAACCTTCACAATGCAATGGTTCTCAGTATATGAGCTCTTTATAATATCAGCAAAATATGTTGGCACTATAGAAATACATGTTAATAATAATCAGGGTTCAACAATGAGTCAAACGCCTTTTGAAAATCTGTAATGTAAACCAGGCAGATATTTTTCCAGGTTTTGTATTATGGACATGGTCCCTGATGAGGCTGTACATAGATGTGATCAGTGTTGAGATGGTTTGGCATGAACTCAGCTTGGCTCTGGCTGAGGACATAATAATGATGTCCTTGGAATCCCATGGTAACTTAATCTGTGTCCTTCTACTCACTTTGCACTGGTTCTCTCCCACTCCCTACAATGGACACATGCTGGAAAGCAGTCAGATGTCAGGTTATGTATTGTTAAGACTGGAATGCAAACAATGTCTGGGGGCTCAAGGGACAGAACATTAGCCTAGCTTTAGTGACATATTGTTTCCATACCCTGTTCTAAGCATTCAACTAGTTCC
>CM044436.1:95837100-95854086 GCA_024363595.1 Xenopus borealis
GTCTGGCCTTAGCCTTAGGGGCATTTGTCCATGGGGAGAGGTAGGCCGAGGGGGAAGGGTTTAGTGGCCTGCATAGGGGACCTGCACAGTGGTAAGTAGCGATTTAGGGCCGTTTGCCCAGGGGGAGAGGTAGGGGGGTGAATTCTGTAGGACAAGCATCGGCACAATTGAATGTACTTGTTTAACGTCAACTAACGCGTTACTAATTATCACTTCTCTGGAAGCAACAGCAAAACAGTGCTTTTTTGCTCCACATAAATTTGGCGCGCACTTTTCTCAATGTGACGCGTGCCCTCAGTGGAAGCGCTCTGACTGTGGTAATACCGCGAGTCTATATCACCCTCAAGTGTCGTCATCCACAGCCTCGGGGAAGTGTCTGCGAGCAAATCCTCGCGCTGACGTCTCCCATTCCTCACTTCCCTTTTCAGCCTCCACGCCCCCCTCACACTGATGTAGTGCAGCTGGGGCGGCAGCGAGAGGGAAAGGTGGCTCGCCACAGCTGTCAAACGCAATTTAGGAAATCAAGTCGCATCTCGTGAAATGAGTCTTTGGCTGCCAAATTCCCTGCACTTTTTTATTTACAGGTCAATTGACCTCGCTATCTAGACAGTAAAGCCATGTTTTTCATTTGTTGTGACGATGGTCTTATTAATATAATGTCCATTCTGCAGACTGAGAATTAAAATAGGGTACACAGAGGCCAAATCAACCCAAACAAAGGCCCAAGCATCCCCCACCAGCCCTTTACATACTGACTTTCTGTGGCACCTTATAGTAGCCCTTCTGGCATTTGCCAGAACCCACTGATTGATAATGTCCCTGAAATTGCTGTCCAATGTCATGTTTTCCAATTTAAATTGTTTTAATAAAAATGCACATAGATTGATTTGAGGTAGGGATGCACTGAATCCAAGATTTGGCCGAATCCTTGTGCCTGGCCAAACCAAATCCTAATTTGCATATGGTCAGGAAGTGAAATCACAACTTTTAGTCACAATACAAGGAAGTAAAAAAATGTTTTCCCCACTTTTTTCCTTCCTGTCACTAATTTGCATATGCATATTAGGATTTGGTTCGGTATTCCGACAAATCTTTCATGAAGGGATTCTGCCAAATTCTAAATAGTGAATTCGGCTCATCCCTAATTCGAGGGCAGCCCTCACCCAGCCAAAATGCTTGAAGTGAAACTTTGATAGAACAATGTGCAAATAATTCTGCACCAAGGGCGTAACTACAGAGGAAGTAAACCCTGCAGCTGCAGGGAGGCCCAGGAGGTATAAGGGGCCCCATTTAGGATTGCCACCTGGCCGGTATTTTACCAGTCTGACTGGTAAAAATGATGGTTGATCCCAATGTTATTAATTGAGAAAAAAGATAAATATAAAGGATGGCTGGTATTTTTTTGTAGAAAATCGGCAACCCTAGCCCCATGAAACCCAAATAATGAGCAATTGTAACATAAATTGGTTAAACAGGACAACCTCTGGATCTTTTGGGAGCCCTAAAATTTATTTACTGTGTGGCCCAGTAACATCTACTTACATATTCTTGGGCTAGATAGAAGGATCCAATAGTTGGCTTGATTAGTGTTTCAAACCTGCAGGGTTGCCAGGTTTAGGTTTCAGACAAAGACTTAAAAAAAAATAGCCAGAATGTAGCCAAAAGCCATTTTAAAAGCAGCCCAATTTGTACACTGAAACAAATTGTGGTGGAGTCTGGAGGGGAGGGCTGCACAGAACTAGAGGATGGGTATCACCCCTCCAAACCAACAGCAGGCGTACTCAGGGGGAATCGATTTCTGTTTCTATAGTGCAAGTGCCAGGGTCGGAGGGGAATGAGGAGAATTTTCTATTAAAATTGACTGTCTTTTAAAGTCCAAACCCGCGGCACCTTCCAAAACTAGCCAAATTCCATACATTATTGGGTTTGGACTTTTAAAACCCCCCAGTAGCTCAATTTGGCTAAAATACCGCCAACCTAGCAACCCTGTGTGCATAAGTATAATGGTTATGAGAAAAATATTTTTAATGCTATAAGCACAAGTAAATATATATTTATTATTCCAAAAATACTCAAAGGGTCCACAGATTTCTTTGTTTGATATGAAAATTGCATTATATGTTTGGATAATGTAATTGGTAAACAGCAAATTGATACTTGGTACTACTAACCATGTGCAACTTATTAGCAAAAAAAGCTTTATCTTGGCTAGTGAGGTTAGAATGATGAAAGCGACTAACTGATTGGTTGTTATATATATTCTTGGGCCAGGGCAAATAAACAAAAATCCTCCTAAGATATTATATAGGTACTGAGCAATGTGAAGGATAAAATTCTTGAGCTGTACATATAAAGATCTACAAATCTGGCCAAGGTTGAGAAATTAGTGGATCTTTTCCCCGCTATGCCAGCCCTTGTGTCAAATGAGGATTACAATGACTGGCAAACAGACTGTTGGGGTTAAAACCACATCAAGGAGCCGATACAATCCTCATCCCAATGTGATTTTTCAACCTGCTCCTGTCAATGTATTGGTCATGTAGTGCCATTGGAGGGCCCCATATAGACTCCGCCCTTGTATGGCCACTGCACTGTAATTCCTAAATTGTACAGGTTTTTATTACATAAATCCTAATGCATCATCATGTCTCGTTTTCTGGGCATAGAGCTGTAACCTGGCTTGAACTGTTGAGCTTTAAAAAAAATATTTGACACCAAAGATAATAATAGGCCAGGAAAATACCCAGTGTCATAATTTAATGGGCCAGGCACCCCACAAAAGAATCTCCCCCTTCATGCCCACTGCTCAGAAGGAGGACTACCATACAGCAGATCTCTGTGGCCATTGCTACACTGAAGATGGCTATTAAAAAAAATGGACATGGTTTGATAAATATTTTATTACCGTGTGCCACGTTTTTTCCTTCATCTCGCATCTCCCTTTTCTCCTTCGATCTGTATCTCCCTTTTTATATTCTAAATTGTGGGAGCCTTATATCAGGATAAATGATCAAATATGCTGAGTATTAATGACTCTCAGAAAAGGAGCCTGGAAAATGTGTTGCATAGAACAGTACTGTCCCAATTTATCCTGGTAACAGGTAAGTTACTTTATAGAGAACGTACAGTATATGTGGCCTGGATTGTGTTCTAATGGTGGCTATTCTGTCTCGATAGAGGTTACTGGATATTTTAGCTTGTGGTTTGTAGCATTATTGGGGCTCATTTATCAACTCAATGCAGCCCTGAAAAGTTTTCATTGGTTAAACGTGTACCCAGCATATATGTAAATTTAATAATGCAACATGTGCATAAACAAAACCTTTGCAAAAATAATGTTTTATGGGCAACGTAACAGTAACAAGGTGCTGTGATTCCTTTTTACTATGAGCCCCACTGAATTTCTCAGTAAAAGGAAGGGCTAATTTAGGATGTCCACTTAAAATTGGCATGCAATTTTCTTTTATGGAGTCTTTGTCTATAGAAGTTTTATGAATGTCTCACTTGTAAAACAATACCAAGTTAAGCTCACCATAGACATGTAGATTTTATTCTTTGTCTGACTAACACTTGTTCGGTTCAGGTTATCTACCATTAACCATTCAAATTAAAATAAGTAGGAAAAATAAGAAATCAGGTGATGTTCTGGCCATTCATTTACACACAGCAATAGTACAAAGGTCATGCCCAATAATAGTAGTGACAGCCACCCATGGATATCGTCAGCAGTACATGTATCAGTAGCTAATATAAATCTTTTAACCTGTCTGATTGACTAAATGACCAATTATTAACATTTATTATTAACATGTATTGCTATAGCGCCACTATATTTCTTAGCGCTGTAAAGTAAATTTGATTATACAACTAAATCACATGAATTAAATACATATGTATAACATATGTAGTTACATACATCACAGTAAGTATGGAGGTACATCACAATAAATACCGGTACAGAAGGTGAGGAAGGCTCTGTGCAAAAAGTTCTTACAATCTAAAGGGAAAACAATGATACACCATATGTGGGTGTATCAGAGTGGGCAAGATCAGAGTTAAGTGGGTGAGATGTGGTACTGTACGTGGTATTAAATTGAGTTAAGAGTTAAGAGTGAGGGTAGGCTTCTCTAAATAAGTGTGTTTTAAGATACTTCTTGAAAGCAGAAAGGTTGGGAGAAAGTCGGACAGACCGTGGGAGAGAGTTCTAGAGGAGGGGTGTAGCCCTTGCAAAGTCTTGAATGCAAGCATGTGAGGAGATAATGAGAGAAGAGTTGAGTAGGAGGTCAGTAGAGGAGCGTAGTAAGCAGTTGGGTGAGTATATAGAGATGAGTTCAGAGATGTAGGGAGGGGCAGAGTTATGAATAGCTTTGAATGTCAGTTTCATTAATTTTAATTTAATTCTGAAGGGTTGTGGAAGCCAGTGCAGGGATTGGCAGAATGGCATGGCAGAGGAGGTGCTGTTGCTGAGGTGTATAAGCCTAGCGCCGGTGTTCATTATGGACTGAAGAGGTGACAGTCTCTGGTGGGGAAGGCCAATTACAATAGTCTACATGTGATATGACAAGAGAGTGAATACGAATTTTGGCAGCATCTTGGGTGATAAATTATCGTATTTTGGATATGTTCTTTAGGTGGAAGTGACATGATTTAACAAGTGACTGGATATGAAGAGTGAATGACAGGGCAGAATCTAGGAAAACCCCAAGGCCCAGGGCCTGTGGAGATGGGGTGATAGTGGAATTGTTAACTATGATGGATACTTCCGGGATGTTACTGGTGTTGGTTGGAGGAAAGAGAACCATTTCCGTTTTGGAGAGGTTTAATTTAAGGTAGCTTTGTGACATCCAAGTAGAGATAGCGTACAGGCAGGAGGAGACACGAGTTAGGAGTTCTGGGTTGAGATCGAGAGGAGAGATAGATCTGAGTATCGTCTGCATAGAGGTGGTAGTGGAAACCATATGAGATGATTAATTTGCAGAGGAAGGAAGTATATAGGGAAAGTAATAAGGGTCCCAGGACAGAGCCTTGAGGAACACCAACAGAGAGATGTAGGGGAGAAGATGCTACTCAGTTGTAAGAGACACTGAAGGAATGATTGGTGAGGTAAGAAGAGAACCAGGACAGGGTTGTGTCAGGAAGGCCAGGTGAATGGAGGGACTGGAGGAGGAGAGGATGATCTACAGTGTCAAATGCAGCTGAGAGATCAAGCAGTATTAGTAGTGAGAAATATTTGTTGGCTTTAGCTCTTAAAAGATCATTAGTTAGCCGGGTCAGGGCAGTTTCAGTGGAGTGTTGTGGTTTAAAACAAGATTGTAGGGGGTCCAGTAGGTTATTGTCAGAGAGGAATGAGGTTAATCGGTTGTAGATTAGGCGCCCAAGTAGTTTAGATATGAATGGTAGCAGAGAGATAGGTCTGAGATTGTCAAGATTGGAGGGATCAAGAGAGGGTATTTTCAGAATGGGGGTGACAAGAGCATGTTTTATTTGAGACATAAATAGTCCAGTTGAGGGCGAGAGAGATTAAATAGATGAGTTAAGATTGCCATGGTACGAAAAATATTGGGGTACTCCACACATGATCCAAAAATGGTACAAATCTTTCTTTCGTATGACTGTATCTGTTTTCATATGCCCTGGCCAGTTTGAAGCATTTTGACATAATTATTTGCTAACAGAATATATAGTTAAAACCCCAAACTCTGGAAGAACTTATGAGTGCTGAGGGTGAGTTTTTTAGTTTTCATGCATGTCTGTACTGTTAGCTGAGGCCAGGATGACTTACCTATTTTGTGTGCTTAAGAGCACATAGGAATTATGGATAAGTGCATAAAATAATGTTGACTTATTATTGATAGCTTGAACTAAATGGTGAGTCCCAAGAAATGTTAATGCATTGTGAATTAGATGTCCATATCTGCTAACTATCTCATGCAAGCCATTGTTTTTAATATTTATGAGTCCTTACTTATTTATTGTGGAAATAAGGCACAGATCCATGGGACTTTATCAGAAAACTCTGACTGTGCATTAATGGGTTGGAAAGGAGTAGATCTAAAGGCAGCCTTGGACTTCCCTAAAGAAAGAATGATAGACTGTATGGCTCTACTCCTGAGTTTTATAGCATTGGCAAGTTCCTTGAATGGATATTCCAATCCCAGGCAGAATATCAGCTGGTAAAACAACTTTTCTTTTCTTTCTTTGTACCATTGGCTCAACCACACAGACTCTTAAAGTGTTAGAAAACCTCAGAGATTTGTCAGTATTTTGTTGCAAAATGTTGGAATGGGAAGTCACACTACACTGTATCCAAATAAATGTGTGTATATCCCACCCCACCCAAACCCTGTGGTTCATCACAACATGGGATACTATCTACTTCAAGGTATGAGCAGAAGAGACTAAAAAAAAGCTAATGACAGAAAAGCGGAACACGGGAAGAAAAGGAAATATATATGAAATTACAAAAATTCCTTTTGTTCATTTCTTTGGTTAGCAATAAAAGGTCAAACATTTGAAAATTGGCCTTGACGGGGAGTTCCACATTGGAACACATTGTTTGAAAGATTTATAGATATTGGAAAGACTTGAAATTTGCTTATTATTTTTTTGACAGCTGACACTTGACAAATGTTGATTATAGAACTTTCAAGTTCAACTTAGCCTGACTCCTCATGAAATGTGTAACTGGCAAATGTGCAAGCACACTGCAGGGTGTCATTTTGTTTTTCTATAAAAGTAGTAAAAAAGATTAGCAGTCCTGCTCTTAATATATTTTCAAATGATTTAATCCTTTTTGATTAAATGTTTTTTTTTCTTAGTCTGCCATGATACAAGCTATAAATATATTGTAAAAGCAGGCATTTGGAACCAGAGGTTCTCTAGTTAAACTGTAAGTCTCAGCAAAAGTGCAATTTTGGAATCAATTCTCCATGCTTTATACATATTTTTTTTCATTAAACTTCCAACTTTGTTTCAGCCTTTCAGGGAGTTCTGCCCCACAGCAGTTTTTCCCAGTATATCAAAACTAATCTAATTTCACATGCGCTTGGTAGCAAATTAGATGCAAGTTGCAGCTTATATTTGGATAATCAATAGCTCTTGGTGAAACAATGCAAGGACTTTGTTTGAACCTTTAATCAATGTTATCAATAACAGCACAATTTCAAAGTCGAGTTCTCTAAATAACTAAAAAATAAAACCTTTATTGCTCTACAACACTGTATCAGGGCCTTTAGTGGGATTCATTGCCAATATTGATGCTGTTGGCTGTTTTCCATGGTTTGGCCAAGGATCCCTGGTTCAAACGGTGGCTTAATGTACCAACTATTGTATTAGGGTCTTAGCTTGGACCTAACCCTACCAATTTTCTCTAGCTCAGCTTTAGAGTAAAATAGTAGACAGGATTCTTAAAACTGAGTGCTTGCATTAGAGAGTCATGGCAGTAGAAATGTAGGCGTTCAAATTACTCTTTAGAATCAAAACAGGATACAGATGGGAGAATTATACTGAAAGCCTTAATGGTGTTAAGATGCGGGAGGGGGCTGGAAATTGGATGTATCAGAAGTTATGATGAATGGAAACAAATTTCCCAGAATAAATACTAAATTCAATTATATTTTGAAAATCTGCTGGTTTCCTGTTCAAGATGTTGAACGTAATGAACTAGACATTTTAGATGGACCAGAATGGCTCATAGTGATCAGTCTGGCCTTGTACTCTAGATACATCCTTTGTGGAATTAACAGCTCCATATTCCAATCTGACCGGGTGGGGGAGTGAAGCATTCGGCAACAAAAACACCTTTGCCAACAACTCAGCGGATTGAATGTTCTTTAGCAGAAGAGTACAATTACTTCCTGAATTACTTTTATATTGCAAAGTTTAAAGTACTAGCAGTACTTTCCTTACTAGTAACACCTTACCAGTATACAGGATGGTTATTTTTGAAGGCATTTGTCTGCTTCTCTAAGCTATTACAAAATGACAAATTTTCAAAAATTTACATCCAGTGTAATGTAAAGGTTCTAGTATATTTCCAGTATTGTAGCATTAGTCTTACTACAGTTCTCTCAATAGCCAAAACACTGTTATTGTTGTACAAGAAAAAAAAAACACTGTAACAGGGCTTAACCAAGTCAACAAACTATTACCTGAATTATAATTTATACAGAACTAAAATCAACACTTGCTTTGTTCCTGAAACAGAATTAAGTGTCATCTGGGGAACAGGTAGAATTATGCAAGCATCTGACTTGCTGCAGTGAGTTACAGTGCTGGGCCAACGTTCTTGTGTTTGTGCATAAACACTGTGGGTGTAAAATGCCTCTGATAGTACTAATGGACAAAGGTGCCTTTTTAAAAATTTGTTCACCTGACTGCACTGTACCTGTAACATGCATTTGGACTTTATTCTCTCAAAGGGGCAGATTCACTAAAGGGCAAAGTGATTAACGCTAGAGAAAATTCACCAGCATTTCATTACTTTTGTGACTTACTAACGAGCACAGGCACCCCTTCATTAGTGAACGAGATGTACGCTAGTGTTGCTTCATTGTAAATGTAATGTATTAGATGCACCATGTAACATAATTAGCTCCATTCCAGTTTAAATTGCCCGCCATATGCAAATTAGCCTGAGCTTAAGAACTCTAGCAAAGTTGTACTAGGCAGAATTGAACACTAGCGCAGCTTTGCTTTGATTTTCTCGCTCTGCCGAAGTTACACAAGAGAAAATCCGCCAGCGTTCAGCGTCCTGGGCACAACTTTGCACTTTCGCCTGGCGAAGTGTTGCGATGGCTGCGAAACCATGGTTTGTGAAATTGCACTCTTTAGTGAATTTGCCCCAAAGTATATTTGTGTATTTTATACTGATTTGTAACTTGGAACGATGTCTCCAGTATACAAAGAAGCAGCCCCATAGAGAGACTGAATTTGAAGGAGCATAATAAAACCCCTTCAGATCTTGTAGGCAATAATACATAAAACATGGTTTTAATAAAAAATTATATTTTTAAAAATGAACTTGTTATTGGCAATCCCTATAGATCTGCTTGTCCGTGTATCAAATGAGGAATGATCATGTCCAAATAATCCCTGCCAGACACCCGATAGGAGGGGAATGGCCACACAGCCTTGCAATCAAAAAAACAAAGATAGGCTTCCAGTTTGCCATCAGGTCATCCAAGCTGCAGATTGGTTCTTATCCTACAGTGCAGTACGTTTCTGCACAGCCTGGGAAAGGAGGGAGCAGGAAGTGGAGCAGATGGGCAGGACTAGAAGGGTTTATGCAGATATTTTAATAAATCAGCCCAAAACACAACTTTTCTCAGCACATTCCTCCTGTATTTAAAAGAGTGACACATTCTTATTTTTCTCACTTCAGGTCTCCTTTAACATAGGCTTCCTGTTTGCATACATTAGAATTAGACCATCAATAAAAGTTCTCTGTTTATAGAGAACACCGGGGGCGTGCCATCATATTACTATATAACTATACATAGCTAAAACCCTCTTACTATGAGTACGAACAGTTTCCAGTGGTGGCACACCCACCAGTATTAACCTAATCACTATATTGTAATTAACTGGTTTACAGCTGGAGACATTTACATCACCTAATATAATACACATTTTAATAATAATATGCTTTATATTGTAGAGGCTTATTTTGCTTATTGTGAATTTAAAGTATAGCACATAGTCATGAAAGATGAAAGATTCAAAGAGTGCAATGACTATGTTTGATTTACTCATACCTGCTAAATACTATATTTAAGATTAACTTCCCCTTTAAGTTTTTTTTCTAATTACAGCTTCTCGCTAGTAACATTTATGTTTTGTATGCTCAGTCTCCTGGTTTTGCAATTGTTTCAATGCCGGCCAATCTACGTACTTTCATCTACTTTCACATGCCCTGCATCAACTCCGTTCCAGTTCTTGCCATTTCCCATGAGAATTTCCCCCAATCTTCCTTTTCATATTACGCATTAGCCTAATTGTGTAAAAAAAATATATATTTCAGTCATAAACCCAGAGATGTTAACCTGAAGGAATAAACATCAGTGAGTTGCTGTTCATGGAAAATGGCAACCTACTGCAGTTAGAGATTGCACAATCTTGGCAGAATATGGTCACAAAAACAAATTGATATTTGCTTATTATATATTATATATCATGTACTGTTGCCCTGCACTGGTAAAACTGGTGTTTTTGCCTTGGAAACACTACTATAGTTTATACAAATAAGCTGCTGTGTAGTCATCGGGGCAGCCATTCAAGCACAGGGCACTCAGCTAGGGTTGCCAACCAGCCGGTATTTTACCGGCCTAGACGGTAAAACACTGGCCAAGGCCAGCGCTGGTATTACAAATTTACCGGCAATGTAGACACCGGTAAATCTGTAATACCCCTATTAAAGGCCCCTGGCCTGCCCCATGCCAAAAAAAATTGTACCTTTTCCCCCTTCGCATGGGGCCATAGCTCCGCCCCTTTAAGGCAAGCTCCGCCCCAACAAAAGGAAAAAAGTACTTACCCCCTCGTGCCAGGTAGTAGCTCCGCCCCTTTAAAGCAAGCCACGCCCCTTGTGCATCACAGCCCGTCCCTTTCTTCCCGCCCACCACTGCCGGTAAAAATATATTTAAAAGGTGGCAACCCTACACTCAGCTGATACACAGATAAGTTCTAAAGAATTCCATTGTATACTACAGAGCTTATCTGTTATCTGCTGCATATCCTGTGCCTTTTCTCCTTTGTCAGCTTTGGATGGCTGCCCCCATGCTTGTTTATATAAACTACACTAGAGTTTCTTAATCAAACAAACAAGTTTTTCCATTTTTCTATTTTAATTACTTTGATACGCTTTGATTTTTTTTTTTTACTGCTTTTTAATCTCATTCAGTGTAGGAGACAGAACATCCTAAATTCCATTCCTACTGGGATTAATGCAAATTGTTGGTAGTAAAACATATGCATGTTGCCGGAGACAAAACAGCTTGTCTGCCTTCAGCCTCTGGGACAGGAAAGGATTGAAAAGAAAAAAATTCTTCCAGGAAACATAAGGGCTCAGATCAGAGAAAAGGGGATTCCACCTTAAGGTGTTAAAGTGATTTTACAGTGGGAGCTGTGAAGTTGTAGAATTCTCCCCCTGGAGAGGTTGTACTGGCAGATACATTAGATAGTTTCAAGGGAGAGTTGGATGACTTTTTAGAAAGTGAAATAATACTTCATTACTGAGATTAGCTTTTAGGAAATGTAGAGTCATTATGGAAACATTGGCTACTACAACTTTTAAGGAAATAACAAAAATTCTAGACATTATTAAATTATAACAATAGGCAAATATGTTCAGCACAACAACTTACATTAAAAATGAGGTATCCTGTCCTTTTAAATGTCTTTTTAGTTATCAACTGTAGCTGATTCTTGGGTTCTCTACAAGTTTTCCTGTTCATTGTGCAGATATGCAGGAGACTTACTGGAGTATTGGTAACTTTTTGATTGTATAGTCTCCGCTTATACATTGTCATCTTTAGTGCTTTTTTATATTTGCAAACCTTGGCCCTTAGAACTTTAGAAAATGCATATCAGAACTCTACATTTAACTGATTAAGAAGCCAAATCCAAAAATCCAAGCTGTCAGACATACTGTATATTCCAATATGCCATGTCCTTTCTGCTTGCTTTGTGTAGGCTGTTTTTATTTAGTTTTTCACAATTCTTTATAGTTTTATCTACCCATAAGTCATTCACGCCAAAGGTTTTATAGAAGGTATACAACTAAAATGGATTTTTCTTTTAAAATTGTATTCAAAACTTGCACAGTCTTGAGATGATCAGGGCACATTTTATACATGTTGTACTTGTATAACAGTGTACGTGACATGTAAAAGGAATTTTGGAATCTTTGAATCTTAGATCATGGAGCTGATGACTGGACACCTCAGCATACTGACTTATATTGAGCAGTTTGGTAGATTTGTGCCCTACACAACGTTCCTGGCAGTATGGTAGCTTGTCCAAACAGCCCTATCAAACTGTCATATATGGCTGGCATTATTCTGTTCATGGACTCCTACTTGTTGAACGGATTATAGTCTTGGCTCACACTTTCCTAAAGAATAAAGCTTGCATTTGAGCCCCTATCTGTCTCATTTCTCACTATTGTACTATAGCTTGATAGCAGAGGATTTTTATTTGGATGCATAAAAAGTACACCTAGCAACTGCCTACAGTTAACTACAATTCACTGGCTGGTTTCTGTGGATCTCTGCACTGCTCCTGGTCTCTATCCCCTGCTGCCCATATTCTCAATGCATCATCGTCCCCCATTTGAACTCTGTAGAAAAAGAAGGCAAATCATGAAAAGATATAAAATATAAATAATGAAGACCACTTGAAAGGTTGCTTAGAACTGACCATAGTACTGTGTGACATACGAAAACTTAAAGGTAAACTGCCATCAATCATGAATCAGCATGTAACACTTACAGGACTGCTGGTTGAAAGCAAATGTGATTGGCTCCAATGAGATTCACTGCCCTCACCTTGAAGAACAAGTTATTGCTTCAATGGAAAGTATGGTTTCTCAGGTTTAAAAGGGGTGGTCTCTTGAACTTCACTATGTGGAAAGTGTCCCTGCTATCTGTCTACAATGTGCTTTTATATGTAGCCCCCACCCTTTCCAGCTATAGTCAGGTGATCCCACTGGTGTCTAATAAAAGGGCATCCATGATTGGGAGTTTTACTTTGAAAGCAGCAAGTAAGTTGCAGGTAAAACCTAGTCCCTTTGTAAAATGTTTAATGAAGTAATGGAATTCTTAATGCATCAGATGAAAATTGAGCGTAGGACTGGCCAGATATGGGATGACTTTGACGTAGTTGGCCAGCTTAAATATATTGCAATATATGGACAAACAATCCCTGTTTTGTTTAAAGGGTAAGGCATTTTTTAGTAGCTGTATGCACAGAATGTCTCAATGTCTTAAATATATTGATAATGGGTTGAGTGCAGAGGACCTCTTGCATTTGTCTATATGCTTTTATATAACCCCATAAGGGTTATTTATAAACAAATCAAAATGTTAGGAACCTCTGGGGTACTCCATTAACAAGACTGGTCCAATTATAAAAAAAAGCTCCATTTACAACTACATTTTTAATCTGTCCATCAGTCATTTCTCTATCAAAGTACAAATATTATTTTTCCAGGCATTCCGAGTCATGCTTTAGCAAATGCTTTAGCGAAATGTAAATAGATCATATCCACTACTGTCCCAATGTAAATGATTCTGCTAACCTTCTTATAGAATTAAAAGAAATATAGAAATAAATGTGTTTGATTTATGGACTGTGTTACTATGGTACTGATGGTTCTTGGCCTTAACAAGTGCACATGAGCATTTCTGGGCACAATCTGTAGTGGATGATGTATATCTATTTTGCCAATTATGTTGTGTATACTAAATTCCTGCAGCAGGTTGGGCACCCGCTAAAAAAGCAGGTACCTTCAGTTTGCAGGTAGACTTTTTGTATGCAGGTATGGATGTTGGTTGGGGGATCTTCAGGTAACAAGTCAGGTTGCGGGTCTTAATTATACTTCCAATATTATATATATATATATATATATGTGTATATACAGTATATATATATATATATATATATATATATATATTCTCTATATTATTCCTTTAAACATTTTTGTAAAACTCTGCCTATCCACTTCTAATGATGTCACGTCTGGTTTGCAGCAACAGCACTTCCTGTCCAATGGGTCCAAGCTTGTAAAAATGTTAATATATTTATTTATTTTATTTTTTTAGTTGGATGTTGATACAGCACTCTAAACATGGAGTTTAGAGTGGGCAGATTATTTAGTCACACTTATTAGACAGTATCAAATATTGCTGGTGGATATCGTGGGTATATTTAAACAAATAGCAATTTTGTATGCACGTTATCATCTTGAATAAGATCATGGACTGTGTCATATATGCATTCCTGATGGAGGGCATACCCTGTGGGGATTTTGTATAAAACTGATAACATACAAAACTGAATTAAAAACATGTTCCAGAGAACATTTTATTTCAAAATAAATAAAATGCGCTAGACTGCCAACTTTTTTTATTCTTCAATATATCAAAAACAGATGCTATTAAATCACAATTCCAAACAATTTGCCAGAATTATAAATTCCCTTTTATCTTAAATGCTCAGTTGAAGAATGCATGGTTCTTATTATTGATGGAAATAAACATAAAATGTTTTGCTAATAACTAATGCAGGCTAGATGATGAGAAACAGACTACTCCGTTGACTTGGAAGCGGCAAAGTGATGAGGGATGAATTTAGGTTTTCCTTTTAATTTTAGGAATTAGTTGCACCCTTACCTCACATTTCAAGTGAAAGAAATGCCAACCTAATATAAAGATGGTTTCTTAGCACCCGGTTGAATTATGTAACAAACTGTCTGTACTGTTTAATGACATTTTGTAAAATGTTTTTTTACATTGTAAATTGGTAATAACTAGAGCATTTTATTACAATTTGGTCATTGTGACACCAGATTCTTTGAAGAGATCCTTGGTTTTATGCGGGTCCTTCATCAGAATGTGTGAACATGGTTGCTTTTTTAATGAGCAATTAGGGTTTGTTTTAGTGCCCATTAGTGCTCTAGCATTTTCATTTGGGGCCATCGTAAATGATCCCTATGATGTGCATCAGATATAATTATGAACAGGATCAAGGTCTAGAGCAAGTAAAGAATAGGTCTGACCGAGGGTGGGGAAAGGTGCCTGGAAAATTTCCTTTGAATTCCATAAAAAATATTTTGTGTGCACATTGTAAACTTTGGTGCACAGTTTTTAAAAACTGTGTGCACAGGTCAGAATTAATACAGAATTATTTGTTTTCACACATAATTCTTTGTGCACACCACAGCACAGGCCTCAAAATATATGTGTGCATACACAAGCGCACAACTTAGCGGGAACATTGGTGCCTGGTAAAAACTCTTTGAAGCAAGTATACAGTTTGATGGAGGTAATCTGTAACTCTCTTGGGAACAAACAAAAAAGTAGATGGTCACTATGTAAATAGTTCATATCTGTGACATGTAAATAATCTTCAAAGGACAGAATCAAGGCGGACAAAAAAGAGCAAATTTATAGCTTATGACCAACAAATGTGGCCAAAGTAATAATCAGTTGACTCAGGACTCACACATATTGAATTGACTGAAATTCTTGTTGGGCAGAGATTGCATTGGATCATGCAAATAGTCCACTCTCTAAAGGTCTACACACAGGGGCACTCCGCCAATGAGGCGTGCTGAGGCGCTTGCCTCAGGCAGCAGCGCCAGATACGTTTCCAGGGGTGGCAAAAAGCCGCTCCTGGTACTTCTAAGAGCTGAATTTCTGGTTTTAAATTTGGCTTTACTAATGTGAGAGAGCATAGTTGCACTCTCCACACTAGTGTTCTTGCCTTGGAGGCCTCCCCTCCCGATAGGTAAGCAGACGAGGGGAGGGGCGGCATTTGAGGAGCAGCCTCAAGTGGCATCTTCATTAGAATCAGCGCTGTCTACACAGGTAGAACTGCAAAAATGGTCACATAATTGGTTGACCAAATCTGGTCTACCCCTAGCTTAAAGAACCAGGAAAACATTCACACAAATAAGCAGAACTTGGTCAACTCTTTAAAGAAGTGTTTTAATACTAATAACCCAAAGCATTAAATCGGTATGCATTTATTGGTCTACTGTTGAAAAGAAAATATGTGATTGGTTGCGTACATTGTGAACTTTTAAAAATGTTTTGCCTTGATGGTCCCACTTAGTTGGATAGTGTGGTTAGAACTGACCAACCACTTGATCATATTTTTATTTTTGTGACCTACTTTATACCCACTATGTGAGTGGTGCCAGAGTGGAGTTATTACATCTTGCGGATGGTAGAGCTAATCATAAAAACATACAAAAGAAAACAAAAAAATTGCTAAACAGATGTCAAACTTACAGAGAAAAGCAAATTAAAGTTTTATTCTAAAACACAGAATACATAATGGAAAATGAGTGAAATAATGATTTATTTAGCATTCCAGCATGAATCTAATTTTGAGTTGTGCTCCAAACAAGCAATTTAATCATTTTCTCTCTTTTGATCCAGTGTGTCTCCTTGACATAATAAGAACAAATGGATTTTGTGATGATTTATAGACTAATTCCATGAAAGCAGCAGGTTCTGTAGAGGCAATGTTTCAATAAGCTGCCATCTATTTTAAGAGAAAAGGGAGACAGATGTTCATGGCTGCAATGGTTCATAATGTTGGCAAAGAAAAAAGGTGATGCCTTGTGTTGGCACTTAGCGGATATGGATATTCATCTTTAAAATATTTTAATGTTTTTAAATAATAGACAGACATAAATTTTGTTTGAAAAAGGAGATAATAATTATCATTGAATTACTGTACAATTAAAACGTTTTAAAAACTGCAAAAAAAATGATTGCTATTGCCAGCTCTGCAAAATATGTTGGCACTATATAACTACATAATATTTCAAGCTCTTTTCTAGTAATTTCGATTAGCCTTGTTTCGCTGATAATTTTCATTATGTCACACTGTACTGCCAGGGCATTCCCCTCAGCCTCTCTTGTCTTTAATGGTTCACTTTATTTAGAGGAGTAAAATGTCTTTTAATTTGTATTCATGTACAATAAGTCCACTAGTCCATATGTTACCTCAATACCAAATGAAATTAAAAAAGGTTAAACACCTTCTTTCAGTTGTGCGGCAACCATCAAAACCTTTTCGGATCCCATAAACATCATAGGCCTTTGACATTTACAAATAGAACACAAATGAGGGAATGCAATAAAAGTTGCAAAAACAATTTGCATAAATAAGTACAATTTTGCATTTTGCAATGTAATATTGTTCCTTAAACTCTTATTAAATTACAAATGTTATTACATTCACTGTGCACTGGTGCAA
>CM044436.1:95857121-95872029 GCA_024363595.1 Xenopus borealis
TTGTAGAAGCTCTAGAGTCTTTTCTGGACCAGGATGTCCAGCCTGCTTAAAACAAAGGGTCTGTTGCAAGATGGGCAGGTGAAGTTCTGAGGAAATGAATGCCATTCCAATGGGTGTATCAGAAGGAGCGTAGGACTGACCAGACAGGATTTGTTCGGCAAACTGAGAAAAAAGAGAAGCAATAATCATGGCTGGGGAATATAGGATCTTGTCTTTCAGGGAGATGAACCACTGGAGTACCCTACTGCAGGGTAGGGCAACTGCTTTCCGATTTTTGGAGTCAGGATGGTAGGCCAAGATGAAGTTGTAGCAAGAAAAGAAGAGAGCCCACCTTGCCTGTCGAGGGTTCAGTCTTTTAAGAGTTGGAATACATTCTATGTTATTATAGTCAGTATAGATAGTGACTGGGTTAGAAGCCCCATGTAAAAGTTGACACCATTCTTTGAGAACTAATTTCACAGCCAGCAGTTCGCGGTTCCCAACATCATAGTTTTGCTGCGCTGGGGAGATTTTTTTTTGAAAAGTAAGCACATGGATGTAACCTACCATCGGCAGAATGTCTTTGAGAAAGAATGGCACCAGCTCCAACCTCGGAAGCATCTACTTCGATAAAGAAGGGAAGTTGAGGATCCGGATGACGGAGAACCGAAGCTGAAGAGAAAGCGTCTTTCAAAGTTTGGAAAGCTTCCAAAGCAGGAGGCGGTCAGGAACTGGGTTTACCACCCATGCAAATGAGAGCAAGGATTGGAGCAATACGAGAGGAGAAACATTTAATGAACTGGCGGTAGTAATTCTAGAATCCAATGAACCTTTGTATTGCTTTGGTACTTAAGGGGATAGGCCACTTCTGTATTGCTGAGACTTTGGCGGGATCCTTCTCGAAACTCTCGGAAGAAATGACATAACCCAGGAAGGGAATCTTGAGCACCTCAAAGGCGCATTTCTCCAACTTGGCAAAGAGGGAATTTTTCCTCAAATGATAGAGTACTTTCTTTACTTGAGAACAATGGCTTTCCAAATCTTAAGAGAAGATCAGGATATCGCCAAGGTAAACAACCACCGATTTCCCCAGTAGATCATAGAAGATGTCGTTCACAAATTCCTGGAAGTTGGGGGGACATTTCGGAGTTGAAGGGCATTATGAGATGCCCATCTCGGGTGTTGATCGACATCTTCCATTTGTCATCTTCACATATGCGGATGAGATTATCTGATTATTTAACCGTAATTTGATTAAATCCACAGTAATCTATACAGGAACGTAGACCACCATCCTTCTTCTCCACAAAGAAGAAGCCATTAATCCCCACTGGAGATTCCCCTGGATATAGTCTTTCAAAGTAGAGGTTTCCACAGGAGAAAGGGGATAGGTATAACCTCTAGTGGTTCCACGAAGAAGATTGATGGGGCAGTCATAATGCCGTTGAGGAGGAAGTCAGAGAAGGGGAGAAGTGAATAGACAATGTTTTTGACAGAATGGACTCCAACGAGAGATCTGATTGGAGGACCAATCTATGGAGGGATTGTGGAGACTTAACCATGGAAGTCCCAACACCACAGGAGATGAGGGCCAGGAAATAGATAAAGTCCCAATCTACAAAGGTAATTCCCCTGTTGTCATGGAGATGAAGTCAGACGTTACGGGTCTATTGTCAATAGCAAAGACCAACAAGGGAGTAGGCATGGGATACAGCGGAACACCCACTTATTTGGAAAAAGCAGTGTCCATGAAGTTTGCTGCAGCCCCAGAGTCGAGGAACGCTGAAACTTGATAGTCTTGCCAGGGAATCGAATCTGTAGAGGAAGACAAAATTGGTGAGAGTTCTCTTGGAGTCTTGGTGTAATGCCGCCCACAAGTTACATCCCAAAATTACTTTGGGAAGTAGAACTCCTCGGCTTCACAGGACATTGGAGAAATGAGCTTGATCAGCACAGTACAAACACAGGCCTGCGGAGCATCTCTGGGGTTTTTCCTGCTCAGAGATATGTGCCTTCCCAATCTGCATTGGTTCTTCCAGAGGCGAAACAGGCTGCTGCTGGGAAGAGGTAGGGAGGCTGTTGGAAATGTGGAACTAACAGAGGTTGGAATTACTTAGCATGCTCCTTAACGAGGTCCAAGAACTAGAACAAGAACTATAGAACACCCAGAAATGTACAAGACAATAATCAGACACCTAACCCGTGACCTGGAAGTCCTTAAGTATTCAAATTTCACGCTGGGCGCATGATGTTATAGCTCCGACATCGTGACACCGCCACCTTTCCACATGGGTCATGGGCGCAACCATGTTGGATGCGGCATCAAAAAGGAGCAGAGCGCCATCGGGTGATCCTGAGGCCAATCAGCAGAAAATTGCACCAGCCTGAGGTTATACCAGTGAGCACCACGGAGAATTCCTCTTCCGTCTTCCTCTATCTTCATGAGGCTGCTCATGCGCAGTAGAACAAAAAGCCGAGCTTTAACTAAAAACTATTTTGTTCAACTGTGCATACATCTGCCCCTGGAAATTTGAAGAAAGAAGAAGCAGGAACTAAACTCCACCCCTATCTTGTTTCTGGGACTTGAATACCGTCTGAGAATCTGTGTACCACCCACTATGGAAAGCAGAGGAACATTCATGGTGAGCTATGATGTGTGAGTAAACTCATGGAAGAGTTTGCCTTTATGATTGTCTGACCACGAAAGCTTGGGCAATGATAGATGAGTCCCAAAGTCCCAGATTTTATCACTTCACAGTGAAACATAGCATGGGAGGGCTTGTATTATATTTAAGGCTTCAGGAGGATGGGGAACTGTCTGTGAACAGATAAAGGCTAGCATGGCTTTCTTTCAGTCTGTGAAATGAAGTGTGTAAATATTTATATCTGAAGGCTTTAAAGGTGTTTTTACGCCTTTTCTACAAATGCCCAACTGAATGAGCTCATATCAAAAAAGGAGGTATATTTTCTCTTTAAAGGACCTTGGCCACATCTGCACAATCCATCTGACATACAGCAGCCTTGATTGTATTTACAAGGGAGTTTGGCCAAAGGTGTTTATTAACTGACCCACAGTATCACATCTTTCTGTACTGTACTCCTTTTATAAATTACCCTGTCTCTTGGAGAAGTTCTAGAAATAAACATTTATATACATAAATATGTTGGTCTCTATATTTATGAAGCATTATTGAGACTTAAAAAAACTGAAACAGGAAACAAAATAATTTCAATGTGCAGAAATTGTAAAATAACTACAATCTTTTATAGACTGCATGATAAACAAGAGTAGATCTTTATCTCTACTGGGGCAGGAATTGATGTGAATTATGCATAATCTCTTTTTCATCACTATATAATTAACAGTAAATCAATAAGTACACTTGGACCATAAAACACTGCCATTTCTGGGTTTAAATAGAATTTTTCACTTCTGATATCTTTTTGGCAGTAGTAGAGGAGGCAGTCACTTTCTACAGCACCCCTGAGGATGTTTCTTATAATGATGGTCTCCAGTCCTCTACCCAATGAGCAATACATTTCATCACGTTCTCTAGCACTTATGTCACTTGTTATCTTGTTTTTGTGCAAATTAGTTTTTACACTTTTACAACCAGATGACACAGAATAACATTATGTGCACAAAGATTTCAGTACAGAGAGTTTCCTCAACTCCTAACTGAACTGAAGCTAAACTACAGGGGTTGATTAATGCACAGGGTGGCCCAGGCTATAGCCTAGGGGTCCAGTGGGATCAGGGGCCCATTTCTATTTTCTTTTAATATTTCTTTTTATTTGAGCTGCTGAACTGGTTGGGTTGTGTGTAGATCCAGTGATGTCACTGGCGCTCACTGTACACAACCAAGTGTAGCGAGCTTGGGTGTGCCTTCATCTGCATGCATTTGGACCCAGCAGTAGCCTAGAAGGGGGCCCTGTGTGGTTGGAGCCTAGAACCCCACATGTCATTAATCCACCACTGCTAAAAGACATTAGAAAAACACAAAGTAAACAGTTTCTCCAGTGAAATAAAACTGCTGTGCAAATCAAATTGATTTGGAAAAAACAAGAGAAAGAAATTTTTTATCGCTTTTTATCTTACAACCTTACTGGGCTGTGGTCAGATGCATGTATACAAGAAACACCATTATAAATAATAGCTTCCTTGTAATGATAGAATAACATTCTTACCAAGAAAGTAGAGGATGAAAAATGGAAATTTCTTAGACACAAATGGTAACAAACATGAGTTAAGATGCAGCCTGAAAGACATTCTTTGGTATAACTTGCAGAACCCAAGACACAGTGCGCAGGACTGGTTACCACATGATACTGTATACATTTACATTATTATTTACAGGCTACCATAACAGCAAAAGTTATTTAAGAACTTGCAATTTGTGTAGCTAAATAGGGTTGGAAGTGACTTGCTTCCCAAGGGAGCTATTGAAGCAAGATTTTACTGTCCAATGCCTAAAACACAAGGTTTTCTTCTTCCCTGGGAACATACAAATGCGGTTATGTTCCCAGCCAGCTGCAGAATCCAGCATCTGATAAAGTTACAAAAAGGATGAATATATCTGGATTCCAAAGAGAATAGAGGCAGCATACTGTGGCATAAGGATCCTGTCAATTTCTGGGGACAATCAGAGGGCAAAGTACTGAGCCAATTGTGAGATACAAGATATAGAACAGTCAGAAATGCTGGATAGCTTTGAGAAAACACATCTTGGATAATGTAGAAAGAAAAACAAACAATATAGTTTATTTTGCGGTTAAATTTGTACATTTATCTTAGAGCTACAGAAATGCAGTACTGACATGAAATGGCTGAAATGCTGCAGCTATTGTCATTGTGGATGCTTAACATTGTATCATTGCCTCTAAATGAATGATGTCATTGGACTATGGTTGTCTTTTATGTCTTCTCCAGTGTCTTGGACTGAGGTGGAGGAAGCTTGTCCTTGTACATTACCTGCTGGCAGATTTTATATTTGACAGACAGGAGGGGATTACTGTGCTCAGATAAAATATATTTGTCTGTTTGAGTTTATCTTAATCTATGGGGTAAACTTATGTCATTTCTTGAATAAATATAGAGAGTTGTAGTGCAACTGGCTACCCTACACAAGTTACTGAACTACATCTCCCAGCACCCGGAGAGCTACAACCTTGGCCCAGGGCTAGTGGGGAGAGAGATGAACCTGCTCCTGGAACCCATTAAGCGACCCCTGTGAAAGGGTTGTTCGACCCCCATGTTGAGAACCACTGACCTAGAGGAAACCCACTAAAACAAGGAAAAAATAAATGCCAAGCTCTGTGCAGTGCTTATGCAGAAATCATAGTCAGGGTCCTATTTCTGCTAGGCAGCAAGGCTAACAACTGAGCTACTTTGTTGCTCGAACTCATAATTAATTGTGTCTACTGTAAAGTTTAACTTTCTGTCAGGTGCACCATCCAAGGGCAGTGCATCTTGTATATAGATGACATAAAGTATCCATGCACCACTTCCCTTCCCCCATGCAGCTGCAATGGTTCAAACTAACTAACAAATATTTATTTCTGCAGGTAAAATTAAAGCTAAGCTGACCTTATCCTGGGGAGTTCTTATCATGTGTAAAATCACAAATAATGCAAAGATTAAGTGTATTTTCTCATATCGAGACCATCTTTGCCTTCTTACAGGTTGTGAAAACAGTTGTTTTTTAATGTTTGATTCAGATTTTTTGCCTGCGACAAAACAGTAAAACTAGAATTTGCAAAATCTGACAAGTTCTTCCAATTTATTTCAAGCCTTCGGGAACCACCACAATAAACCACCACAATAAACCACAGTAATAATCAAATATTGCATACAACTATTCAAGTCAGGTATTCTATAATAACTTCTGAAGGAGTAAGCTAATTCTTATTTCATCGATATGCATATAATTACCCAGATCCCTAAGTCATGTGCTCTTAAATGATATGTAACTCTCATATTTAAAATCAGGATAAGGCAAAGCTGGAAATTTTGTAATCAGAAGAAGATGGATGGGTCCACTTTCCAGCACCATGGACAGTGGACTTTCCTGCATCAGTTCACTGTGCTACAACTGTGATACACATATGTTTTGGACTGTTTGTTTCCTCGGTTCTGTTCATGTATATTGCTATTAAATAGTGTCTGTTCTGCAGCCTGGACCTCTTTTATATTTCTAAAGTCATAAAAATTTTGATTTTTGTCCAACGGATTGCCCTCCAGGCTGAATGCCCAAATCTGATTGCACAGCACAATTTCTAGGCTAATGAGAGGGCCCATCTTGTTCAAGGCTCATTGTTAAACCATAAATATGCTGTGGCCATGCTGTTTACCGCTGTTTTCCCGTTGAATAATTGCAGAATAATTTACAGTTACATGCATAGATTCAGGTCAGCTATCCCCCATTAATACAAATACTTTATATTATTTTAAGGTTGTTTTCTTTTCAAAAAGCAAAATGAGGATAAATCCAAAATTTTGGCTATATTGGAAAAACAGCACCAATACTTTGTCTGTAATATATTGTCTAGGGCTAGGCAAAGGTAGCATAAACCAGTGATACATCTGACTGTATTGGCATTCAAAATCTGACTCTTACTCCTGCATGTAGAGAGATTGTGCAAGCAAATAACAAAGAATAACTTACTTCAGAAACTATCCAGAATTTTGATTGATCTCGAAAAGTTTTTTTATTTCCATGAGATGAAGCTCGTATCATTTTATTATTTACATGATAGTTCCCCTTAAATTGCTTGTATGTCACAAATAAGGTACAGTATTCATTCTGTGTAACAAAGACAATATTTGTGTACTGTATCTACTGTTGCTACTCACTTAACCAGTATTTAAAGACAATGTTTACCTAACTATGCAATGATTATTACCATCAACAAATACAAAAAAGCATATAACACTGATTTTATATAGAAAAGAAAAGAAAAAGTGGAAGGAGAAATACCCAAAATGGTTCAACCTGGAAATCACACCCAGTTAGGGGGTCCTGACAAGAACCAATGCAAGCAAGGAGTAGCAATAAGCAATTCAGGAAAGAAAAAATGAAATAAAACTTAAAACATAAGAAATGGGTTGGGGAAACGGAGGCAACAGAATTCTTAGTAACGCTGTCCCTATGACCATAATGCCACTTTCATCTCAGTGACAAAGAAACACAAATCATCTACAAATATTGTACATGGTTATAATATCCTCTATGTAATTTTTAGCCTACCATTGAAACGAAATTCCTTCTGAAGACTCAGAGAGGTTTCAATGGAAAAAAACTCATCAAGAAGGCTTATTTTACAGCCAGCAGTGAAATGATTTAACTGAAGTTCCTCCACAAGAGATATTTTCTTTGTAAAATTGCCCTGTTTCCATTATAAAGAATGCCGCTTTTTAGGCTTATGAAATATGCAAGTTATATTTTGTTAACACTTTTGCATGCTGAACAAGCTTTTCAACAAAAAAAACTGTTCCTTGCTTTAAATGTCCCTCCCCCCCCAGTCATAAAACTCCCTCATAGTTCTGTGCTGTCATGATTACAAAAAAATGAAAAGATTTAACATAGCTAAAACATCTATTTATTGGATTCGGTGCTTGGTTAGTAGAGCCCAAGAATAACTAAGACCACCTTCTTAAAGGAGATAGCAGATTCGGGTATGAGATTGTTATGACACATTGTTTAGGAAATAGTTTGGGAAGAAAGTATTAAATAGTTTTATTATAGTTTACATTACAGATTTAATGACTGTATATAAGTGGATCTACTCAATTTATGTCTCGATAATATTCTTTCTTTCATTAGCTGACCTCCTGGCTCTTAGCTGTATATATTTTACTTTTTGTATATATTTTACAATTAGACATGAAGGTATTGGAAGTGTCTTATTCTCGTGTACTCCACTGTCGGTAAAAAAGGGGGCTACCGGTTTTGAAATGATGTTTGCAGAGAAAAGGGTGCAGTTATGGAATCTATTATTCAGAAACCTGTTGAACAGAAAATTCTGATATTCAATACTACTATTTCCCTACAGTTTAAACACCAAAATAATTAGACAGTGCTTTGACTTGATTTAAACTACCATAAATCCATTTTGGTTTCAAACCATTTTATTCTTTAAAGGTGTGTTTACTAAAAATCAGCTATTTCTCACTATATAGGTATGGGACCTATTATCCAGAATGCTCGGGACCTGGGGGGGACCTTTTCGGATAATGGGTCTTTCTGTAATTTGGATTTTCATACCTTAAGTCTACTAGAAAACCATGTAAACATTAAATAAACCCAATAGGCTGGTTTTGCTTCCAATAAGGATTAATTACATCTTAGTTTGGATCAAGTACAAGCTACTGTTTTATTATAACAGAGTAAAAGGAAATAATAAAAAAAATTGGATTATTTCATTATAATGGAGTCTATGAAAGATGGCCTTTCCATAATTCAAACTTTCTGGATAATAGGTTTTCAGATAACGGATCCCATATCTGTATATAAAAAAACGATTCCACCAAAATCCTAAATCTGAATGCCCCTAATTTAGAAAAAAAAGAAAAAAAAGTGCAACTTTATCGATTTGGATTACTGAACGTAAACCTGAGAAGATCATGAAAGCAAGAAACATCTTCAAATTGATAAAGGGATCGTCTGCCATTGACTGTAATATGATTTCAACAGGTTAAAAAACTTGAACAGTAAAAATCAAGGCTTCATAAATAGGCCTCTAAGTGTTTTTTAGAATGCTGTGCTTCATATTATAGAAAGACTCCCTATTCAGAGAAATGTCCCAAGCATTTCAGATTGAAAATACCTACACCACAGGGAATGACATTTCAGCTGTTAGACCTCCATATATGACTTTCTGCTAAAATGCAGTCATATTCTTTTTTTCATATCTTCTGTCCTGAAGACCCCTGTCTGATGATAATTGTCCAAAAACCTGTACAACAATATAGCCTAGATATTTAGGCTATATGTAGTGGGCCATATGGCACTGCAGATATGTGCAGCTAGTGTCTTCTTACACCCTTCCTAAAGACTGATAATACCTTTACAAAAAACCTGTCTGAGGATATAGCCTAGGAACAAAGAGGGTAGGCCAAATGGCACTGCAGATGCATAAAGTCAGTAGCAGCATATTCAAGGTCAGAAAGAAAGGGGCTTTATGATGACCAAGCATCAATTTAAAAGGAGGAGGAGCTTAAATTATCCTGTTAGAACAGGGGTGCCCGAAAGGTAGCTCGGATTTACTAGTAAAGCTTTAGCTGGTGATCAGTAGATCTCAAGATACTGTCAACCAAAAGCTTGACTAAATCACCCTCCTATTTTGTACTTTTCATTCAGATATGTATGATGTTAAGGTTACTTAAGAAATGTTTGTTAAATATACTGTAGCAATATACATTTTTCCACAAATCAATATTTAAGTAACATTTTCCATGGAACAGAATGCTAACAATGCCTTTATAGATGTAGATCATAATGGGACAACATCACTAAAAGTAGACCTTGCATTAGTAAAGTATGTGCACTCCTGTATTAGAATATCCTCTGCTTCTGAAAGCTCAGATGGTTGTGCAGGTCGTTTGCCAATGTCCCTTCATATTCAATGAAGCCTAAACAAATACTAGTTAGTATTGTCTTTTATTTAAACTGCTTTCCAAACCTTAAAAGTTCCTTTCAATTACACGACCCATGCAATAAATTGGACCTTTAATATGTACCATAGCAAAAGTAGTTAAGTGAATTTTTCCTCCCCTGAAGAGATACTGGCGTCATGGAAATCTGTTGGAGCATCTGGAATTATGTACAAAGCAGCAGATGCTCTGCTTTAAACATGACATTTTCATTAGTTTACTGTATTATACTCTTTAAAATGGAAATGTTCTTTCCTTGATGAATATATTGTGGTAGAACCTACGGCCTCTCCGCTAAAATGCATGACAATAACTCTGGCCAAAATTTGGTTAAACACAGGTGGCTTGGTTACAAAGTTAAAAAACTTCGAAATTCAACCATCAAAATTTTTTTAAAGGGCATTTTCAAATATAAAAATAAAAATCTTTTGAATCATTAAAATGCATTGTTCAATTCGAACGATTTGAACAATTTAAAAAAAAAATCCTTAGATTTTCCAGGACTATTTTCCATAGGCTAAAATGGCAATTTGGCAGCTTTAAGGTGGTGAAGAGTCTAAGAAATTTTAATTTTTTTATTTTTTCAATTCAAGTTGAATTTTGGGCTATTCGATAGCTGAAGTAGCCCAAAATTACTTTGACATTCGAATTTTTTAAATTTGAATTTAATTCGAATTTTCACTTCAACCTAAAGGTAAAGATAAAATTTTTAATCAAAAAATTTGAAGCAAGAAAGTCTTATGCTAAATAGCCTCCTGCATTAGATTTTTTTAATGTCACGGTAACCATTTTTTCTAGCAAATGTTTAGGGTGAGAACGTTGCTAACCAAGTTGATTTTTACATGCAAATGCCACATTCTCATCCTCAAACCATATTCACTTGATAGTTAAAGGTACATTTTTATGTGTGTAGATCTACTTTCAGATAACTATTTAACCTGTAAATAAGAGTCCACTGAGACTCTTTTTGATTATATGTTTACATTCATATGTGTTGAGGTTTAAGAAATACCTATATCTAAATTTTCCAGAGTAAGATGTTTCACTGACCCATTCTTTTCCCATTGGGTGCTCAGTGAATTTCTATTACACTATAACACCTTTTCCCTTGTTTTTAAATTCATACTGACACCTTTAAACTTACCTAAATCAATATGTAAATGGACTTTAAGGGTAATGGCATGTGGGGGGTATGTGCATGGAAAATCTTCTGCAGCACTAGTCTGAGAAATCACTCACTGGCAAGCAAAGGATAACTTTAAGGTTCTTTTGCTAACATTTAAATCCATTCGCCTCCTTTGCATCGCAATGCATTTCTTCTCTATACAGTATGTTCCTGGCTATAACTTTCATTTTTTGAAGAACAAAACTCATTTTTATATACTCATATCCTTTGTCATCTCCATGTTAAACATGTCTCTTTTTTTTGCTCTTACCTTTGAGGCATGGTGCACCACACTTCAGAATGATCTGTTATGCATAAAACTGCAGGACTGAAGATTCCAAATAATGTGGTATTAAAGTAAATATACTATAATATTCATAAAAAACGACCACACTCTACCTTTGACTAGTGACATTTCCAATGATGTCTTAGGAGACAAATGTGGTAAGTTCTACTCCTCTGTATAGTTCAACAACATATAACATTATTTTACGCATGCAATCTGCAGTGGCCTAGTGTTTAATATTTCTTTAAATGAAAATAAAATAGTGAGATAAATGTCCATTGTTTTCTGTTCAGTGAGCAAACAGACATTTATATTTATTCTTCTTTATTCACTTGCATTAATTTGACTTTCTATTTTAATTTTAAATTCCTGAAATTTGAAGACTGCTTGAAAATAGACTTGATATGCATTTCCATCTGCAGTTCTTTTTTTTTTATTTCTTTTTGTTATCTTTGTTGGCACTATGTGTATATACTGTAAAAGTAGCAATCTGTAAACTGAGCTGTGTTTTCAGTAGTTACAGGCCATGTTTACTCAATGTTGTAGTGTTGAGTGTACTTACAACCCTAACATACACAACAAATGGACAAGTGCACACACATGGCTCAACCCCTTTCTGTTTGTCCAAAAAAATTAAAAAGTACACACGAAAGAGAATTATATGCCAAAAGGGTGAAACCTTAGGGATGCCTTTGTTATGCATGGGAAATCTTCATAACAAAATGTTGAAAAACATTGACCTATACCACTTAAAATTGTAGGTACACTAAATTTGGAAGAAAAACAATGAACAGGGAGCACCAAGCCTCTAAATAAATAGCAGTCAATGATTTATTCAATATAATCAACTCAAAATACTGTACTTAGTTTTGTTTATGAAGGTACACTGGTTGGGGGGGACAGATTTAGCAATATGTTAGAAGACAGCTCTTCTTCCGAAAAGAGCTGACTGTAAATAGACTTCTACAGGACTTTCTGTTACCCACTAGAACTGATATAATATCAAATGTCCAGACGAGGGAGCATTTGGACAATTGTGATCATAATATGATACCATTACTTAACCATTACTTTCAGCACATGTGCAGTGGTTCAGACACGAAACACTGCAGGTGCGCTGAAAGTAACTTAAATTTGCGAAAAACGCAGAAAACGCTAGTCTACTTCCAAAAGAGACAGAAGAAAGAAGATGGAGCCCATGAACTCCCGTGGCCAGAATCTGCAGGAGGGGTAAGTAAAAAATTAGGGGCATTTGCCTATGGGGGGCAGGTAGGCTGGGGGGAGAAGAGAGAGGGGGGTCTACCCTGGGAGGGGGGGAGGGTTTTTTTCTATTACAGGTTTGGTTCTCCTTTAAGGGAAAAATAAAATACTTCCTGACCTAAAAAAAACAAATCAATGACCATGGCCTGATATCCCATTAAAAAAAACATTCCTCTTGTCCTCTCATTTCAGCACTATCAATTATCCTGGTAGGGATTGCCTTAATCTAACTGCCCGGACCATACCCTAACTAACCAATAAGTTCCCTCTGGACTGAGTTGCCAGCTTATTTGCCCATGTTTGGGGCCCTCCGGCGGGCCTGTCCAGCTGATATCTGGTTGAGATTGGGCTGGTTTAAAAATCCTGTTGGGTCAGGGACCATTTTGGTTTGTTGATGTGGTCCTCATCCTGGCAGCCTCATCCTTGTGACCTGATCAGTCATTGGGCCCTCAAGGTGGGCATATTGGGTATAAATGTGAATAGAATAAATGTATATTTAAATCTATGGCTACTTTTGAAGCAGTGGTGACCAAAAAAAAATCTAATTATGGTCTACTGTAATTAACTCAACCCCAGTATCCACTACCATTTGCGGATATTCTAGGACTTTTTTTTTGGGTTCCAAACCTGTAGCGCATATTTTAAACTATGTATGCATAGCCATGATTTTATGTGTGCTAACAAATGTGTTATCTGTTATTACTAATCTGCTGTTTTTTCTAAATTTGCATACCTGGTTTTCTCTTCAAACTTGTATCAATCCAATAGCCTGTGGTCCAAGAAAGCCTGTTGGGTGGTTGTTTAGGCACTACCTGTAGATACACATTCCAGCGTATCTCTGCTTGTACATACTGTATCATGTATTTTTCTAAAGATCTTTCAAAATGTGGTCACTAAAAAAATACTGGTGAGTGTGGTGTAAATACACCACATATAGTTATAGATATATACTAGTTAAAACTGCTCTGCAATACTTATTTATGGCTGCAGAGTATTATTTATTGCAGAAGTGTGTTGGGATTTTTATAACAACGCATTTGCATTATTGTTGCTATGATACATCAGGGAATGGTTTAACATTCATATAGGAATCCAACCATTTGACCTATAAGTATTTGAGAGTTAAGCGACTGTTGGCATTTTAATTAACAATTCGCAATTGAAGCAAATAGCAGCAAGAGACTGCAGTAGTTTCATAGTTTGCTTTTTTCCTTATGTGAGTTTAGGTCTGCAAGAAAATCTAAATTTCTTTCTGATTTTTATATTATCACATTTCACATACATTATGTCTGTACAGGGGAAAGCATAGCAAAGGGTGGGGCTATTTTATGATAAACAAAGTCAGGAAGCAAGAGGCACAATAAGGTGGCTGAGCTCTGTGAATCACAAGACAATGGGGCCTGGATAGTGACATGTAGCCCTGGTTGCCCCCCTTAAGGGTACACACCTCCTGGAATAAACCAATCTGCTGCTGTTTTGGTACCACACCTCCTATACACTCTCCTTACACCTTAATCTCTTGCAATAATCAGGCCCAGAGGGCAGCAAATGTTCTCCAAGCTTGGCCAAAAAACAGGTGGCATGGAGGTTAAAGGTCATCTAAAAACATGCAAACACAAAATCCGACACGGGAACCTGTGCTGATAAAAGGTTTAACTTGTACTGTACAGTATGTCTAATATTTAGAAAGGTTTATACTGAGTGTAATATCTTTCCTTTATACTGCTTTGATTAAAATAATATAGAAAAATACAGTGACTCAGTGGCGTAACTACCAGGGGTGCAGAGGGTGCAATTGCACCAGGGCCCCCACCCCCTTCGGGCCCATCGGAGCCCTGATAATGGTTATGGCAGGTTGGCGATCTAGGAGGAGATTTTACAGCACACGTTATCAACACTCGAGCATGGGATTTATAGAGGTAAGGGTCCGACAGGGGGGCCCAGGTGTCCATCCTGTACCAGGGCCCGCCAGGGAGTAGTTACACCACTGCAGTGACTGCAGCATTAGAAAGAGATTGTTATGACTTGGATTACACTAAAGGGTTCATTTACAAACATAAGTGGTAAATTGTATAACTGCAGATGCCCAAAGCAACCAATCAGCAATTACATGTTATCAGTCAAAGTCAAAGTAAACTTTATTCTACCACCAATAAGAAAATTAAAGGAAATAACTGATTTGTTGCCATAGTCAACTACAATTCAAAGAAATGGTAGAAGCAACATGGTAAAAGCAACAACGGTTTACTGAAATAAATAAAGCATGAGCTCAACCTCATGTGTTTCGTGCAGGAAAAATCAGCCAGTAATATGGAGCTCATTCAAATGAAAACCATACCATTAGAACTTGTTATTGTATGGTTGAAAACACGTTGTACTATTTTGTGGAGCTTTTATAATAAAGATATAAAAATATGGTTCATTTACACAACCTCCATTTACACACAAGTCAGTCAGCACTAATGAATATGGATCTTGGTGCAGAGCGCAAGGGAAACCTTGGACTTAACTGGTCAAAAGCAGATGTTAAGGCTTCCCTGTCACCTACAGTATGGGGGGGGGGGGG
>CM044436.1:95889371-95902436 GCA_024363595.1 Xenopus borealis
CCTGCAATTCATATTGGAAGTGTTCCAGGAGTGGAGGAGTACTTATTAAAAATTTACCAGGAAGTACATTGCCGTTAAATTTATAATACCACCTAGGCCAGTGAAATACTGGCCCGGTGTCACCCTATATTATTTCCATAAGTGTTATATTAACTGTTAGTACCTCTAGGGATCTAAATGTGTTATTCCAGGGGAAATAATTCTATACGTTTAATAAAATTTTGAAGAAAATATTTAAATGTGCCAAAAATATGAATATACTGTATAATCAATGTTCGCTATCTACATTGACTTTGCATATTTAACTTAATAAATCCGCTTTTGTCAGTGAGGTGTTACTTTGGAAATCAATTTTTGTGTCTCGTAGTGACAGTTGAGCAACAACCTCATCTTTCAAACATGTGCCACGTAAAGAATATTCTTACGATTCCACATGAATGCGTATCTATTCAGTCTCTTAAAGAAATTGCCTTTTACAAAATTGAAAAATAATGCAAGCTCCAACTGAAACCTTGCCTGAGATTTATTCTGACTGCAGAACAGCTGTAGAGTAACTTATTTTATTACCTTTTACTGATGGAAACCAATATTCAATTAACTAAAATGAATCTATTTTGGGATATAGCTGCAATTACAGTCGCCGGTGCATATTATGTGTCTCTCTTACAGCACGGGTATCAGATGATTTTGTGGAACTAGTGCAAAACACTTAGCCCCAAATAACTTGATAATATTTATATGAAATCCTCTGTGGGTTTACCAGACATTCCTCAAATTCCTCAACTTCCCCTGCTTTTAATTCCTGTCTATGCAGTGTATTATATTCTTTTTGCATAGTTCCCATCTGGCATATGCATGGATAGGGTTTAATTAGTATATTAATTTTTAAAAGCTACCTAAGGTGATGACAAATATATTCCAGGCATTTGCAAAGCTCCCAAAAGCTTTTTTTTTTTTTTTAAATGTTCTAATTCAGAAGATAAACACTTCTGCTGAAGCTAAGGGACATGGATTGTTTTCATTATAGCAGGTGTTGGCTATTAGTTCTACTAGAACCCAAATCTCTTAAAGCCAGGGTTTAAAAAAGACACATAATCGAGCAGTGACATCATTGGAAGATGTATCTTACATGAACCTTGCTCACTGAGACTGTGTCTTCTGTCTGAAACATCCTGTTTGGAAATCCTGACAAGTCCCTCCAAGTGGAATACGGGATTAGAGATTTCCCTTCTTCCATATTGTTCAACTTTGTTTGAAGTGAGAAAAGTGAAAATTTATAAGATTCACAGATCTCGGACTTATGCTAAAAGTACTTTTAAAAAAGATGAACTATACTGTGTGTTTTAACTATGAATTCTGTATGATGTTAATAGTCCTTTCCCACTGGTGATGGTAGGGGTCTCCTGTTTTTTTTTGGATGTGATTGTTGCTCAGCATCTTGCTCCTTCTTTTGTGTTTCTAGTCCAGGCTATGTCCACCTCACTATGCTGATTTATTGGCTAACACCGGTGCTGTTAAGATGTTTTCTTCAAACTTTGACTGAGCACACACTTATCTGCTCACAATCTGCTCCTGTCTATGAAAAAAATAGAATAGTGAAGTAAAGCAATCAATCAACATCTGATGTGCATATGATCTGGAAATCTTCTGTAAGTAGCTTTCACTCCGTGTGGGGCATGGTGTGCCACAGAACTTCACTCTCTGGGCTATTTATTCTCTTTATAGGCTGGTGGTAAAATAAACTATGTTTTTGTTTAACTTTCACTATGTGGAAAGTAGCTGATTGTGACATTAACCCTACCAACACCAGTTGGAAAGGACTATTAACATCAAAGAGGATTTGTAGTTAAACCATGGAGCGCAGTCTTAAAAAAAAAAATATATATATATATATACTGTATATTAAAGGTACCTTTAGCTGCCACCAGTCTGAGATCTATAAATCCTATGACTTCATGGTGCATAGTCTTGAGTATATACTGTATTTCTTATTTGTATGCAGAGTGTGAATTCTATAAAGACTTGTGATCTATTTATTAACATAGCACAATTTGTGTTAATTTTATTCTACCTTTAAAAAGATGTTGGAACTTCACTGAGGAAGGGCCATGTGGTCCCGAAATGTTTGATTACTGAAGTGTTGTGAGCACCATGGAATAAAGTTTGGGATTCACCCATGTGTAGCAGATAAGGTATTGGCTTTCCATTTATTTTTGATTATTTCACTGGCGAGTGGCTAGGACAGAGCCTCTACCCAATTCCCCTGATTGGACTTTAACTAGGAACTTCACCCCCTCCAGCCAAATTATGGCACCCTGTATCACACAATACCTTTGGCTCTTTAGCTATACCAGGAGCATTAGTTTGACAGCAGCTGTTATTAAGTGAATGGATCTCTAGTTCAACCTCATCCAAAGGGTCAACAGCTGGCTTTCACAAGCCTACAAAATGGATGGTTTTGTAAGAAATAATTAAGATTTGCAATCTAAAATAACAGTTGAGAAAAAAAATAGATTTGAAAATCTTTACTGACATAATTTATTCTACCAGAAACTAAATTATCTAACCAAGCATTTTTATCCTTTATATTGTGCCAATATATTCTGGGGTTCTTCATGAAGGGCATATCAGTCACATAGTCTCAACTCTAGAGGAGTATACACATGCATACTAACACACATACACCACAATATAAGCTTTATGAGAAGTCAATTAACCTGCATGGTGAACTAGCATTAAACTGACATGGATATGTATAATGCACAACAACTTCATACAGCCACACTTCTTACAACTTCACGTCAAACCCAAGATCCCAGTGCAGTAGTACTGGTCAGATGAATACATTTTAGGAGTATGGTAGTGTATTAATTCTATTCCCAACAAGAACAGACTGTGATTATGCAAATACTTAGCAATCAAAAAAGGGTAACAGAACTCATCCAATGATACTTGCTTCTCCCTAGCATCCATCATTTATCACATAACCACTTACCTAACATCTGTTGATTTATTTTATTCTCACTCCTCTCAGATAATTTTCCTTTCAGGTTCAACAACCAATAAAAATGATTTCCTTTCACCACCATGCACTAGTCTAGTGTTCATTAATCTTAAAGGAAAATTTTTTTTTTTATATCTTCAACTTTCATTATTTTTTTTATATTCAGGTTTGAAATCTGACATGGGTCTTGACATTTTGTCAATTCCCCAGCTGCCCCTGGTCATGTGACTTGTGCCAGCACTTTAGGGGGGAACTGCTTTCTGTCAGGCTGTTGTTTTACCTTCTCAATGTAACACAGTGGGATATGGGTTTTTACTATTGAGTGCTGTTCTTAGATCTACCAGGCAGCTGTTGTGTTGTGTTAGGGATCTGTTATCTGGTTACCTTCCCATTGTTCTGTTGTTAGGCTGCTTGGGGGGGGGAAGGGAGGGGTGATATCACTCCAACTTGCAGTACAGCAGTAAAGACATGTCACATGACTTGGAGCAGCTGGGAAATTGACAATATGTCTAGACCCATCAAATTTCAAAATGAAATATAAAAAAAATTTGTTTGCTCTTTTGAGAAATGGATTTCAATGCATAATTCTGCTGGTTCAGCACTATCAACTGATATGTTTTGAAAAAAACATTTTTTCCCATGACAGTATCCCTTTAAACAGACACTGGCTTAGCACCTCAATGATCAGGAAGCCTCTACTACATGGCTGTGCCCTTCATCCCATACTGAAGTTTCCTTGTATCATCTGACTCTACAGTATTACAGGCTGAATATTGCCTGTAACTAAAAATTGGCTGTTTACATTGGATCTGAATCTTAAATGATTCCCCAGTCATGTAATACAAGGCTGTGCTTAATGATTTTAGGCTTGTTCTGCATTCCAAAGCTTATGTTAGGCAATGAACTCAATGACACAAAGTCCCTATTTCTAGTTAGCTGCAAGTCCAGCTTACACATCACCTGGAGTCTGTTGAGTTCCTTATTTCCTCTCAACATAATTTCTGTTTTACACATTCCCAAAGTCCTTCCATGTTACATGTTGTGCAGCTGTTGGTTGAGGTCCCACACACTCACACCCCCACTAGGGACCCCTCTTCCAATCTGTTTAGTTCCAGCAGCTGTGCCTCTTTCTCCAAGGACACACATATGTCTGTCACACCAGAAGACAACAGCCATATTGGTTATATGAACCCTTCTGTTTTACGTCAGCAAGAAAGAACATTTGATTTTTTTTTCAGTGCACGTTTTGTACTTTTACAATACTTTCATTATATAAAACTATATTATTTTTCTTAAGTACTATTCCAACACAGGGAGAACAAAACTAAAAATATGTTTCCATCTGCTGTGAATCAAGCCATGGTACTGAGAAAAGAAGGAACTCACATACAATGACAATATTATTTTTTAGATAAAGTTATATTACAGACCAACTGCTTGATATTTTGCAATGGCCCCAAAGCTTAGCTTCTCAACAGCTTCTCAGAGCCCACTGAGCATGTGAGTGTCAAAGGCACTTTCCAAGATGGTGACCTCTTGAAAGGTTTGAAGTCCAGGATCATTGCTGCTATTGAGAAACTGAAACTTTACTGGTGCAATAAATTCAGTATATAAAATATGACATTTTTAGCCATATTCATTTCTAGGTTTTAGTTCTCCTTTAATGTTACAGGTGTTGTATTGGTCTATGATAGAGATAAGAAGGGATTAATGGGATCTGTCCTAGACTGAGGCCCACTAGCTCTAGATATAGTGACGTACTGTTAAATGTTAGATGCGTTGTATTGGTCTATGGTAGAAATAAGAAGGGATGGGATCTGTCCTAGACTGAGGCCCACTAGCTCTAGATATAGTGGCTTAGTGTTAAATGATAGAGACATTGTATTGGTCTATGGTAGAAATAAGAAGGCATGGGATCTATCCTAGACTGAAGCTCACTAGCTCTAGATATAATGATGTACTGTTAAATGTTAGAGATGTTATATTGGTCTATGATAGAAATAAGAAGGGATTGGTTCTATCCTAGACTGAGGCCCACTGGCTCTAGATATAGTGACGTATTGTTAAATGTTAGACGTGTTGTATTGGTCTATGGTAGAAATAAGAAGGGACAGGATCTGTCCTAGACTGAGGCCCACTAGCTCTAGATATAGTGACGTATTGTTAAATGTTAGACGCGTTGTATTGGTCTATGGCAGAAATAAGAAGGGACAGGATCTGTCCTAGACTGAGGCCCACTAGCTCTAGATATAGTGACGTATTGTTAAATGTTAGAGACATTGTATTGGTCTATGATAGAAATAAGAAGGGATGGTAGAAATAAGAAGGGATGGGATCTATCCTAGACTGAGGCCCACTAGCTCTAGATATAGTGACGTAGTGTTAAATGTTAGACGCGTTGTATTGGTCTATGGTAGAAATAAGAAGGGACAGGATCTGTCCAAGACTGAAGCCCACTAGCTCTAGATATAGTGAAATAGTGTTAAATGTTACAGACATTGTATTGGTCTGTGATAGAAATAAAAAGGGATGGGATCTATCCTAGACTGAGGCCCACTAGCTCTAGACATAGTGACATAGATTTAAATGTTGTTGTATTGGTCTATGGTAGAAAAATGAAGGCACTAATGGGTTCTGTCCTAGTATGAGGCCATGAGCTATGGGGCCCACCAGGAGATCCTTTGGAACTCTGACATACTAGTCCAATCTTGCCCTGGCTCGCCCCCCATTTTTAGTATTGTTTGTATTTCCTAGTGTAATGTAACTTTATAAGGAAACCTAAAATAATTATAAAAATTATAATCTTCGATCACCAGTGGGTAGTATTGTTTGTGTTGTATCACTCATTGGGCCACTTATTTGGGGCAAGTTTATTATGGGTCAAGATGTAATGGTATGTCCTAAAAAAAAACTATAATTACACCATATACATTTAGATGTATTCATATCACTGCTGCCCTGCAGCATCACTTTATCAAGTCTATTTATGATGTAGACACACTAATCTCAAAAGAATGCCGTTTTGTATATTTTTACATAAAACAAACAAAAGTGCAACATTTCCACACAGTAAATGAAGCCCAGTAATCCCTTAAAACAAAATGTAAAAACTACACAGCATGTATATTTAGCCTGAAAGTACAACTGTGTCAGTCACAGTCACTGCTGTACTTTGTTGACAGCTTCAGTGTTCAGAGCAGATTTATGTAAAAATTTGGAGTAACTATACAGTGTGGGAAATTAAAAATCTCAAGCCTCATTATGCTGGTATTTTTATTTTTTTTCTTTGCATAAATTTGCACTAGGTTTTAACAGAAGCCAAGGACATTCCTCTAAATTGTAAACTTGTTTTAGCAGGGCCCCAAAACTATTTGTATATAGACATGTCATTCTGTTTATAATTATTTCTACATCTGTACAGCACTAGCGCACAAGTTTGTAATACTTAAAAAGGAAAAAAAAACAAGACTGTTAAGAGAATTTACCTTAAGTTGTTAAAAATAAAATATGAACTCGAAGGGCTTTTTTTTCTTGTTGTTATTTTAAGGAAAAGCAAGACGACATATGCACATTAAAGGGACAGCACATTGTATCTCTATGTTATATTCTCTGCAAATGGAGAAACATCAGGGAGAACCTTTATGATTGTACTAAACTGAAAATTTAGCATTGGGTAGTAAATTGAATGCAAATGGATGCACCTTACGTCAGTGACACAAGGGACATGGATATACATTTACAGGCCCTGCGATTCAGCTGTTGCAACAGGGAGTACCTGTAGGTCATGCACTGGAAGGGAGTCCTTTACTTATTGGCTGCTTAAATTGGGGGGGTTATTTACTAAACTCTGATTTTATCTCATATTTCATTAAAGAAAAACAAAACCAAACTCCCGTGCTTTATTTATTGAAAAAAAACTCGAATCAATCGGTTTATAAAAAAATTTAAATAGAGCAAAAACCTGAAATCTTCAGATTTTTCTGATTTTCTTACCCAAATCTCTTGTTTTTTCAGGTTTTGGCCAGAAAATCCAGAGTTTTCGGGTTCAACTCAACGCAAACCACAATATCTTCAAATTGACATTGGTGCTTCTCCCATTGACTTATATAGACCTTCAACAGGTCTGAGATGACAGATTTTGGATTCTGGCTTTTTGCAGAATACATCTTGAAAAATTCTGGGTTTTTTTTCCATGAAAAATTTAAGTTTTTGCCTCAAAAAGTCCAACCAGATAAATTCAAGGTTTATTAAATAACCCTCTAGGTGTTTGGTTAGGGTTGCCACATTTTCTGCCTGTGGAGACTGGGCAGGTATCAGGGCTGTGATGTGGAGGGGGCTGCTGGCCGTGATGTCGGGGGTGAGGCTACGTGTCAATCATGGGGAAATTTTGACCCGTGCAACCCTTTAAATTACCGGGCTGTCCAGGTCAAAACCGGAACAGGTGGCAAACCGTATGTCTGGTACTGGCTAGTGATGGGCGAATCTCACCCGTTTCGCTTTGCCGAAAAATTAGCGAATTTCGCTGGAAATTCGCGAATTGGTGAAAAAATTTGCGAAACGAGTCGCGCGTCAAAATCAATCGCGGCGCGTCGTTTCCGTCGCGTTCGTCAAAAACGTCAAAAGCGACTCGTTTTTGCTGGAGAATTTTTGCTGGCGTTTCGCGAATTTATTCGAATAAATTCGCCCATCACTAGTACTGGCCTATCTTGTACCTCCACCTTATATAAAGTCAGTCCAGCTGAAAAATTGGCAATCTTTGATGGAGTCCAGTAAAGAAGAGGGTAGTGAACCCAAAACATGTTGTGTTTCCCACTACTCCGAATAAAAGTTAGTTTGCAGTAAATCTGCTGGATTTCCTTTTTACTTTGTATATATTTGGATTACAATCTTTGATGGAGTAGATGCACGTAAATATGTGCACAGTGTATACAATTGTGATGCACACAATGCAGCAGTGTGTGCTGTATATACCAATCATAAATGACTTTGTTACTTTTTTTGTAATTTTTTTCTTACAGTTGTTTATATGTACTTAATGTTATATTTGTTATTTCCTTAGCCAAACATTTTGTTTCCAGCTGCAAACACTTGCTGTGAGTTGCTGAAATATTTCACCTGCTGTATGTGGCAGATTCCAGTATAGTTAAATAATCTGTTTGCAGTAAGAAAAATAATAATAATGATAGTAATAATATAGGTATGGGCCCTGTTTAGTGATGGGCGAATTTATTCGCATGGGGCGAATTCGCGGCGAATTCGCAGCGAATTCCCGCGATTCGCCGCTGGCGAATAAATTCACGAAACACCAGCAAAAATTCGCCAGCGAAAATTCGCCAAAAAAAAAAACGAGTCGCGCGTCGTTTTTGACGCAACGCGTCAGAAATGACACGACGCGGCGGAAACGGCGGAAACGACGAAAAACAACGCGCGACTCGTTTCGCAAATTTTTTCACCAATTCGCGAATTTCGCTGGAAATTCGCAAATTTTTCGGCGAAGCGAAACGGGTGAGATTCGCCCATCATTAGCCCTGTTATTTAGAATGTTCATGTCTTTCTGTAATTTGGATGTCCATACCTTAAAATTTACATGGATTTGATTTTACTTGAAATGCTATTGGGGAAATGTATTCAAATCAAATATTTCAAACTCAGATTAATTTTGCTGACTTGAATTAAAGTTTTTTTCTCTGAAAAAATATGAATGTCGGGAGGGTTACAAACATCACCATATTCATCCCTGGATCACTCCCATTGTCTTATAAAGTAATCCGGCAGGTTTTAGGTGGCGAATAGTCCAATTCGAATTAAGGCCACAGTATGATAAATCTCGCAAATCTAATTTGATTTAAAAAAATAAAAAAAAAAACCCGAATCGAGTTTGGATAATTCCTTAGTCGAATTTGACTGTTTTGACCATAAAAAAATTCAAAAATTCCAATTCGAATTTTCAATTCAACCCTTAATAAATCCGCCCCTAACTTTCACCCACTAATAAAAACATTTCAATTAAATACACTAAAACTCCCATAGGAATGAATAGAACTTTCCTGTGGTAAGCTCTGTACAAAGCTTCCTGCATTGCATGCACATAGATATCAGTAAGAGGGTTATTTATCAATGGTCGAATATTAGAGTAATGCGAAATTTTTAAAACTCTATTATTATTACTCTATATATTTGATTGTCTTCACAATTTTAATGGTATGTTATGTATGAAAAATTTGAATGTCTAAAATTCGATCTAATAGCCCAGATCCAAAAACCTGAATCAAAATCAAATCAAGTTTTCCTGTAAAAAAATCTCAACTTGAAATTTGGCTCATCACTACTATTAACATCTTCAAAGTTCAAGGGACCTTTGCCATTGACTTCTACATGAACGCAACAGGTTTTATGTGGAGAATAGTCAAATTAGAACTGTTTCCAGGGTTGAGGTGTGATTAAATATTTTTGAAATTTCAAATTTGAATTAACCATTCAAAACTTAAAAATTTAAAAAAAATCTGCCTCTAGGTGTGTGGCTATATTGTTACTTCTTTGCCTCAGTCTTGGGGGAAGATTTATCATTATTCAGGTTTTCTTATCAGGCTCGAATTTCAAAGTGCAAAAACTTCAAATTTTAATAAAAAAACAGACCAAAATTAATTAGAATTTTTTTAAATCGAATAGGATAGATTCAAATTTTTAGCGCATATGATTTTTTCCCCCCAAAAAAACATTTACATTTACATGGTACATTTGCCAAGGGTCAAAGTGAATATTCAAGTAAAATTTTAATTAAAAAAAATTTGAATTTCGCTGTAATTTTGGGCTACTTCGACTATCGAATAGGCCAAATTTCGATTTGAACAGAAAAAAAATAGAAAATTCAAATTTCTAAGTACTGTCTCTTTAAAATCCTTCGAATTCGACACTTTGCCACCTTAAAGCTGCTGATTTGCCATTGTAGCCTATGGGGACCTCCTAGAACCTGTCCTAGGAATTCGAAGGATTTTGTGTAAAAACATTCGAATCGTTCAAATTGAACGATCCATTCGAACGATTTTTTTTAAAGGGGTTTTTTAAAAAATTTGATGGTCGAATTTCAAAGTTTTTTCACTTTGAAATTCGACCCTTAGAAATGTGCCCCTTAGAATTTTCAAAGCCCACCAATTGACTCCATATAGGTACTAGGAGGTCCCCATGGGCTAAAGCATCGATTCAGCAGGTTTTAGGTGGCAAATGGTTGAATTCGAATTTTTAAAGAGACTTTTTTGCAAATTCAACTCAAATTTGGACTATTCCCTAGTCAAACTCGAAATTTAAATTTTTTAATTAGAATTTTCACTTTGATCCTTGATAAATCTGCCCCCAGTAGTATCAGGCTCATTGAAGTGCTCACTTTGATACATATGTTTGTGCCACTATCTTGATCCATTTGAATATGGGCTTTCTCAAAAGGCAGAAATTTACTGTTGAAACTAGGGAGGTTCCAAATCCAACCACTTTTTGCAAGATTTTGCAAATGTTAATTAAGATGAGATTTGGGGGTAAAGGCTTATATTTGTCCTAGATATACAGTACAGGTAGAGGGCTTATTATCTTGATTGCTAGGGACCTGAGGTTTTCTGGACAAGGGTTCTTTCAATAATTTGGAAATTCCAGAAATTTTAAAAATAATTTTAACATATAGGGGCCATAAACTCCCATGAACTCGAAATTCGAGTTAAAAATGACCAATTGAAATTTATCAAAAAATTCTAATATTTAAACTCAAGTGAATGGGATCGACCTGCAAACACGAATTGAATTTGAATCGAATCAATTCAATTTCTCTGGAAAAAACTTGAATGTCAGAAAGCCAGCAAACAACTCCAAATTGACGTCGCCCATAGGCTAAAACAGCTATTTGGCAGGGTGGAGAATAGTCGAATTTGAATTCTTAAAGGGCTTATACATGATAGATTTAAAAAAAACTGGATTCAAATTTTTCTAAAAACTCAAATTGAATTTTGACTATTCCCAAGTCAAATTTCACAAAAATTTTTTATTTGAAATTAGAATTTTCATTCTAATGAAATACAATAGGGTTGTTTTGCCACAGATGTGGCTTAATGTAGTGTAGTTAGGAGCATGTACAAGGTACTGTTTTATTTTTTTTAGAGAAAAAAAACCACTTTGAAAATTAGAATTATTTGCTTAAAATGGATTCTGTGGTATATGGTCATCCCATAATTCAGAGCACTCTGTATAATGGATTTCCAGATAAAGGATCCCAGCTTTGTGTTCAGAGATGCTGCAGTTTTGTTTCCCAGATTTTAATAATCCAATTAGGGTATGTATTCAGTTCAGATTTGGTTTCCAATCAAAATGTTATGTATTAGGTATACAGGAAAACAAAACTACTTCCACCAACCTGCCTCTGAAAAAGATCTTCTCTTTTATATATCAGCTTTTCCCCCCCCCAAATTTTTTTTTCATTTGAATAAATAACCTTGTAAGCAGCCAACTAAGGACATGATAAACAAGTGTTCCAGTCAAAAATTGGTCTTTGACAGTTTTCTTTGTTGCAATAACTTCAATGTTTTTGGCTCATTCCCACTGTAGAGCAGTCAAACTGTCATTCATAAGGGTCATTTTACAGTGGAGGTGAAAGCATAAAAGAACATTGGCTTCTTTTCTACATTAAACTGAAGATATATAGTCTTTGGAAACGTTCTAAGCCATTCAACATTAGGATTGAAAAACCAGGCACTATCAAAGGCAAGAACCTCAGAAGCTGAGAAACAAATACTTGATATGAAGGAATCCACATCTACACAAACCAAGTAAAATGTGAGTCTCTCCATTAACGTAAGACCACAAAAATAGGACAGGAGGTTAGTCACTGTGATGAATCATCTTTTTTTTATGCAATAGGCACTTTTTATTTTCTCAAAAATGCTGTCCAAGTCAATAAAAATTATGTTTGTTTATAGCACAAGTTCTTGAGAATGGCAAAGGCTCAGCTTGATGTGACATTAAATTTTATAAAGATAAATTGGTGGAGTACTAACATTCAAATCACAAATACAATACTTGTCATAAAAAGAGTTTTAAACGTCTGATCTGAGTAGCATGAAGGACTCTGGTAGGAAGTATGAAGCCCTATTTGAACCCAAAGGAATTAATGGCCCATGCCATTATTCTGACTATAAAAAAAAATATATTACTTTTTGTCTTTACAGTGCCAAAACTGCATTAAATCAACACTTTAGTGCTATGGAGGGCCTTACCTTTTATACCTTGCTAATTATTCTTCTAATGAATAGAAGTAATTTGAAAGCATGGTAAACAAATAGTTCTTGGCTCAGTAGAACAATAAAACAGTCAAGTTTGAGTTACAGTCTAGGAGTCGGATTTGGAATAGATGCATGCCCTTATATGTCCCTTATAAAAAGCACAGGCATCTAAACTACATATTTTAGTTTTATTCTTAATATATTCCTATTAAACTCTCTCTGCTTACATTTGTTCATGTAAATACACTTTATCTGTGCCAACATGTTTATTGGGCCACTTGCAAAAATGCACATATGCCCTTTTCTTCCACATTTTCATAACTGGTGCATTGTCTTACACTGTAAATGCTAAATTGTTTATATGTTTTCCTTACAAAGGTAATCAAACACTTCTTAATTAAGCAAATACCAGCATTGGAGTTAACATATGAGTTATTTATATCCTGTAGCTATAAGAAAAAAATGTTTCCTTTGAAACCAAAATACTGTTTTTGAATATAATGCATTTTCTATTAGCCTATCTAGTATCTGTAGACTGTAGATCTATCTATTTGCTAAGCAGTCCCCATTCCATGTGTTCTGTCCATGCCACTGAACAAAAATACAGGCACAAAGAAAGATAAAAGATACAAATGTCATGATTTGGAGAAATTATGCAAATGTATGTATTTACATTTGGATTATTATTTTTTCTCTGCATTACTAGCCCTACTGGTAGATAAGCTTTTCGAAGGATTAATTAAGGATAGGATACTGGACTTCATAGAAAATAACAATACTATGAGTCTGTGCCAGCATGGT
>CM044436.1:95907597-95920886 GCA_024363595.1 Xenopus borealis
GTTAAGAAATCATAAATTCTGCCAGGGTATGTAAACTTATGAGCACAACTGTATATTGAGCTGTACATTTTTACAATACAGTAATAATACATATAATACAGATGGGGAACAGACCACAAAACAAAATATATATTGTATACAATTACAGTAGGGTTGTTGCCCCATAGTGCTTAGATCCTAAGTGTATGAGGTAATACAAAGGGTCACATAGGAGGATAATGCAATTGTGCCTTGTCTTAAATAGGCATCTTAATTTCACCATGAAAGCACAGGTCCTCTGGGAAATTGTACAATTCAGTGGTCATGTTTGCTCCCATAAAAAACATTTTGCCAGATCATTCTCAGGTGCACTGTGGCCACCAGAATCCATCGACCCCCATTTTAATATGTTCTCTGTGTTGTCTCAGAGATCACCTGACCAGAAATACTGCAACTCTAACTGTAACAGGAAGAAATGTGGAAAGACAGAACTCTGTCTGTTAATTGGCTCAGGTGACCTAAAATGGTTTGTAAAATATATTATTATGAAAATGGGTTTAACATATGAGCTGTTTAATGCAATATATTTTTTATAGAGACCTACATTGTTTGGGGGTACTGTTTTTAAAGGGAGACCTAGAGGCATATTTATCAAGGGTCGAATTTATTCATGGCAGTTATTTAAAATTCCCATGAACTCGAAATTTGACCAATTGCAATTTTTAACAAATTAGAATTTTTAAAACTCGGGTGAATGGAATCGACCTGCAAATTCAAATCAAATTCGATTCAAGCTTTTTCTCTAAGAAAAAACTCCAATGTCAGAAAGGCAGCAAACAGCTCCAAATTGATCCCAGGACCTCCCAAATAGGCTAAAACAGCAATTCGGCAGGTTTAAGGTGGCGAATATTCTAAATTAAATTCTGAAAGGGCCAGTGTTTCAAAAATCGAATTAGAATTTTTAAAAGAACTCAATTAAATTTTAACTATTCCCAAGTCGAATTTCACAAAAAAAAAATCGAACATTTGAATTTTTAAATTCGCAATACGAATTTTCACTTCGACCCTTAATCTCCCCAAAATGTGGATCTGCCATGAGCCATACAATTTTTTTTTTGTTTGACTGTAGACAATAAGAATAGAGCTGGAGATTTTAGCCTTGTTGAATTTTACAGTATGATGCTAGGAGTTGATGTAAATTACTAGGTCTGGAGATCGTTCTCATGAAATAATATGTTGAGTCAAAACAGGGTCACAGCCGTCTTTATTTATGCAAAGGAATGCAACTCAGATATTTTGACAATTAATACCATTACCCATTCTTTACTGAAAACTTTCTCATGTTCCCCTAAGAATTCAACAATACACCATTATGTTTCATGAGTCATACATGGGCAGCAGCCCATGGAAAAGCATGCGTTTTAGGGCAGCAAGCTGCATAACACGTCCCTGTGGCATGGTTTCTGTAATGATTTCACAGCACTCATTTTGGGCTGTGATATCTAAGTCTGGTCAGATCACTAATATTCCTCATGTTATAAAAGCACTACAATAATATTATGTGGATCTGAATTGCACACTGGAGTTTCTGCTACACTACAATGCAAACCCCAATTTCAATATATTGGCATCTGAGCATTAGAACACTTTCATTTAACTGCTCATTTAACTCCTCAGCTTTCCCAGCATGCTTCTTGCAGAAATTGGTTTAAAGTGGACCCGTCACTCAGACACAAAAATCTGTATAATAAAAGTCCTTTTCAAATTAAACACGAAAACCAATTTCAAATTTTTATTAAAGCATTCATAGCTGTTTTAAGCTCATTTAAAGATCTCCGCTGGCAATCAAATATTGTCTGCCACTCCTCTATGCCTTAGGCATAGAGGCGGGGCAGATAATTACTTTCACTTTCCATTCAGCACTTCCTAGATGTCACTGCTCCCCACACATTCCCCCAGTTCTCTTAACCATTTAATTGTGTAGCCAGGGCACGAGGATAGACAGCGGGTCCCCCATTCTGGTGCTCAAACAAGATTCTGAGATGATGCAAGGCTTGTCTTAATAACAGTGTCCACAAAATGGCTCCTGCCTGCTTGCTAGAATTATGAATTCCCAGACTGAAGGAAACAAGAATAAAATAATTTATATAGTGTAATTAATGTTCATTTTGCTTGACTAATGTGATAAATTATGATTTTGAATATTTTTTTGGGGTGACGGGTCCACTTTAAGACATTATGCAATAGTACGTAACCTTGTTATTTATAGGGGAGGTGCTATAAGGAAAATGTATTACTGAAGGGGGAACAATGTATCAAAAATGAACTGCTATGTAATTAAAGGAGAAGTACATGTTTTACATTAAATGGATTAGTGGTGGAACACTTCCAACTCATTACTGAGAGACGCGTCACTCAACAAGTTTCAAACCTGTGTTTCAAATGCAGCAAATTAAATGGTTATCAGGACTACCTTGTAAACACAATGATGTTTGAATCTTCCAGGACTGGGCGACTTATTTGCATGTCTTGTGGGCAATACTCAGCCTTAGCAATGTGTTCTCATTCAATTTGAAAGATATTGACTATAATTTTTCATGAAAATTGTGACCTGCTTCAATCCGTGCTGATCCAAACATCGAGAGGAGTTGCTAAATTGTGCAATAAAGATGCAGCTTTATTCCATCAGTTGCCCCAAAGGAACCTTTAGAACTCCACAGACCTGTTCCTATACTAAAGGATTCCTATTACATGCAAAGTTATCTGAAGAATTTAAGATTCCAACACACAATGCATATACATGGCAGTGGGTACGTGCAACAACTAACGCGTTTTGTGCCCTTATGGCACTTCCTCAGAGGCACGAAATGCGTTCGGGGCAACTGATTCCTCTTCTTAACCTATTCCTCTTTTTGCATGTATGATAAAGATGGTAAAAGTTCTTGTTTGTATGTTAAACAGAATATATACATTCGTGTTGATAGCAGTAAGACAGGGTATAATATTCTCAGGTACAATTTTAGTAGAACTCACAAGTTGTGAGAAGAGGTTCAGGTGCGCCACCCTGAACCCTCAGCTTAGGGAGCGGAGTACCGTAAAGAAAAAGGCAGGCACTTGCATAGACCAATCATCATCAAAGTAGTTTATTTCTGTGCACAAGGATACAGCCTTATGCGTTTCATATCTCTTGGATACTTAATCATAGGCTACAATTAAGTTTCTTAGAGATATGAAACGCATAAGCCTGCCTGGAAGATTGGTCTATGCAAGTGCCTGCATTTTTCTATACTGTATGTTAAACAGGGTTAACATTGGATTGGGGGTTCAGGGCCCACCGGGTCTACCACCCAAGTGCTCCCCTTCTATAGTACACTCATGAAGTCCTGCATGGACACCGCAAATCCCCTCCCCTGCTCTTAACTTTGAGTTGTAGTTGTTACCTCAGTCAGAAGGGATAGTTAGGGGAGAGCACAAATGTTTCAGAGGGGTCCAGGTCCTCTGGACTCACAGGCCCAGTCCTGAATGAATGAACATTAGTGAGAAATAACCCTTATCAAATGCTTACAACATAAGGGTTTATTATGATCCATTACAGCAGTACTGTCCAACCTCTGTTGTGCCGAGGGCTGAAATTTTTTGGCCTACATAGTGGAGGGCCAATAATGGAAGTAAGTGTAGACCACTCCCTGCTTTTAAACCACACCCACTGTAAACCACACCCATGTTACCACAAGATCGTGTCCAAATTAATTGTGGTAGCACACCAAAAAACCAAAAGGTTTGTGCTCACTGCAGGGAAATCACTTATCACTCATATGTGAAAAAAGTTGTCATATTAAGACATACCCTTAAATCCATATGCCTAATGAGGAAACTTCGGGAGATTTTGGAAAACAAAGCGCCGTGTGTGAATTGCCGCAGTCGATTTTGATTTTAGCTGGCGCAAGACAGGGGGAAGCAAACAAATATACTCACCATTAAATGCCCCTATGAAGCATATTGTTTTTCAGAATAGCATTTTTACTCCTAGTAAAAATCCAAAGGTAATACAGGAGTTAAGACTTAGCAGTTAAAGGAAAACAGTTCACAGCATTTATGCCATGAATGCTTGAGGCAACCAAGTTACAACTAGGGCATCATAAAAATGTTTTAAATTTGATGGAAGTATAAAACCATTTTTATGGCTCCTTTTATTCATGTAGTGTTGTCTATATATTCAGCGATGTGCACAGTAGGACAATAAAGACATACATCCAATATATTTCTTAGTCTTTGTACATGATGTAACTCTGATTCATAGCCAGCCTGGCATACATCCATTCTTCCATTCCATTTTTAAGGCACGTGTCCAATAAGGATATAATAATCATAGAACCTCCAGTATGTAGGGGCCTACAGTGCAACAATAGAATTCTCAACGTCTGAAAAAGCACAGTGAACTTGGAATCAAATGTTTTTTAAATTTTAACATGAATTTCCACTAAAAATCCTCTGCTCTTCAGTTCTCTTTCCAGTATCATCATGCATTTTTGCTCCCCCTATTTCGATTGTGAACATAGTATATCTTTAAAGATCTGCTGCCTATTCATGAAACTTTGATTTTTAAGTTTTGTTCAACACGTCAAACTGGTGTACATTCAACATGACAGTGGCATCATATCCGAGAAAGGTGATCTGTTTAAAAAAACAGGGCATTATACAAAATGTGGAAAAAATAGATAAAATATCCATGCTGTCTGTACACAATATAAAATTTCCCAGGTGGGCTTTGGTAAGTGTGCTTGTTGCTTTCAGCTCCAATTATTTCCCCCTTAGAATTGTGTCTAAATAGTATGGAGGTGGTTGCAAATTGCACCCACTACTTAAAGGAGAAGGAAAGCTACCAAGGCAGTCTATTACCAATAGATTAGCCACAAAAGTGTAAGTTAGAACGCCATTTTTATTCATTAGAATTAGAATTCCATACCTAAACAGCTATAGGCACAGTCTCTGTTTGTTTAGGATAGCAGCTGCCATATTAGCTTGCTGTGACATCACTTCCTGCCTAAGTCTCTCCCTGCTGGCTCATGGCTCTGATCTCAGATTACAGCAGGGAGGGGAGGAGGGAGGGGGAGAGGAGCAAACATAGTATGCTCAAGCTCTAGCCCTGGAGGTTTGAGCTGAAAACAGGAAGTCTAATACAGAAGCCATATACACAATATATATATATTGTATACACAATAGAAGGAAAGAGATGTGGTGTTTTTTGACAGAGGATTCAGAACAGCATTACTTTGAGGGGTCACTAGTGTATTCCTATTCCTAGAATTTTCTGATAAAGCTTATTTAGTTTTAACCTTTCCTTCTCCTTTAATGGACAACACATAGGTGTCTACAGGCGCAAACTGGAAATTTGCTCAGTGTTGGACTGGGGTATCCCAGGCCCCCCACCCCAGTGGCAAATGCCAGCAACCCCCTCACAAACAAAAGGTCACCACCTTCCCCCGCACTTCATGTACCTAACTGGTTGCTTTTTCCTTGCCATCACAATTATGCTCACACCGAGCATACCTTGCATCTGATGGATGGATGGAAATGGGACAAAAACATGCAAATTAATTCTGAACTGTGTGTTTTTAATGGGTGAAATTCTGCAATTTATCACCTTGCAGAAATTTATCACCTTGGCTTAAATTACTTGGTCTCACTTGTGGTACATTTCTACTAACTGTTATTGTGCTCTTGCAGTGGTAAGATTATTCTATAAACACAATCCCCTATAACTGCAAGTTATTGAGGGTAAATCCCATCATGTCATTTCTTCACTACACAGGCATGTGTGGTTTGAACTGGTTTTTTTTTGTGTGCAAATACTGTACCCCTTTCTTCTTTAAAGCCTTCTTCAAAGCCCTTCACTCCTTCTGTATATATATATATATAATGGGAGTTGTCTCCCCCCATGTATACTTTTATATATATCGTACATTTATGCACTGTACAGCACTGCGGCTCCTTATAAAATAAGTTATACATACATACATACAAAGCCCTTTGTTACCATGTGATGTAAAATTGCTTATTTACGATTAGCTTTTCACATCTGTCTGGCATTCCTATGTACAGCACTTTGCATGAATGTCCATTTACATGAGTGTTCTCTGAAGGGAACGGAAAACATTCTTCTTGGCCATAGTGCTGTGTTCGTGTCTACCTCTGCTTCCTTACAAATAACCCTGTGAATACAATATTCATTGCAGTAATCTAAAGGGAAAAGAAAGTATTCTCTGTATTTCTCAAGTATGCACTTTATACAGAGTTTAATAAGGTGGAATAATTTACATACTGAATATGAATTCATCATGAACTCCCAGCTGGAATTTTAAAATTGAAGATTAAGCCATTTTTGCCTACACTTGTTAGTTTTGATCTGTTACTGTAGAGGAGTGATCCCCAACCAGTGGCTCTGGAGCAACAAGTTGCTCGCTTTTGGTTTTTTGTATACAGCTGACCTCTGCAACCTATTTAGCAGGTACTTTATGCATATTTACATATATTGTAGACTACAAAGAATTACCTCTGTGTCCTGTGGAATCAGCTGTTGGGTGGGCTGAAAAAAAAAAAAAAAACAGGTACAAAGCACCTGTTATAATGAAGCACTAGAGTAAACGTTTATCTCTTACAGCACATTTTCCTCTAATAAGAACAGCTCCACGGCCCGTATAATAATATATGTCCACATAATAAAATATGTGCTTGTGACCTGTCTATATAATACTCATACAGGATATTAAGGCTTTTCAATTATTCAGTGAGCAACTTCCTTAAATATCCTACATTCTTTGAGATTATAAGCAATGCAATTTTTATGACAACTTGTCAGATTACCAGTGTTATCTAGATGATAATATAATCATTAAGGCTTGCCTGCACTGCCAAAAGCACATAATATCTCAAATTCAATTACCACATATATATATGTAGTATCAGGAAGGGGAAGAAGTCAAGCTGCCACTTTTGTTTATCTTCTTCACTGTTGCGACTCTATCATTATTATATGTTCTTTTTGTAACATGTCGAGGTGAATTCATACCTATAAAGCAATAGGGGGAAACAGTAAAGTGTGGGGGAATTTCCACTGAACCTAAAATAGTCGAACTGAATTTTTTTTTTTTAAATAAAAACATTTCTAGTCCATTAGTAGATCAAACTGTCAGCTGTTGCAGAATGCAAATGTCACATACAAATGGAACAGTCTTTAAGATTTATTTATTTATTTATTAATTACTGTATTGAAACATGATTCTTCTTTTTCATATGGAACAAGAACACATGTTGACTGGCACAAAAATGTCTTGCAATGACCAAGCAATATCCCTAAGGAACATGCAGCAACCAGCATCTGCCGCATGTAAGAAGCCTGGAAGGACTGGATGCCCCCTTAAATATATGTTTGACCCTTACTGTTTCATTCCAAATATGTTTATCTTTTTTGCAGCATTTCTTCATAGTTATAGATCACTTGCTTGCACCCTACCCAAAAAGTGGGAACCTGGGAAAGTGGTCACAGGTTATCTTCTGTTTCTTGTACTTGTGCTCATTGTGGGAACTCCATTCTCCTTCCCACTCTCTTCCTAAAAGTTGACTGGTACAACACAGACCCTGCCCCACAAGCTGTTAATAAGGTAGTTTCCCCTATCTTTCTAGGTGAGGTGACAGCTGCCAATGCTAACCTGCCTCTTACTTCTGACTGGAGTTATTTCATGTCTACCCTATAACTAACTAGTTTTACCATGACCTGCCTGCACCCAAAAGACCTGTCCAGGGGACGCTCCCTGTATCTCCAATCAAGATTTAATGTCAGGCCAAAAGGGACCCTTTCCATCTCCCAACATCCTTTCATACCTTCAAAAAATGAAAGACAGCCATAACAAATATTTATGACATCCCAATGCATTTTATCTACTTATATATACCTTTATATACTGATATACATGCAATCATATCAAAGAGCAAGCAACCTTATACATACATGCCCAGCAGCACTGTTTCCTGAATGTCACAAATTCTGCAGGTTTTTTTTGTGTGTGATAAACTCATAATGTACCTAAAAATTCATGAATGCCAAGCCTGTGCTTGCCTCGTTGTGTATGTTTGCATTGTATTTTAAAGACTAGTAAGGCAATGGCTATGAATGACTGTTAAGATGATTGTCACTGCCTAGCCTTGCCTTATGGATTATGGGAAGGTATGTTTCCCTGGAAATTTAACTGTTCTCCTCCTGGGGGCTTCAGGATTAAAGAACATTTGAAACAGACAGAATTATGTGAGTAACCACAGCCTTCAACAATGTTGATTAACAATTCCAACCCCCCTATTTTTACTCTAGAAACACTGTATCTTAGAACTTTTTTAGACACTTGTGATGGAGATTACTGAGCTGTCATCTGGCAATGTGTATTCTTACATCAGTGTCTTCCAGTCCTTGGAAGAATTCCATCCTACATTCATAATATTTATTACATTCCTAATATTTATATATTTTCAAATTGTGTAATCTTTTCTTGTCCTGTGATCTGATTGTTGTGGTTACTTACCTTAGCAATCAGGCAATGGTGTGAACATTAGACTAAAAGATAAATTGGTGTCTGAATAAATACAAATATAAGTAAAGAATAATGAGAACAATAGTTATGTTTTGTGCCGGCATCTTATCAACCCAGATAGTTTATCAGATGTTAGGAGACAGAATCGAAAGGCAAATAAATAATAAAAATCCTTAAAGGGATCCTGTCATGGAAAATTTTTTTTTTCAAAATGCATCAGTTAATAGTGCTGTCCCAGAAGAATTTTGCACTGAAATCCATTTCTCAAAAGAGCAAACAGATTTTTTTTTTATATTTTTATATTTCATTTTGAAATCTGACATGGGGCTAGACATATTGTCAATTTCCCAGCTGCCCCAAATCATGTGACTTGTGCTCTGATAAACTTCAATCATTCTTTACTGCTATACTGCAAGTTGGAGTGATATCACCCCCTCCCCTTTTCCCCTCCAGCAGCCTAACAAAAGAACAATGAGAAGGTAACCAGATAACGTCTCCCTAACACAAGATAACAGCTGCCTGATAGATCTAAGAACAGCACTCAATAGTAAAACCCGTGTCCCACTGCGTACTATTCAGTCACATTGAGAAGGAAAAACAACAACCTGCCAGAAAGCAGTTCCCTCCTACAGTGCTGGCACAAGTCACATGACCAGGGGCAGCTGGGAAATGACAAAATGGCTAGCCCCATGTCAGATTTCAAAACTAAATATAAAAAAATCTGTTTGCTCTTTTGAGAAATGGATTTTAGTGCAGAAGTCTACAGGAGCAGCACTATTAACTGATGCGTTTAAAAAAAAAAAACATGTTTTCCCATGACAGTTTTCCTTTAAATACAACAAATGCTAATGTAATCATCATATCATATAAGAGGTATAGATATTTGATCCTATAATAAACATATTTTACATATTCCCACTTTTTGGCAGGGTCTGACTGGGCTGGCTGGACACTGAGAAAAAACCTAATGGGCCCGGCCATTGTGGGTCCCAGAAACCTAGAAACACTCCCCACCTGTCACAAAAACTCTCCCTTACCTCCACCCAATCACACGGTGCAAGGTTAAAGAACACAGTGGGGAGGGGAGTTACGGCCCCAGCAAATGAAGGACTCCATGACTGGGCCCAAGTCTGGTGCTGCTTCTTGTGACAGTAAAAAAAAAAAATTAATAGCAGATAAAGCAAAGGCAGTCTAATTACTATTGTTCATTTAACCGCAAAGCCTTCAATTGGTGAAATACGAGGACACTTAAAACTAAGGGGCATTCCTTTTACATCCAATGGGCATAACATTTTATTCATTACATAAGAGCCACAACCCACCAAAACATTTATCAACAAGTAGTAATATGCTGCAATTTGACCCTGTACATGCAAGAGAACCTGATCAATAACAACACAGTCAAAAAAGAGGTGAGCAAAGGCTATCTTACACCCACACACAGAACACTTTGATCTGGCCTTCATGGGAGGAAAAAAAAAGTTCAGATCAACTATTCAACAGGTATGTCAATGGCAAGGGCATACTTTGAATTCTGTATAAACAGTGTCAGGCAGTTAAAAAGAAATAGAAGGTCATCAATGGACATTCTTGCAGCAGCTGCCAAATAAGGGAACTACCATCACACGTGCTGAGATGTTTAGAGCGACAAGATTAGTTGCTTGGCTAGATAAAATTTTACATAAATAACTGGATATTTAATAGAACTTTTGGAATTATTCTGAACTCCATACACCACAATTGGTACTGACATGACTTATATTTGAATCCATACAACGTATAAGAAATTATGATGGCCATACACATACTAAGGAAGCAGTTTGTGTGATATTTAGTGGAGGATAATTGCTAACAGTATCCTTTCACCATGGAGATCGTTGGTTTGCCGATTGGACAGGTTTATAAAATCAGTTGGTTTATCAGTATGGGTTTTATGAATTGGGCTATAACACCAGAGTGATTGTTTTGTTTGTTTTTCCACCTTCAAAAGGAAAAGAAGAGAAACAAATTTGCTTTCTGTGTTAATGTGACCGTGTTTGCCTGCCTGTATTTGTCACATGATTAAAATGTTTACATTTATGGCCAGCTTTAATGTTGTGCCTTGGACAATATTGGTTCAGATGGTTTACATGGATAAATTGGAGTCCCAGCAGAAAGAATGACCATTAGTACTTACTTTTGTAGATTCATATGGATAAATTGGATTCCCAACAGAATGTATGACCACTTAGAATGTATGCGTTTTGTTGGTTCAGATGGATAAACTGAATTCTGCTGGTATTTTTTATTACACCATGACCTCATTTGTAAGACAAAAACTCAGAAAGGAAATCCTTTATTAATAAGAGAGGTAATTTATTTGTTTATCCCAACAACAGAATAGTTTTTGTCTGGGTAAGATGTCGTAGTAACACCAAAGCATGACCTTTAGGTGAAACCCGAGGAACTACCAAAGACACAACTCTTGGTCCAAGCTTTATATAGACATCAGAAGGCATTTACGGTAAAACTCAAGTGGGTGTACACTGATATACCTTATATGATTTAAACCCTCCTTATACTGTACATTTGAAAAGGAGGAGAGGTTCCTAGCATGGCAGATGACAGCATATTGTAACATAAGACAGTTTCCTGTTTTTCAACTGCCCCAATCTCGTGAGTCTATGGGAAAAATTCACTAAAGAGCGAAGCGTCTAACACTAGCGCTGATTCACCAGTGTTACGTCATTTTGTAACTTCGCAAATTCACTTACACCGACTCTGGCGAATTTTCGCTAGCAAAGTAGATAGACTAGCGTAATTTGCACCCTAACGCCAGGCGAAGTTTTGCACTGACGAAGGATCGTAATTCCGCAAATTCACTAAGATGACCATTTTCCTGAACGTTACCTCTTACACTAGACGTTTCTTCGCCAGGTCAGACCTGGCGAAGTTCAATACAATAGATAGGAGTTTGAAAAAAAGAATTTAATTTTTTTCTAAGTCCCAAAAAAATGCTGTCGTGTTTTACCTTTTGTAGGGTGCTAGCCTGAAAAAGGTTTCCTGGGCTTGTGTAGTGTAATGTAGTGGCTGTATCATATACTTCTATTACACTTTGAAATTCTCATCATATGCAAATTAGGCATCACTAGCATAAATGCGCTTTGCCTGGTGAAGTAACACTGGGGAAGTGCGGCGAACGTTAGCCAAGGCAACGCTAGCGTTTTTTCGCCACTTAGTGAATTTGCCCCTATGTCGGGAGACTATCATCCAACTCCCTTTACCCATTGTGTAAAGTTATTCAGCATTTTGGCGTCAGTATGATTGGGGGACTTAAGTAAGTGATATTAAACTTATATTATTATTACACTGATATCTAACCATTCACCCGTCTGCTGTTCTCAAACCATGGTGAATATATCATCAATTCCCAACAGAAAGAATGACCACTTAGAATGAATGCATTTTGTAGGTTCAGATGGATAAACTGGATTCCCAACAGAAAGAATGAGCACTTACAATATATGTATTTAGTAGGGCCCTTCTCTAAATAAATAAACTGTTTCTATGTTGCCTCTCCTTTTCCCCCATTTCAATATGTTGTTGATCTGATATGGAAGGATATTAGACAGTTGTGTAATAATTTGTTTTATCTACAAGCTGTAGATAAAAATATGAGAAGAACCCATATCCGTATTCTGAATACAAACCACTTTCCTGGTGATGAAGAGAAGGCTTATTAAGGTCAAGCAAATAGACAATAGCCACAGAAAGTCTGCAGCCAGATAAACAGGCAGCAATTTCCAGGCAGATACGAGGTGAGCAGTGTGACGCATGAAACATGTCAGAACATTTAATAACTTACAAACAAACTTACATCATGACATACCAGATACGCATGGCATATGAACTGGGCTCAATTAAATTTCTTTGAATGATAACACAGATGCAGTTTCATATAATCTCTATTGTAAAATAAAAAATATGACAAACACAGTACAGATAAAACTGTGAAGAGAGGGAAAAAGGAAGGTTACGATAAAAGGTGCTACTTTCTGGCCATACTCAACGTCATGGATATGTGGAAAGGTAAAGGCAGTGAAATGCCTACTTTTGGTACCATTAAAATAAAGTTAATAAATTAATAATTGAAACACTAAGGGTCACATTTACTAAAGGTTGAAGTGACTATTCAAATAAAATTAGAATTTCGAAAGTAATTTTGGGCTACTTCAACTATCGAATAGCCCATATTTCAATTTGAATAGCAAAAATTCAAATATTCGACATTTCGAATTTTCAAAGTACTGGCCCTTTAAAATCCTTTGACTTCGACACTTCACTACTTTGAAGCTGCCGAATTGCCATTTTAGCCTATGGGAGGACTCATAGAAACTGTCCTGAAAAGTTTTGCGTAAAATCCTTCGTATCGTTCGATTCAAACAATCAAACGTTTCAAACTATTTTTATTTGATCGAAAATTGACCTATTTGATCGAAATAGGTCCATTTTCGATCGAAAAAGCCCTTTAAAAAACTTTGAGGATCGAATTTCGAAAATTAGTAAATCTACTATGTCGAAGTGACTATTTGAATAAAATTCGAATTTAAAAAATTCAAATTTTGAAGTAATTTTGGGCTACTTCAGCTATCAAAAAATTCGATTCGAACCTGTCCTGAATTTTTTTCTAAGTCCTAGGAATTCAAAGGATTTTGCACAAAATCCTTTGACGATTTTTATTCGAACGAT
>CM044436.1:95922549-95937569 GCA_024363595.1 Xenopus borealis
GATTCAATAGAAAATGGCATTTCTGAATTTTAACACTGTCTGTGTTTTTGGTTAATAGATTCAGTTAGTTTATACTATACATTATTTCAAATTGGTGTATATCATAACCCTCATTTTTTCTACTGCTGGGTAATGCAATAACAGGTGCAGCTATAGAACCCATAGCAACATTTAGATCTTTGTTATAGACCTGTTAATTCTACCTGCCAGTTGGTTAATATGGGTTTATTAAATTGCACCTTCTTTGTGCCTGTTACATTACTCTCCATGTCTTAGCATCATTTGTTTTGTGCTTTGTTCCATAGTGTTGGGCACCGAAAAATTCACAATACAATAAAAATATGTGAAATGCATTGATGTTAATGGGCTTTTTTGCTGTACCTTATTCCAAGACACACAACAATTGTTTGCAATACATTTTTTTTTTGTGACAAAAGCTGGAGAAAAATTTTGCCCATCACTATAAAATGTTCCACTATAAAAACATATATATATAGAAGGAAATCATCTCACTGTGCAGTACACACTTTATACTGTGTATGCAGAGTCCATAGTAGAAACCATACATCAGTAATATCAGTTCCTCGTGAGGCAACTTCGGGCGACTTTGGAAATCGAAGTGCCGCAAGTGCATTAGCACAGGCGATTTTACATTCAAGCAGATGGAAGGCAGTTTGGGGAGATTGTGCCCCGCAGAAGAGGTGATTAGTCGTCAGGTGACTAAATCTCCCTGAATCTGCCTATCTGCCCCAACCCTTAGGGTTATAGATAGATTACACTTTGTAGAATTCCATTACAATAAATATTATATACAGTATCTCTCTCTCTGTCTCTCTGTCTCTCTCTCTCTCTATATATAGTTTTTTTTTTAATCCATACACTTGTCTGAAAAGCAAGAGCAAAATTCCCCTTTTGCCAGGAAGGTAGGCTGGTTTAAAGGTGACAGCAGTGCCATCTATTGGTTAGAACAAACATTTTAGAGTCTTCTAATAGTAGGGTATTTTCATTTGTCATTAAAAATATATATATATTGCATCTTATCATTACTATCACTGAGTTTTGTCAACAGTTACATCCCTGAACATGTATGTATCAATTGCATATTGGGGAATATAAGATCAGAAGTATATCCTGTGCTGGTCTATAACATCATTTTTCCTGTACCCAGCTGTGTGTTACACCTACTTTGTGCTTAAACCGGTACTGCATAGTATACTATAATCTTGCTTTCTGTCATTATCATACCTGACAATTTGAGTAGGCAGTTTGATATTGACATCAATGTCAATAGAGCTGTAGCTTATTGTGATCAACCAGAGAATGTACAATATATCCCATTTACGTTACATTTTTTTTTGTAGAGTTGTAGATGATCATAAAATTGGTAGTCAACATACCACGTCAAAGTAAACCCCATATGGTGGTCCTAACTATTTACCTATTTAAGCATTTCATGGGATAAGTGTCTCCTGATCTGGGCATTGCTTTCCATGAGAGGGTTTACTCATCCCCAACCATTAGTTTAGGAGAGAGATTGCCCAGACCACAGCATTGACTTAATCCCCCATCCCCTTACATCTTTTAAAGGAGAGACTGCCCAGAGCAATATACACTTTTACATTGATACATTAATTGTAATTCACAGATATTACACACCTTTCTGCAGTTATTATGAATTAGGGATGCACTGAATCCCCATATCCTTTGGGACAAATTCGGCCCGAACACTGAAATGAATCTGAATTCTAAAATGCATATGCAAATTAGGGTCAGGAAAGGAAAAGGTGTGAAAAATGTTTTTATTTCCTTGTTTTGCGACAAAAAGTAACTTAATTTCACTTCCCACACCTAATTTACATATGCAAGTTAGGATTGGAATCCTGCTGAAAAAGGCAGAATCCTGGGCCAATCGCGAAACAAATCCTGGATTTGGTGCGTCCATATTATAAATAGGGACACATACCCCTACACCTTCCAACCCATCTTGCAAAATATGGTCACGGACAGCCCTTCATTAAAAATAAGAGCCTTTATTTCCCAAAAGCATCAAAGCAAAGATAAAGTAACTTCAATTTTGAATGTAAAACAGTGATCTATAAACCAACAGCATAATTTCCTGGTGTAAAATAAAGCTGTGGCTGTAGAGGTGCAACACAATAAGCAAAGAACATAATAGTGTGATTGTGCATAACTTACATTAGGCTAGTACTGGGTCAAGTTTAGCTATTGTATCTGCACCCTATTCTCTTTCTATCTCCCTGCTCTATGGCTTTAAAGGAACGCTTAAACTTGTCAAGTTCAGGAATTAGTGGATACGTGCACAGTAGTTCACTAGTTAGTGTTCTACCAAAAGTTAATGTTTGCTAAAGGTTTATTTTTCTTTTTGTCAGTTATTAATAATAATAATAATAATAATAATAATAATAATGATATTATAATGAGAATTATATTCTTTCAAAAAGGTCTCTGAATGGGATTGGTAAAAGCTGTTTTCTTTTCACTTCATTGTTTGATGGAATCTTTTTTTTAGAGCATAATTTGTGAGACCCAAAGCTGCAGGTGTAGTAAGTTTCGATTTGACATCACATAGCTCCCATGCTGTACTGCAACACAATATCTCATGCTGTTTATTTCAACAGGAGAATGGGTCATCCTGATCTATTTCAAGAGGGACATGCCAAGCCATGTAGACATCTATATCTTCTAGAAAATTCTAATAAAATACAAGGATTGCCGCCCTTCATTGTTTAATCTATTACAAATACTAAACATAGTTTAATAGTTATTTAAGTCTATTTATAGGCCCAACCAGTAGATAGTATTCATTATCTTAATGGGTGGTGACATTTGTGAAGGCTACAACAACAAAGAACTGGAAAATAGCTGAACAGAGATTGGTTTGTTCTGGTATGGAAAATGGCATTAAAATGGGTGTAGTCTAACCAAAATATAGTGAACGTTACTTTGAAAGTTGGTATTTGAAACTGGTCTTCTAGTACTCGGTTGGCCAATAATGTCTGTTTGTGTTAAAAACACAAGTGGACCACATATTCATCTTTGGCCAACCCTCACCAGTTTGTGTCTTAATGTATATAGTGTTTATTAAGACATGGGCAGTGTTGCTTTTAAGTTGGCCTAAAAGCTGAAGCATGGTCCTATTTGACCAACAAACATTTCCCCATAGTTTTTTGGCAAACTCCAGATGTAAATTTTTTTTTATTGTTTCTCCCCCTCCTTATGTTGGCTAGTGCTATGCCAAGCTCTTGGTCTGTTTAAGTACAGTATGTTGCCTTTATTATAGTCTCAGCTAGTCATGTCTGTATCTCCTTCAAAAGGTAATGTTGGCCTCTTTGGGGCTTATCTTCCAAGTTTTGAGGGGGGAATTGTTTGTATGAAGTGTCTGGATGATTCCACTCCTGATATTTGAACCAAAACTGTACTAAAAGGAACTGTTGGCTTCTTTGTGGCTTATTTTCCAAGTTTTCAGGGGGAATTGTTTGTATGAAGTATCTGGATTGTTCCACTCCTCCTAATTTAACCAAAACTGTACACTTCTCCAATGGCTTTAGAATAATGTTATGCCTTCATTTTTACATCCAGCCTCAAGAAAGGAAAAAAGGCCTCATTTATGAAGACATGGTCTATTGCAATGACCTCCATTTTTAGTAATTTTTACTGTGCTGGACAGATATAGTTCTTTGAACTCTTGATTGTTAGGTCTTAGTCTGAATGTAGCTTTGGGCTTTGTACAACTGCATCCTGGCAGGTAGGTAGAAAAGTGTGGGGTCCCTTACATTTTTCTGACTAATTTGCACATCATTCAGGAGGCAAAACACAATGAGGAGCTACTGTATGTACGTACCACCTACTTATGGCAGAAATAGCTCCATTGTCTTCGACAGCACTAAATTCTGCACCTTACATTGAATTACTTGCACAGATCATTGCTAAAAATCCATTGTTATGTGCACGAACCTTAAAAGGTACAATTTGCACCGATTATTGCTCTAGCACTTGCACCATGAGCAGCGCAATAGTAAATGAGGTTCATAGTGTTCCCTTTACACACATGGAAACCTAATGGCTACAGACCTTAATATTCTGTATATCTGGGCTAATATGAACCAGATTAATGTAGGACTCCCTGCAATTCAACTGTTTAATTGAGTGTTTGAAAAGCATGAATTGTTTTGAACTGCTTCCAGCTGGTATCTTGCATCAGACGTTGGCTAGAATTTCCTAATACATTAAGTACATAAAAATATATTCAGTGCAGGTACTATTCAGTTGTTAAAAATATACACATATCATTGTTGAACTAGGAATGAAGTCATCTATAGAGAGTCATGCAGTGGCATGCTGATGATTTCATTATTTTATGTTCTCCTGGGGAAGAGACGGGCTATGACCTTTAAATGTATTTAAATAATATGGGTTTTAATCCCTATTTTTTTAAACAGTGTTGGTAATAAATTTGTCTTTTATACACAGATATTTATGTACTTAGGGCTAACGTTCTTTTTTTAAGAGCTGGCTTGAAAGAAAGAAATCACCAGGGCTTAAAGATAGTTACAAAGTTTGATGAGATTGAGAAAAGTACAAGTTCATCACGTTCCTTTCGTTTCATCCTTTGATACAGAGAAAGATAAATAACGATTAAACGAATTGCCAAAGTCAATTGAGCTGCAAATGGACATGTCTGTCTCCAAGATGGTTGTCAGATTATTCCCTTAACCAATCTCAGCCCTTTTAGTTTATGAGCTTTACCTTGGATGTTCTGCAGACTAAACAAGCCAAAAGGAAAACTGTGCTTTATGAGTTTTTAGATTCTTTCCCTTTTATGGGTGATTCTACTTTTTCAAAAATATACACCTAAGTATAGCAAATGTCCAATTTAGACTTACAAAGAAATATGAGTGCCTACTCTTCATTTGCAGATGTACTCATGAGTGATTGCTGCCATAACATTTCCCTTAGCTGAGCTCCCTCTGGTGATGATTATTAACTGAGTGTTATCCTTTGGGGTGTCTGCTGCAGTTGGTGTCCCATACAACAGTGTCACCAGACTGAACATCCTCTCCTTCTACAGCAAACTGGGTATCAGCCAAAATGTTCAGACTGAATAGGAAGATATTCAAAGTATTCTATGCTGTTTTTATTGTCCACTGCTGTATTTTCTATCAGCTCCCTACATCCTCCTGAGACACCCATAGTTGAAATTTTCCATTCTTTCTCTCCCCTACTCCTTAAGCAAATCAATATATTTACATAGTGCAAGTTCAACTCCTTCATCCCCGGCGCAAATTTATATATACATACACTCAAATATATAGACATATACAGTATACACATATACTAAACTAACCATAGATCTTAAGAACTTTGACCTCTGTTGCGCTGATCCTCTTTTATGGGATAAAAATATCCCTCAGTATGTACTTGTAAAGAGTAATCATGTCCTCTTGTGTCTTTGCCCCAGAGAAAAGAGCCCAAATGATATAGTGTTTTGTTTTTTTAACCTGTTAATGTAATGTTTGGTGATTAATTACTGTCAAATATGTACCTAAATAAAAATGGGGGTTGGTGATTGGCTAGTACAGGATATAACAATGGTATAATCAGAACAAAGATGCTCATTGCTGTGCTGAATAAAAGCAGCAAACTTTGGCATATAGAGGTATGGGACCTGTTATCCAGAATGCTCAAGACCTGGGCTTTCTGAATATCCTTCCATAATTTGGATCTTCATACCATCATCTACTAAGTAATATTAAATAAACCAAATAGAATGGTTCTGTTCCAATAGTGATTAATTATACAGTAACTTAGTTTGGATCAAGCACAAGGTACTGTTTTATTATAACAGAGTTATGTTTGCATTATTTGGAAATGGGAGATGACCTTTCCGTAATTTGGAGCTTCCTGCACAATGGGTTTTTGAACAACGGACCCCATACCAGTATTTAAAAATGAAAGCCTATAAATAGGAATAGTAGAAACAGAAAATGCAACACAATGGGCTCCATATAAAGGACAATTAGTACAGTTTTGTTTAATATTATCACTTTATAGACTCCTTGGGTCCCTGTCAACGTTTTGGCCCAAGTGTAACAGCACCTGCTGATGAGAGTTCTGCTATTGACTTTAAAGGTTTCACAATTGAAAGTGACATTTAAAAAGGTAACTGTAAAATAACAGTGATATGGGTGTTTGAGAAGTTTCTGTAAAAACAAAAAGAACTATTTTCTTTTTCCAGTGAGAGGAATTGCAAGCATGAACAGGTACCAAATGTTTTGGAAAGACTGAACTCAGTGAATGTTTTACTCTGTTCATCCTGTTTTTTTAAGGTTCTACCAATATCTTAAGTAAACAAATGAAATAACACTAAACCAATGCAGGGAAGTTCCCATGTGTTTATTGTGTCATTATACAATGCTTCAGGGTCACTTTGCTGTGACTTGATGAAGGGGTTCACTCCCTAAACATTGTTTTATGACAGAAAACTTAGGGGTCCCCAAGCACCAGCTCTTTTGAGCTCTTTCAGTAGGCCAGGGAGTGCCATGCAGGAAAGCTATTGTACATATCAATAATTATGCTGCCAGCATTATTGTAGTGTTTGTATATAGATATAGAGGTGTACCTTATAATAAGGTAAACCTGTTCATTCTGGGATGACTGAGAAGGAAAATGTACAGTGTGTAATATGATCATTTTTTAAAGGACAAGGAAAGTCTAAAACAGAATAAGGCTAGAAATGCTGTATTTTGTATACTAAACATAAACATGAACTTACTGCACCACAAGCCTAATCAAACAAATGATTTATGCTTTCAAAGTTGGCCACAGGGGGCTGTCATCTTGTAACTTTGTTATACATCTTTGCCTGATCCTGCACATGCTCAGTGTGGTCTGGGCTGCCTAGTAGTGATGGGCGAATTCCCGGCGAATTCCCGCGATTCGCCGCTGGCGAATAAATTCGCGAAACTGGCAAAAAAATTCGCCAAAAATAATTCGCCGCGCCAAAACGAGTCGCGCGCCGAAAATGACGCGACGCGTCGGAAACGACGCGATGCGCATCAAAAACAACGCGACGCATCAAAAACAACGCGCGACTCGTTTTGCGAATCGGCGAAAAATTCGCAAATTTCTCTGGAAATTCGCGAATTTTTCAGCGAAGCGAAACGCGCCCGTTTCGCCCATCACTACTGCCTAGGGATCATCATAAATCAAAAATCAGTCAAATAATATCTGTCAGAAGTCTGTACAGCAAAACTGATTAATAATCAGAATATACAGACTGCATTTTGTCCTGTATTGTCATGTAATATAATGTGTATTTATAGTTTTTCTATTGTTTAATACAAACTTTCTCCAACTCTGCAGAACAAGTGTCTGCAACACAACATCCTCCAAATAGAATCCCAGTTTATCTGTTTAAATCTGGCTCCATGATCTTTGTCCCTGCAGCTGGAGTTGGAAACAGTAAAGGGGATGTAAAGGCAAAAACAAGATCCAATACAAATCTCTACACAGTCGCCGACTGCTCTACAGGGAAACAAAGCTGCTTGAGCTCTGCACGGCTGGGAAGTAATGTCAGAGGCTCCCCCTGCTCCTGAGTATGTTTGTTTCCCTGCAGAGCAGTTAGGGACTGTCGGACAATTCCTATCCACAGAAGTAAATGAAGGGAGAATTTCACTGCATACTGTCAGGTTTCTTATAAAAACGTTAGACATTTTTTAATTAAAGTATATTGGAGATAGGTTTATTTTTCATTAAAGAAAGTAAGAAAGTCTTTCCTTTTCCTTTAAACCTCTGCATATGTCTGTTAAATTAAGCAGTAAAAGGTGACTGTAAATATTTCTTGGTCTGCAGTCATAATCTTACCCTTATGTAACAAGGAACCAGGTTAATAAACACAATTCTGTCACCCTTTGCCAAAATAACACTTAATCTCTGTCTTTTTAGGAGCACTGAGTCAGTAGCATATTACTAGTAAATCCCCCTGGATAAACATTTTGCGCTCTGCTTAGCTCCTTAAACGGTCAACACAATCGATTTCAAAATATACAAGTTAATTGCCCATGTACAGGAAACTGGCCAAAATGTGTCCATGCTGTCAATGCAAACCTGCAAAAGTCTCAAGGCATTTGTCTCACCTAAAGCTCCCCACATTCAACACGCTTGTGTCACTGATCACATCAAGATAAATAAATGTTTTTAAGTGCCCAGATTATGAGAAAGACAAAAGTTGTTTGCATTACATTCAATTAGAAGGCTTGTTTTAAATGCTAAGTGCATGAGTCACAGAATGGCACAATGGTACCCTCGACTAATTACAAGGACATAGCACCGATGTTCTGCAAGATTTTCCGCATTATAAATCACCTAGAATGAATTAGGAGCACAACTCAGAAGCCAGCAGGCACATTGCAGAAATAACTTCAGTGGATCGTTATGGGCAAAGTTACAAGTCATTGCACCCCCGCCTAATGGTTTTACAAAATTAGTGGTGAACACAACTTTCCCTTGTTTGTTATAGTTCATATAGGAGCAGTTACCTGCTCTCTGTTGTAGCTCCCACCCCTTCCAACTATAGTCAGGTGATCCCACTGGTGTCTAATAAGAGGGCAACCAAAGCAGCAAGTAAGTTGCAGGCAGGGCCAGATTTATATAGTGGGTGCCCCTAGGCCCACTGGTGTTCACCATCCCCTCCCCTATATTTGGGCAAATTTCTGTCATTGGGACAAATTTAAAAAATATCAAATCTCCTGTGTATCCCCACTTTTTCTGAACAAATGAGGGTGTGCTTGGGCAGCATACTGCCCCCTAAAATCCTGCCGCCCTAGGCCTGGGCCTAGGTGGTCTTTCCACAAATCCAGGCCTGCAGGTAAAACTTAGTCCCTCTGTAAAATGAAGCAATAGAATTCTTAATAAATCAGACACAATTTGAGACTAGGAATGGCCAGATATGGGATGACTTTGACGTAGTTGGCCAGCTTAAATATATTGCAATATATGGACAAACAATCCCTGTTTTGTTTAAAGAGTAAAAGAGTAAGGCATTTTTTAGTAGCTGTATGCACAAAATGTCTCAATGTCTTAAATATATTGATAATGGGTTGAGTGCAGAGGACCTCTTGTCCTCTGCACTCCCTGTATATATATATATATATATATATATATTTATATACACAGGTACAGGACCTATTATGCAGAATTCTCAGTTTTCAGATAATGAATACGATGCGTGTTTGTGTGTGTGGGTGGTTGTGTGTGTGTATATATATTTATATACATCTCATGCCCATGATTTAAGTCTACTGAAACCTCAATTAGGTGGCATAAGTTATGGGGTTATTTATTTAAGACCAGATGGAAAAAGATTATAAAAATTAGATTTTTTTTCATTAGAAAGCATGAAGAAAAAAAAACCTAAAATTTTCATTATTTATTATACTCCTAGGCTGCTAAAAGTCTGAATCTGAAAATACTCAATTTCCAAGCTGTCAAGGTCCTGCAGCAATCAATGGCAATGGTCCCATTTATAATTTGAAGATATTATGGTCTGCACTCAGTTTCAACCAAAAACATTTGGGTAGTTCAATCGATTTAACTAATTAATTTCGGGGGGGGGAATTCACAGAAAACAGTTCACAGTTTTTTCCCCCCAAACAGGTTTTATCAGGTTTTTTTCAATTTAAAAAAAGATCTATCATGGATTCTAGTTTGGTCAGCCCTTTTTTCTTAAAAAAATCAGATTTTGATTGAATTCTGATCGTACGATTTTATAGAATATTCAAATATGCAAATTTGGTCACTTTGATGATCGAATATGCAAAATTCGACCATTCCTTGATCGAAGTACTTCCCCTTTAAAATTTTCTTAGATTTTTTTCGTAAAATCGTTTGATCGTAAGATTTTATCGAGAAATCGAACAGCGGCCAAAAACTTTCAAATTTTACTACAATTTTATTGAATTTTCATTAGAAAATTGTAGAAGGGTCGAATTCGAGGGCAAATAGAGAATTCGACCCTTAGTAAATCTGCCCCTAAGTGTTCAACCACTGAGCCAATCCTTTCACTTTGTTCATCATATATTAAACCTAGATAATTTAACTTAAAAAACTAATAAGGATTTCCAACCCTCAAAGATGATCTAAGGCAACTTTACTGTTTGTGCCATGAAATCTACAGCCCTTTATAGATACAAATTAGTGAATACAGTGTAGATGATTATAATGTGGGATAATGTCTTGACTTGACTCTTACACCACAGCGCTAGGCATGCTGCACTCTTAGAACGTTTATTGACTAATACAAACTTCCAAATGATGAGCAAACGTACAAACAAAAGAGCTCAGTGTTGAGCCTAAATCAGAACTCTAAATCATAAGCAATGTTGTGACAAACCGCAATGAGGGATGCCAGTACTTTCAAAATGGTGTTTTCTTGCCAGGCTGAGAATCCACAGATTGGAGCCAAAAATAACAGGCTGAGCATGCCAAAATTCTCCAACGTCTTGGAGTCAGATCCACTATAGTAGCACTGGCTGGGGGACCTAATATTCAGGCAAATGCCCCACACGTAAAAACACTGTAATTGCTTGTTATCTGAACACCCTAAAAAATATAGCTTAATCTTTTCAGTCCCTGTTATTTTCAAATATTAAGACCCAAAGCCTTGTCCAGGTAAAACTTGGCTTCTTAGGACTGTCATAACTGTATATTTTATTGCGGTAATGTCATGCAAGTAGACAAAAATGCAATTGCTGTAGCTATGTCACATGAATGAAAATTGTTATTCAGCATTACATATGTACTGCATTATGTTAATATATTATATCAATACACATGGGAAATATTCAAAAAATTTTAATTTAGTTTTGCATCTTTTTGCCTCTTTAAGGTACTGTATGAACATTAGTTTATGTTGCAGTCATCTTTAGGTTCACTAAATGCTGTTTGACACCTGGAGATTAAGAGCATACACAAGTGCAGTATATGAAGCCATGGACATCTAAACTAACTGCAATGCAGGCACTATTTTCAACTCCTTTACACTACAGCCCCTCTTTAACACCAGTTACTATTCAGTAAAACATGGCTGCTGCAGATTGTTTCTTTCGGCTGTGTATGCCCCCTGAGCACAATAGCAGCTGTTATAAAAGCAAGTGTAGACTTCTAGAGCATATCCACTGCTGGAGACCAGCTGAGGAGTTGGTTCTCAAAATTACAAAACAACACTGCAGAAGCAGATGCTATAATAAATACATTAGCTATTTTTAACAAATTCTTGGAAATGTAAAAGATCTTGTAATAAATGTGTTAACCTTATTGCCATCAAACCACTACAACAAAACCATAGCAGATATTAGCTTGGATTTTGTGACTGATCCATTAACACTGCAAAGAAAGGTAGATGTATCACAATTTTAAGGCATGCCTTTTGTCGCTGAAGACTAAGACAGAAGTGTTCCTGGAGCTGCCGTGATTCAGCCCCCCTCTCCGGCTCATAAAAACTTCAGCTTTGGAGCGTGTCAAAGGGGGGCCACATTGCTAGTACAATGAGCGCTATAGAGCTTTTTGCACTAGTGGATCCAAATGTCTGGGTTCAAAACTGGAAATTCTGCTCTTAAAGTTACAAGACACTTTTTTTTGCCACCGAGGCAAGGTTCTCACCTTTCCTCATGGCAGGGGTGGCCCTTGTTGCCTTATGCATTAAAATAAATAAACAAGCACAGACCAGTACATTCTTGTTCAGTATCTGATAAGCCAAAGATCTGCCCATGAGTGTCTACCCAAACTGTTAACAGTAGTCATTATATACTAATTATATACTAATGCTACCCCAGATCCTGTAAACTGGTCATATTGGTAAATATATTCTGGCATGTATATATCTTGTAATACAGGGGTTTAATTACAGAGGAAGCAGACCCTTCAACTACAGGGCGGCTTAGCAATTATAGGGGCACATGAAGCCCAGATTATGAGCAATTTCATCTTATATTGGTTGATTAGTACAATCTCTGGATATGTTGGGGTCCTTAAAATAAATTTGCTGTGGGGCCTGTAAACTTCTAGTTACTCCACTGCTGCAATTGATCATTTCTGTGCAGCGTATGGCATTCATTTGTAATAATCTTTACAAATACATTTAATGTACCCATTTTAACATTAAATATTTGAAACATGTCCCATAAAAAAATCATAAAGTAAGACTTGATTTTGTGCAAATCTTCAGGCGCTCATGTGACAGCCAACTTGCTACGTCAGATGGGGCTCAAGAAGATTCTATGATCACAAGGCTCTTTGTGGTTGGGGTTCTCATTGAAGTAATATACTAAACATATTTGCCACAGAACTAGTAGAGACAAGCAACATTTTAAAACATAAGCATGGGACTCTTTGGAGAATTATTTTAATTATGTTACTTCTAATCCTAATAAGTGTTTTTGACAAACAATGCAGACCTGCTGTTAATCTTTACAAGAGTTCTTTCAGGGAAGAACTGTATTTTACTACATGAGAAATGTAATTTGTAGCTTTAAAGGAACAATAACACCAAAAATGTAAAGTCTTTCAAAGAAATGAAAAGATAATGTACTGTTGTGCTGCAGTGGTAAGGCTGGCATCTTTACTTCAAAAACTCTACTATGGTTTTTATAATCAAGCTTCTGTGTAGCCATGGGGCAGCCGGTCAAAGATGAAAAAAAGAGAATAGACACAAACTACTTAGCAGATAACTTATAACCTCTGTAGTATACAATGGGATTCTTCAGAACTTATATGTTATCTACTGTGTATACTGTGCTTGAATGGCTACCCCCATGGTAACACAGCAGCACATATATATAAACTATAGTAGTTTTTCTGAAGCAAGCAGACCAGTTTTACCAGTACAGGGAAACACTACATTTTATTGCCATTCCTTTAAAAAAAACTTTCATTTTGTAGTATTACTTCTTCTTTCATGGAAAAAACTGGAGCATGCCTTGGGGCTACATATATATATCTCTCCATGGTGCTCACTGTTATAACCCCGGGCCGCTGCAGTTTTCAGCCAATAGGAGCACCGGCCCAGGGGTTACAAGTAAGTCGATACAAACACTTGGGGGTGCCTAACATTTAGCACCCCCCAAGTTCTCCTAGCCTTTCCTCCCCCTTTAAAGATCATCGACAAATGGAGAAGACTCCATCCAATTGTATCTGCTTCACCTGCTTCTGGAAAGCAATTCCACATTCCACTTCTCTCTTAGAAAACCCTCTCTACAGAGACTTGGTTACAGTTTATGTTAATGGCCCCTTATATAGTTATTTAAGTATTCTAAGCCTCATCTCTACTGTGAATCCCAATATTGTCAATATATCTTCATATACAATATCTTTTATTGCTTTTCCTAGCATATTTGCCTTTCTTCAGATTCTCTATAATTACCCAACATCTTTTCTGAGATACTGATACATGGACCTCAACTGTGCTTTAAAACGGGAAAAGATAGATGCCTTCTTCCATGAGCCTAAAGAGACAACATGCAAAATTATGTGTCACTAAGAAATGGACATAAGCTAAAATAGACCCAAGTGTTCAAATCACCAACTGAGAAACTGATTGACCAGGTTAACATGTTGAGTACTCCGTGTATGTTTGTGATCATGGCAGAAGACTTGTTTGATAAATCACTGAGACAATTAGTAGTAAAACCAGTGTCAAATTACCATGAAAAATAAACAGAATGGTTCTGATATATTATTTAGCACTTACTTATACTCAGTGGTTGACACAGATGTATATATAAGCACCTGCATAATGGACTTTATTGGTCTAATTGAATTAATTATTTCACCAATGAGGAGAGGTTTTGGTGAGCTGGGAGGGGCTGAGGGGTATAAAGCAACACTGTGCACTTTTGATTGTATCCTGATGAAGGGAGGTATTACCCCCCAAAATGTTGATGTTATGGTAGCATAAATAAAAGTGGCACATTCCTTGACTGCTAATAATTGTGTGTGCGGACCGTCTCTACACTTGTACGGTTGCTAGGGGACCCGGCCGGGTCAATGGTGAACCAGCACCACTACTGCAGGTCAGTGGAAGGAAGGTGTGCGGTGGAGAAATTACGTTTATACTCAGTGGCAACATAAAAATAAATCCGAAAAATAGAAAACAGAAAACATATGAAAACAAGCTCATAATAGCAAAGCTTTCAGGACATGACAATTCTAATTTAATTGTTTGAACATCTATTATTCTATTTTTAGAATTATAATATAGGTGCTCTATGTTGATAATTTGTTTTCTTCTCTAGGACCCTGACAGAGATCTAATTTTGGCACGTTCTACATGTTCAGCACTCCCAAAAATGTTGGCTTCGTATTTAAATAACATCTCTACTGATATCTCAGTTGCAGCTGGAAAGAGTTTTAAACATAGCATTTTGTTTATATACAATCTTCCCGTTTTGGGCCATAAAAATGATACATACATATTCATCATGTTAAGTCATTGGTATGAAAAAAATCCAGCTACCTTTAGAATTCTCTATCTCTTTAGTTACATAGTATTGTCTTTTTTTAATGCAAAGATATTTAAGAATAACAGATTAGGTGATCATTCATGTAGTTTTAGTGGCCTGAAATCCAGGTATGTGATATAAATAATATCCAAAATAGCTTTTTACATACGTAGTTTATTTCATTCATTTTGTTCCCCAAAAACATTACTGTAACATACAGTATATTAGTGCAATATTACCTAGTAGGGAAAATCCTGTCCGTCCCTGAATAAACATGGTTCTAATATAAAAAATAACATCTCATAAACTCCAGCCATTATCAGCTTCAAACCTTTGCTGGGCTAATGCTCCATTACCTGAGTGTTCTTTCAGATGCTGCTGATTACCAGAAATTTAGAATATCAGTAAGCTATAAAGTGTTTTTCAATTCTAATGCAGGTCCTTATGTGACACCCCTTTCTCCTGGGCTCCCCTCAGAAGTGGGACCAGAGACTTTCCCTGGAC
>CM044436.1:95953658-95972845 GCA_024363595.1 Xenopus borealis
TGCAATATCTGTTTATAGAGACCTACATTGTTCGGGGGGTATAGTTTTCCTTTAAGGCTTTATGTGTACAAACGCAACAAGATATGCCTTAGCTCCATTGCAGCGCTGCTTAATTTGAAATATTTTTAATTCATAGGTGGCATGGTGTTCAATAAATATTGCCTTTTAACTTTAAGAATTGTTTTTTGGTTGCATTAAGATTCAGATACTGTGTGCTGGTTTACTGTAGTGGTGTAGAAGTCTCAATTAGCATTAGTTTCGTCTGTAGGCCATTTATCAAGGCTAAAGGTCATAGAGGCGGACGTTGGTCTGTTTTTTAATGTAACTTAATAAAATTATATATTTTTAATATCAACCCTAGTGTGCACCCATGCTTATTGGATTCATTTATATCTATATCTATATCTATATATATATATAGATATATAGATATATATATATATATATATGCATTTGATATCGGAACTCACCTATCCTTTTAAAGCATTGGCCGGGTGCTAACTGAAAATCATGTAGAGTCTATGAAAAGAAAGCACTCACAGCGTAAGTCTTTTAGAAGCAAGTATAATGCTTTACTGCATCACAACAACTTGAGACATCTATGTCAGCCTGACGATGGTCCCTAGAGGATCAAATCGCCAAATTAAGAGCCAAATATCTTGTTACATTTTTTTGCACTTAATAAATTTCCAAGATTCAAATTTGTGAATTTGGGGGCAAAGTAACCTCAAACCATAGCAAAAATTTGAATGTTGATAAATCTGCCCATAAATGGCATACTTTAATACTCCAGTGGTGATACAAGGATGTAGATCCTTGCATTGATCATGACTTCTGGATGTGAACTTGTGCTGCCTCAACCTGACCTTTGACTGTGGACCTTGCTCCTGCCTACTAATACAGATTTGTCATTTTAAATGTTTTCTAAGGTTCTCCTGCCACTCCTCCTCAAAGTGCTGCTCTGTTATCATTTTTAGTATCTGACCCTTTGTTTTAAGGTGTACAAGCGTTTGTTTCCTGCATTGACTCCTCAGCCTCCTGAAACATGGACAGTCTACACATTATTTACTGTAGATACTAAATTATATATAATTTCCATATTGTAAACACTTAACCATCTTTTTTCAGTACTAAAGATTTAATAGTCTTCTCTTTTTTATTTGTGCTTGACAAATTTGTGTGTTTTTTTTTTTATCTCCATATGAACCCATCATAAAAATTTATTGTGTTTACTTAAAAATCCTGTCATTTTATTACTTTGTAATAAAGTATGCCATTTATGGGCAGATTCATCAACATTCAAATTTTTGCTACAATTTGAATAATACCACACTCAACATTCATGACACTGAATATGTGCCCTTTTCTGAAAGTGGTCTCTCTTTGGTTCTATGGCACATGTACTGTATGTACAGTATTGACAAAAGAAAAATTGATTAATGTGCCTTTAAGGCTAGTTCTTATTTAGCAGGATTTAATGCTTGACTAACGAATTTCAGAAACGCTTTTATAAGCATTCTAAAATAATAACAAATGTAATTTTCCATTCACTTTTTTTTAACTCAGTAGATGAAAAGGACATTTTGTTGTCTACAATTTGCATACAAGATTTTCACATTGTACAGCTGGACTCCAGCCTGCTCCAAAGGAATGAATGTTAGTGTGGCTTGACCATGTGGGGACTGTTTGATTACTGTGCCAGTAATGGTTCATAGTGATCCTTGTTTGAAAACTGGGCTTTACCACTTCAATGAACATATAGTAGAGACTTACCCTAAGCTTCTAATATTTCCCAGACTATTTTAGAGAAAGGTTTTCATAGTCCTTAGTCAGGAAATTATTTTCATTTTTCCCAGTTATACAGCCAAACAATAACATGCATTTTTCAGGTGACAGAACCCTATAAAATACAACGGGGAAGAGACATGTTGTTTTCTAATTATCCATGACCATCTCATCTGTCATATTTTTAGATTCGTGCTTGGAAGCCAGGCATTGGATGTTATTGGATGTTATCAGTGAAGCCAAATACTTCTGCCAGACAATAACTCAATAAAGTTTGCATTGACACTTTTTAACTTAAAATAAAAAGTACTGTGATGGCAATGTAACATGAACACAAAGAAAGTGAATTTGAATTGGTCCTTGAAGTCTGCCCTATTTCTTTTTGGCTTTAACAGCAATGATGGATCAATGAAAATGTTGATATATCTTAAAATCCCATTCAGCAATTGAAAAGAATGCATCATATTTTCCTTAAGCAGTGTTTCCAAACCCATACAATTTTACTCTTGCTTAAGCTTAAGCAGGCCCTCTGAGTGACTGGCCACAAAAATCTTTATCATGTTCCAAAAACTTAATCTGTATAACTGGCAACTACAAGAATGAGTAAGTAGTGTAACCTAGCAATCAAGTTAACACACAATCCCCCATATGTAATATAAGGCACTAAATTTGCCCAGGAGCAGTAATCCATAGCAACCAATAAGATGTTTGCATTTAAACAGGTGACCAGTAAATGCTACCTGCTGATTGGTTGCTATGGGTTACTGCCCCTGGGCAAACTTAGTGCCTTTTATTACATAAACCCCAATATGTGTATTATTCAGTAACAATTCCAAGGAAATCAAATAAATGAGCTTACCAAATCTTACCCTAACTGACCATCAGTCCTGTCTTTCAGGTGTATCTAGGAAAGCTTTCAAGCTAAATCTCACTGAAAAAAATCATTCAAACTCAGTCCCACCCCTCACTGGTAGTGATTATACCTTAAACAAGCAGAGATTTTTAGGGAAAAGAATGGGTTGGTATAATGGCCCATTAATGATCATAATAAGCAAAACTTCTAATTCTTGACACTTACTCCATTTACTCTAATTTCATATTTTTCCACAAATCTCAAAATGTGTGTGTTTTTCCTTTGTTTCTAAAAATTCCAAGATTTAATAAGGGGCATATTTTTCAAATTTTTCTAGTCGAATTTTTAAAGGGGAAAAACTTTTTTTAAAGAAAAAAACCTAAAATGTTTCTAAATGTATTATGCTCTGACAACAATTAAATACAACAATTGGAAAAAAATCACAAACTAAATTGCCAAGAAGCTTTATTAGTAAATTAAGGGGATTCTGCTATGAGAGTACTAAAAAACCCCTAAGGGGCAGATTTACTAAGGGATGAATTTTCGAAGTGAATTTGTAAAGGGCTTTATTTTTAAAGGGCATTTCGATTGAAAATTTACCTATTTCAATCTAATAGGTCCATTTTCGATCAAATAAAAAAATTATTAGAATCTTTCGATTTAATCGAACGATTCGAACAATTCTCAGCAAAATCCTTTGAATTCTTGAAATTTTTCAGGACAGGTTCTATGAGGTCCACCATAGGCTAAAATAGCACTTCAGCAGCTTTAAGCTGCCGAATAGTCGAAGTCGAAGGGTTTTTAAAGGGCAAGTACTGCAAATTTTGGGCTGTTCGATGGTCGAAGTAGCCCAAAATTACTTAAAAATTCTTATTTTAAATTTTCACTTCGTCCTTTAGTAAATGTGTCCCTTAGTGTTAAAACCATGAAAAACTCTAAGGCAAAACTCCAGAAGTCACTGGGAGCATTGCTGATCCTATTGGACCGATTTTTTCTTCAATAGAAATTGTTTGAAAAACTTTAGAGATTTTCAAGGTTTTTGTATTTTAGTGCATCGTTCAGCAATTTTTTTTTTGGTTTTTAATTTTTATTGTGAGTCATGGTTTCAAAATCCTCTAAAACTTCTCAAATCTAACCTTTAATTAATAAGCCTCCACATCTTGCTGGTTACACTGATGACAAAACTATTTAACCAACTGAGCAAAGATCTATTTTTGCACAAGGCCATGTAAAGTACTTATCATTGCCACTGTGAGACATAGAGGACACTCCAACCATTAGGAGAAGAAGATGTTATATTTAAATAGGCTTTATTTAAAAATTAGCAGTAACTGTTACATTTGGAGAAAGTCCAGTACTCACAAGTACCCACTGCCACATGTTCTATCCTAGGGGAGTGATAATCCCTGTTATAGAGTGCAAATAAGCAGCTGTAATTGGATGAATTAGCAAAATGTCTTAAGGCGATTAAGGATATAGAACATTGCATTGATCCTGACTTCTGCATGTGAACCTGTGCTGCCTCAACCTGACCTTGACCTGTTGACCTTGCTCCTGCCTACTAATTCAGATTTGTCATTTTAAATGTTTTCTAAGGTTCTCCTGCCACTCCTCCTCAAAGTGCTGCCCTCTAATCACTTTTAGTATCTGACCCTTTGTTTTAAGGTGAAGAAGCAGTTGTTTCCTTCATTGACTCCTTAAGCTCCTTAAACATTGACAGTCTGTGCAATATTTACTGTAGATACTAAATTGCACCTTTCTCAGCTTTACCAGCATAGACTAAAGAAAAATAACTACATAAGCCCAAACCATACTGAGATTATTATTTTATCAATGGATGAATGAATTATTAAATCCTTGTCATGAAGTCTCAAAGACTGACTTTGTATATACAGATTTCAGAGTTTATCCATCTGATATCTGACCATCTGCAATATTTTTAAAATAATGTGTTAGTTGGGGTTGCGCTGGTTTCTAAATGTAGTTTTTAGTATTCTAAATACCTGAAAATGTACTAGGTTACTAATTGGGCAAGCATTCATTCATTCTTAACATTCCACTTAACAAGCTGAACATTCTTCTGTTAGATTGTTCCAAGGACTTTGACAATTTGTGATTTCTGTTTTGGCACAATTCAGGCAAATTCTTTGTGCTGGAGCTTATACAACATGGCTGAGAATTTTCCAAATCAAATACAAAGCAAACTAGTCATCCAATCCTAAACAGTTAGATGTTATAGGATGTTGGGAACCACTAGCTGGAAATAGCTATAATTCTGTATCAAGTCATAAACCCAAACAGCTGTTAGGGACCTACATATTATCTCTTTCTGTTCTTTCCTGTTATTTTACATCTACCCCACCTTTTCAACCCAAAAATTCTCTGCAATCCCTTTCCATTTAGTATCTTTTCCATGTCCTCTGCCTATAATTACAATATAATACTCAAGAACCATTAATACCTTGTACATTTAAACCTATGCAATATATAATACACAAACACGCTGAATATCCTGTAAATTGTATAGTGAATAAAGTACCCCCTATTGTAAAATATAAGGATATTATAAGTTACCGAGGAGTTTCATGACCATATAAAAACACGAGGTCGAAGGCCGCGTGTTTTTATACAGGTCATGGAACTCCGAGGTAACTTCTAAAATCCTTATATTTTGCAACTGGGGGTACTTTATTTATTATAATACACTATACACTATAATACAATATTTCAGTGAGTCATGTGACAGAAATGAAATCAGAACTCACCGTTTATAAGGATATAATTTACAAGATATTCACGGCTTTTGTGTATTATATCCTTATAAACGCCTTTCAGTGATGTCATCAATTATAAATTGATGTAATTTTTGTCACATGACAAAACTTGTGTATTACAATAAATAAAGTTTCCTTTCTTGGAAAATATGAGGACAATAGAAGTAACCTTCAGCCTCATTCTTTTATAAGGTTATGGAACTTATAATATACAGTACTTACAATAGGGGGTACTTTATACACTAAATAAACAATGTAAGTAATCAGTTATAAATGGAGCTTAGTGATTTCTATTACATGACTCACTGTGTATTATAATAAATAAGATATAAGGAGATAAGAAGTCATCTTGGAGTTCCATGACATAATAGGTCATAATATGGCCATGGAACATCTTAGTGACTTATAATATCCTTATATATTACAATAGGGGGTGCTATATTTATTATAATTGCCCTCACAGATTCTGTGAAACAGTGACAGTTTTTTCAAAAATTGACTTCTATTTACTTGTCAAGTTTTTTCTGGCAACTTTTCTCGTTATTTTTTCCTTTAATAACTTCCAACCAGTTGAAATTTCAGAAAATACTCTTGTATTATTTCAATCAAGAAAAAAACCCAACTCGATTTTTAATAAATTAGCCCCTTATTGTACCATTCCACATTATGTTTCAGGGAGGTCCCCCATTTACTAAAGGAGGATATCCCCAAGATATGTTGTATGGAATGGCTTAATAAATGTATACCTGCATTTGCTTAATGGAGCCAGCAGCAATAACTATTCTACCAATACTATATGGCCTAAATATTAAAGTTATCAGACCAATAAAAGGTTAAACATCTATAATCCTACTTTCAGCCCTGCTGTTTTTTGTCTGTTGCTCAAGTAGGTCTTTCTGTTTGCAATGAAGTATCTAAATATTCCTCTAAATGGTGAATGTTGAGACTGTACAGTGCTGCTGGAAACCAAAGAATCTACTATACATATGAAAAATATTGGCTTTGGACTGTAGCTCTGAAAGCCACATTGCATTGCTGAATGTTCTTGTGTGGGAACTGGTGTGCATATTTCCTTGTGTGGGAACTGGTGCTTGGGTTCCTTGTGCTCGCTGTTTTCTGACACTGACCGCACGACAGCCATCATTTCAGACTTTGCACTCTTTGTTACAGATTCGTGTCTGCTCCTCACCACTTAGTCAGTGAAAGACAACAAATGTGGATTCAAAACACAGAGCACACTGCAAGAAGCACAAAATAAGGTTGTGTTATAGCTACATATGGTGTCCGCATATGTGCCAAGGTTCAGAGCAAGGTGAATAGATGCCATGCACTTTTGTTTTTATGCTAAGGTGTCATCATATAATGACAGCATAAAGTCATCTGAGTACAAGACTGCAGCGTTATGGCTCTTACAGAGTTGGGCAAAAAAGGGGGGGTTGTGGGAGCACTCAAAAGGCTAAGTTAAAATGTATAATGGAAGTGCTACTGATTTGGACAGTTAACCAATGGACATTCTCTGGTCCCTTGTCTCATAAGTAATTCAGTATAAACGCAAGTGCATGTGTTTACAAAAACGAGGGTTTTTAGTTACAAAGTTATGATCAGCCACATACCACGTGAAAGCAAAGCCCATACGGGGGTCCCTAACTTGTTTACTTCTGGTCTTATTATAAAACGTCTTTTACTTCTCTGCATAGTAGCATTACTTGTAATCAGTGTCTCTTGAACCTTGGTTTTAGTCTGAGGGCTCCCCCCGCCAGTATGCGGCTTTTAAGAGCGATGGATTGCCCAAACCAATGCCCATTTTTTAAAAACATTGGACCACTATTAGTTTAAAGGGGTGGGTATGGGGTGCTACAAACCACATGAATAGCCACAGCTTCCGGCTACAATACAATATACAATATTCAACAGTGTAGAACGTGGATTTCCTATCTGGACAGTATTAAATGGACAATTAATGGATAATCAATTGTTGCTGAATCATGAATCACAAAATTGTTTCTAAAATCCTAATGTCTCAATTGTACCCTAACCTTTAGATTGTAAACTCTCATGTGTTGGGCCCTCTAATGCTATAGTACTCTCAAAACCCTTATTTGTTATTCACCATTTATTCGCCATTTGTTATAAATAAGGTAAAGCACTGTGTAACTTGTCAGCGCTATATAATTAAATGATGACAATGATGATGAGGTTAAACTGCTGATACATTTTTCTCATTTTTCTCAAATTACGTTAAAGAACATTACATCTTTTGCCAGAGTTGCTAATTAGTTTATCCCTGAACAAAACAGTTTGGGCCCATCCTCTATGCTACTGTATTTATTGGTGAAAATTGCTTAAAGTGCATCTAAATTCAACAATGCAAACAGTTGATGCGTTAACATTACTGACATGTAACACATGCTGGTGTACCGTTAAAATGGATGTTGAATGACCAGTAACAAAAACAAGGTTTTATCTGCATATTTAAATTGTATGTAATTTTATTATCTTTCACTGGTATGTACATGCATATTTCTACAAGGGCACCAGCACACAGGGTGTTTATTAATAATAATAATAATGGGAATCCATTACATAAATCCTAGCCAGAAGAGCAAGAGCACTAGAGGGAACAAAATCACTTCTGTCCAGGGTTTGGTTATGCTCTGTAACTCACACCTGTAATCCAGTGTAAAATCCAGATCCCAGTCTTACAGGTGCAAGGCCAGCTGTAAATTGAGGGCCCCAGTGCAATCTGTTCCCATCTGCCTTCCTAAGTTGCACAAATGAGCAGCACTTTCATTCCTCCAATCAACCACTCCTTATGAAAACAGCACAGCTAAATGCAGGCATCACTGTACTCATCAGGGCTGAGCCAAGAAATTAGGAAATTGTGGCAGTTCAGGGCAGGGTGCTAGAGACAAGTGCTAGAAACATGTTGGACTGGGCCCATATTTTTATACTTTAGACCCTAACGTCAACACAATAAAGTATTTTTAAACAAATACATAATTACGTGACTTAGCTGGTTTGCATAAAGTGATTCCTGTAAAGATATCTTCAGGCATTTAGTTGCTCATGCAAAACACCAGGAAGGGGAGCACTTCATCTTGAAGCTTGGGGCAAATATGTCATCTATCTTGGAAAGCTGACTACTGTTACATATATTGAGGGGGTCAATGAGTTATGATTTGCTTGGACCACTGTAACATTTGTTTCCAGGAACAACGCCCCACGTGAATGCAGAACTGTTGTTAGTTCTTTTCTGGTCTCTCTCTCTTTCTCAATCTTTCTTTTACAGTATTTGGCTCTCAAATGGCCACTCAGTGGCCACTCACTTTAAGCAATTTGCTCCAGCTGAATGCCTTTAACTTGGAAGTAGATCCTGACCACAATTCCACAGTGGCCATTTAACAGACGTCATATAAGAATGGCATTAGGACATTGCTGACGAATGATTGCTTTAATGATTGGGCCAAACAGTGTAAAAACACTCTCAACACCGGCACTAACAAGTTTTTTGCTGTTCAGTCTGGGAAAAAAATGTAATGAGAGTTTATAAAACAGATCTCCACAGGGTCCTTTTTATTTAACCTGTTAGTTTATGACATTCTTTTATCAGTCTGCTGGGGTTTAACAGTGATGATCCCAGGGTCAGATGAAAATGTACATTGCAATGATAGCTCTTTCATCTGAGTATAATTGTTGAGTCTCAGAAACCCATAAAAGTATTTACATGTCAACCAATTGGAATAAATTAATATGTTGAGATAATGGCTGTTCCTCAACCAGATAAATCAGTAAATCTGCACATCAGTCAACTTGCCATGGGGAGCATTATTTAACAATGATTTTGATGTGCTGGTGACATAATGAGACAATGGACAACCATTAGCCTGAACATTTTCACAGGTGGCAAACAAAATAATTGTTATGTCAATGAAACCCAGAACAGCATTTACATTGTGATGTTTATACAAATGCTGTTATACCCTCCTCATCCTCGGCTACCAAATACAACATACATGTTGTAACTTTCTCTAAACCTGGAATAGGCAGCCTTTGACCATCCAACTATCCTATCTTAGCCAACTATAATTCCCAAAATTGTCCTAAAAGCTCCATTGGCAGGGTGATGCATGAAGCTATACCTTAGATGCCAAATGCACAGTTTTCAACAATTATCCTAAGAAACCGACCTCTGTCTGACATATTAGTATAAGAAGCTGAGAAATTATAAAGGAAGGCAGAAATATTGGTTTCAATGAGCTTTCTAGTTTATGGTGTCCTGCTGAAGACAAGAAACTACAAAGCAAGTGCCTATATGCAGAATATGAAACATGCTATTTTCAATCTTCAAGCCTTTGTTTGGCCAACTTTGAATTTAATGGATAGAACTAACTGATAGCATTTTAGTTTTTGTATTTAAAGATACAAAATAAAACAAAAACAGCAATAAATTGTGGTTCAGTGGCTGAAAACACCCTATGGTGTAGGGATGCCTCTCCCAGCACTATGAGACACAACAAATGGGATAAAAACAGGGTCTATATTCACTTAGACTGGAGAAGCCAGTACAGGAGCTGAACATAATGGGCCAATACCTGGAAAACATGAAGGAGCTGTGAGTGAGCTCTGTGGCCACAAAGTAGCAGCCAGGTGAGGGACTATATATATATAATAATAATAATAATAAAAAAGGTTCAGCACTATCTTTTAGCAAGTGAACAAAGGGGCAAATTTACTATTATTCCCCAAAATAAGCTCGACCAAATTCGAAATTCGATAAGCATTCAACCATCGAATGCTTATCGAATTGTTTTAGGCTATCGTTTTGCTCGATATCCGATTTCTCGATGAATTCATACGATCGGATACCGATCATTCGATTTTCACGAAAAAAAATCATGAAATTTCCTTTGAGCGTCGATCGTACGAATGGTATTCGAGCAGTACTTAGCCTCAGAAGCCTATGGGGAGCTTCCCATAGGCTTCTATTGCAATTCGGTAGGTTCAATCTGGCGAAGTAGGCAGTCGAATAACTTTAAAATTTTGATTCCTTCGATCATCGAATGATCGAATATCCGATCTATTCGATATTCGATGATTGAGGAGGCCAAATTTGCATATCCGATTTCACGAAAAATTCGTACAATCGTAATTCTATCGAATTCGATCGAACTTCGATCATTTCACGTGAATTTCATAAATTTGCCCCAAATTGTTTTTATTATCAACACAGCATTATATCCAGCCTTTCTCAAGGAGATAATGCTGTGCTGATAATAAAAACACTTTGTTCACTAGCTAAAGAGAGTGCTGATCTTTCATTATTTTATCCTACAACTATTGATCCTGCACCTCTGCTACATGAAGGTCATAGTGCAGACACCCTGAATATATATATTTGCAATAACCGAAATAACATAAAATTAATTGCACAACTTCAACACTATCAAACCATAGTGCTTAGATAACAGAAAATAAACCATAATGCATAAATAAAGTAATATTTAGGTTAAAACATGCACTTGGTTGTTAATATCGCAAACTTTTTGTGTGTAGGGGCTACAACAGACAGATTTTTCAACGAAACCTTCTTTGTTACTCATTTTGAAGAATGTTTTGCAACCCAACATAATATTTAGACAACTGTTATTTAATTAACTATCTAGGGTAGATGTTTCCAGTCTCTGTATGGAGCTAATGTTAGGGTGTGGGTGTTGTGGTATGTGCACCATTGTTCCATAAAAACGTAACCAAGATGATGTCATTATCCATGGAGCACTCATGCATGGTATATGCTTTTGCAAGATATTGTTACATTTTCACTTCACACTCTTTCTTTCCAAGCTTTTTTATATTAACAAGTAAAAACAACATAAATAGCTATTCCTAGTCACTTCACACTTGGATAGTTGTATAAGGTTCAAAAATTATGTACTATGACAATACTCAATGTTATGTCCTAAATCAATATTTTCTATCTGCTGTCAGATTTGTTGCTATGTACATTGTTATGTAGGCTAAATCACATTATGTTGTAAAAAGTCTAGCTACTGTATATTGTTGTGTTATGGGGGGATTGTTTGGAAAGCTTAATGACTTGTCATGCTTTTGATAGCTCTTGGCTATCAGGTTACACTTAGGGAACTGTAAATTTTATAAAGATTTGGGATCCCTTATCTTGAAACCCATTATCCAGAAATCTGCAAATTACGGGGAAGGACATCTCCCATAGACTCAATTTTAAGCAAATAATTTAAATCTTTTAAAATGATTTCCCCTTTCTCTGCAATACTAAAACAGTAACTTGTACTTGATGGTAACTAAGCTGCACAAATCCATATTGATGGCAAAACTTTCCAGATAATTCTGGATTATAGATCCTATACCTGTAATAATAAAGCAGTACTTTGAGGGCAGGGCCAGAACTAGGGGTAGGGGGGGTAAACCCCAAATGGCGGTCCCTAACTTGTTTTATTTATTACGTGCATTCTAGCATTACCTGTATTCAATGTCTGTTGAACGCTGTTTTTTCACTGAAGGCTTTGAAGGCTTGAAGGGGTTTACCTTGACGTGGTATGGTGGCTTATCAATTTTATGATCATAAATTTGTAACAAAATAACCCCTGTTTTGGGTGTATATGCATTAGCATTTATAATACTTATATATACTTTAAAGCCTTTAGAGTGCTCCCACAACCCCCCTGTTTTGGTATTATATATATATATATATATATACATATTTGTATGAAAACATATTTAAATAAAGGCTGTCTAAAGAGAAGTACTTTTATATTAACCCATAATGGCTGATCAGTTTTTAACTTCCTTCTTGTCCTAGGTCACCATGTCTGGCACTTGCCTGTGACTTCATATTGTCAATTCTGTGCTGTCTGGACTGACTTTTCTCTGCGGATATCATTTAAAAATAAATTAGATTGATATCTTTTACACTTTATTAAAGCATGTTTTGGCACGCTCAAACTCAATAAAACAAACACTTAACATATAAAAATGTTTCCCTGATCCAAGTTTCAGGAGTAGCTTCTGGACATATTTCATTGTCTTATAAAATCCCTGTAGTCTCTCCCACTTAATTCTACCTGACCTCTCCTCAACTATCATTTGCAGAACAGAATGTGTTGGTGAGCTTACATAGAAGCGGTCCTTGTGTAGAGAGTGATATTTTTGGACAATTTGCAATTGTTTTTACTTTGTTATTATTTCTGGGGGAGGTTGTTTTTTATGGGGTAATGGACCCCACATTTGCAAGCTGGAAAGTTAGGAGAAAGCAAATAATTCAAAAACTATAAAAATAAGCAAGGTAACATATGTAGGGGCAGTTTTACTAAGGATCAAATTATCGAGGGCTATTTTAAAATTCGATGGTTTTTGGCCACTATTCGATTTCTCTATAAAATAGTACGATCGAACGATTTTACGAAAAAAATAAAAAAACTTTGATTGTTCAAAAAAAAATCGTAAGAATCGAACGATCGAAGCGTATGATCGTGAGATTGGTATTCGAACATAAAACTTAGAAAAGAAGCCTATGGAGGGTTCCCATAGGCTTCTATTGCAATTCGGTTGGTTCAATCTGGCGAAGTAGGCAGTAGATGAAAATTTTAAAGGGGATGTACTTTGATCATGAAATGGTCAAATGATCGAATATCAATCTATTCGATCTATTCGATAAGATCGAATTTTGCATATTCGATGATCGAAGTGGCCAAATTTGCATATTTGAATATTCGATAAAATCGTATGATCGGAATTCGATCGAATTCGATCGAATTTCGAATCCTTCACACGAATTTAGTAAATGGGCCTCTAAATGTTAACCACCCCTTTAAGTTGCATTCTTAATCATGATGGCTGGAAGGGATGGATTATGTGTAATTGCACAGTGTATTTGGTGAAGAGAACTGAGTGTACAGATTGAAAGCTCTTAACACTTCAATCGTAGCATAGATGTTGCTACAGTGGCTTGTGGTGATTCAGCACTCTATTTAAGCACCTTGTGGTTTGTGTAGTAAAATGAATATGGTTTGCTTCTGAAACCAGGAAGCAATTGGTCAGATTAATGACAATGACAAATGAATGTGTTTGGTTGTGTTGGACTATTTAATTTAAGCAAAGTTGTATATATATAAAAAAAAAAAACCCTTATACAGGTATGGGAGCCATTATCCGGAAACTGATTATCCAAAAAGCTCTGAATCATGGAAATAATCTTTTCCATAGCCTTCATTTTTTCCAAATAATCCAAATTTTTTAAAAATGATTTCCTTTTTTGCTGTAATAATAAATCAGTAGCTTGTACTTGATCCAAACTAAGATATAACGAATCCTTATTTGAATTAGAACCAGCCTACTGGTTTTTTTTATGTTATAGTAGACTTAAGGTATGAAGATCCACAGAAAGATCTGTTATCTGGAAAGCCCCAGGTCCCAAGCATTCTGGATAACAGGTCCCATACCTGTAGTAGTATTTCCTTGATTATGGTAATTGTATTTAACTTTTTAATTGGAACTATATAGAAGGGGAAGAGCTGAAGGAGCGTTGAGACTGTTCAGTAGAGTATTATTCATCCATTGTTTAAACTTATTTCCTGCAACTTAACAGGAAAAACTGTTGAGAAACCAGTGTATCAAAAGCATTTGCCCTTGATCCAGCTATTAAAGTAAATCCAAAGTAATGAGCAAACCGTGTCTTGAAGAGAACATCAAAGAATGCAATGCCCACCAGATCTGACTGGGAGGAGCAGGCAATATTGCAACAGCTTTGGCTGTCGTAAATATTTCCACATCTGTAAAAGCTTAAATTTAATGGAAAGTGTTAGACTGAGGCAACATAGCAATTTTTCTAAAGTGCAGTGTAAAATCTCAAAGTGAATTTCATGTGGGTATGAACATGACTTAAGAAGTTTATAAGAACTCATGGCTTAGGTCTATAATACATGCTTCTGTTTCAGAAACTCAGGTTTTTAACCTAATTTTTCCAAATTCCATTTTTTTTATTCTTCTAAGGTTCTTTAAGTTTGTGTTTTAATGGGGCTTTTTAACCCCCCTTTTTAATATAACGTACATCAAGTGCTCCAGAACCAAGAGCTAAATATACCTCACTATTACTTGGAAGCCACAATGGTCTCCATCCATCTAAAAGCTGTTTCAGTAATCTGTTCTCCAGTAAGACATCCATGTTTGCATTCTAACCCAGATATGTGCAATTCAGCATCTGAAAAGAATGGCCAAGGCTGGATTTCTTGTCAGAGTGCCCAGAGGCTGGCATCAATACCCCCTTCCAATCATGTACATCCATTGAATTTACAGAGGGGTCAAGAAGCACAGCAAAGGTCTCCTGCACACCTAGACCCCAGTGAGTGCTCCTCATGTAAAGTAAGTTTAAGTGCAGCTGGGGCAGCATGATGCCCCTTAATTTGTGCCACCCTAGGCCCAATCTTTTGTGGCCTAGCCTGAGAGTGGCAACTAGTGAGCCAACAAATTAAGGTCTTTACAGATGGGTTTGCTGAGAATGGGCTGGAACAACTTGACTAGCCTGCATGGTGCCCAATCTTAACCCAACTAAACCATGTGTGATTAATTTTGAATCTGATTTCAGGTTATGGCAGTCCCACATCAGTTCCCAACATTGGGATTAAAGCTAATCCCAACATGAGTGTTTCAACATCCAGTGGCAAGCCTCCACAGTTTCATTGTGCATGCAGTTCAGGATGAGTTTTTCAGACAGCTGCACCAGTTTATTTATATAATATATAACAGAGTAGGGCTATACACTGTAATCATTCATTGCTATTGACTTTTATAGAGGCGACTGACACATAAAAGGCTCATTAGTAATAAAAGTAATTTTTAAATTTTCCTTAGTATCCTCTTTTTTCTCTTCTCCTTGTCTTTCACAACCCATCAAATACTTTTATTAGTTTATTCAGGTAAACCCAAGCTCTCTTCATGAAAACTTATAGTTCATTCATATTATGAGCTACCATCCAAGATACCCATTACTGGGTCACCAAACTTTATACCCAGAGAAAACCTTCCCAACAACTTCCCTTAGTAGAGCTGGTTATCGTGTTTATGCATTATGATTCTAGAACATCTCAACTCTGGATCTAGCTCTACTCTAGTCATTGTATGTTTCTTAGGTCTCCTAGACATTATCCTGCACCATAAAAAGGAGCAAAAAACACAAACAACAATAGGCAAATGCCCAGAAACATAGACATAAGGGATGCAAATCATATTAGCACAACTGATAAACATACAAGCAATTAGAGGTTCTTATTACACCTGAAATTTTTTTTTTTATATGAATGCTGTATATAGAAGAGTATCATATGATCCTTGACAAACTTGGGGACTGTCCTCCACACTTCCAAAACATAAAGTGGGGCTGCCCCCTAAGCTCACATTTTAATCTTACTCTAAGAAAGAATGCCTGCAGGAAATTGCTTCCTTCTCTATATCACGGGAAAAACCCATAGGACTTATGCATTTTCAGTTCAATGAAACAGCGCTATATTATAATATCCTTTTAAATGTTAGACTTTCATTTATCTTCGGCAGCAACTCTGCCAGACGCTTGTACACTGACTACACTATATCTGCAGAGAGCAGCTGAATATTCTCAAACGTACTTGTGGTGGGATCATGTTCCATTGGCATAGCTAGGCAGGAGTGCATCACTGGAATAGCTCATTTGCCACAGGCCATTCCTAATAACAGGTCAAGTATTTCAGCTGAAATAGTTTTATATTCACGATGAAATTCAAGAGATCAAGTGTTCACAACTCATATGCACCTACTGTGAGCTCTCAGCAATCAAACACTCTCTGTTAAAGACTTACACTTAGTTGACTGGCATTTATTCCAATATGCACGAAGTTCAACAGGGACTACAGGCTTAGCCCAATGTTAAAGCGTAATTTACTCTTGGGAACAAAATGAAGTACCATGTTAAAAACAAACACAACATACATTATATAGGTATCATTGCAGATTTGCTCTTTGTCCAGGTACAAGGCAGTACCAACAGAACACTATACCTAAAGTGAATGGATTAATAGAGTTATTGGTTGCTATCGGTTACTGCTCTAGGGCAAATGTAGTGCCTTTTATTACATGTGAGGGATTGTACTCCTTGTTTTCTAAATAAAATACTAACCACAATATAGGGATAATTAGTATCACAAAAAGTTCAGTTAAATTATGAAATAATTATGTTGTTCAACAAATGTAGTAAGATGGATTTATGGCTGCATTATTGTTAGGTATATAAGATGGGTTTTGAGGTGTACTGGGAGCCATGTAGCTTAATATTTTTCTGAAAGGCAAATAACACACAATTTAAAAAGTAGAGGTTTGATAACACTTTAGATTGGGATTGTCCAACACATAGCCCATAATAAGTACAATTTCCAGCATCCCTGACAACACCATATTTTGGGCCAGATTCAGTTCAGTGAGAAACAGTTATCTCATGGTTTATCATTTGAAAACTCATGGGTGAGACTCAATTCTAGGAGAAAAAAATTCTTCAAATTCAGTTTCCCAAAGACTTCAATGGGGTTTCATGTGATAAACAGTGATACAAGTTTTTTTTTATTGAATTGCATTTCAAATATGATTCTTGACCATGATAAAACTTTTTCTCTCTGAATTGAATCTGGCTTTTTTTCTGAGATTGTGATCCATAATGGGGGCTGATTAAGTGTAAATAAGATAAATTTCGGCAGCGCAGGTGGCAAGGTCAATGAGAGCTGTCCTTTGCAAATTGTAAAATCTTTGTGCTTTTAGAGGTTTTCAGTTAAATGATTGGCAAATACAGATAAACTAGAATTCCCCTTGATAAAGGCTTTTCACTGAAACTTCGGGGTGATTCTCATTTCTGGCCAGGGTGTCTGCTCACTTGTTGGGACTTGGTAAACGTAGTATGAATTGGTGGTATGTAAATGCACAACAAATGTTTTTTTTCTCTGTTTGGAAAAATCTTTTTGTGAATGCACTTATACTACATAAAAAGTCTCCTTTTTTTAAAAATACCACTGTGTGATTATGGTAATTATTGTTTTGCTTGAGTGTGCACGCCCTATAAGTCTACAATAGTATATTGGTGGCCACCTTTGGGGAGTGTTCTGAGGATAATGCTGTACCTCTCTCCAAAGATTTTCCCAAGCAAACTTCTTTTTTGTAGTGCTCTCCATCCACTATTTATTTATTTATTTAAACACATGCACACCAATCAAATTAAAAAATCAGTTGTCCAGTGATCCAATCACCAGACTTTCCACATTAACCAACCCCTATATGCAAATTTTTACAGGTGTAGTAGCTTCATCGGCTACACCTCTAAAAGTCACTGCCAGTCAGGACTGGACTGAGAATCAAAATAGGCCCTGGCATTTCAGGTACACAGAGGCCCAATTAGCCCACAAAGAGGCCCAAACAGCCCCCACCAGCCCACTAAATACTGACTTTCTATGGCAACTTATAGCAGCCCATCTGGCATTTGCCCTAACCCACAGATTGCCAGTCCGGGCCTGCTGCCAGTCTGCCATGCACAACTTAACTTACTTTTGCCATGATTGCGGGAGGAAGGGCAGCTGGGGAGTGACAGAAGAGAGCAAGTGGGGAAGTGACAGAGGAGGCCAGGCTGGGATCAGGTCTAGATTGGAGGAAAAAAGGGCCCACTGGATTTTTTCCTGCTGTCCCCCTGTGCACATCAGATCAGGAATGCAATAAACAGTATGCCAAATGAGACGAATGTCAAAATAAAGACCGCACCATCTGTACATAAAACATTCAAGCTTGTTGTATGTATTTTAATGACCAGGAATGTCAGGGGAACTAAGGTTAAGTAAAGCTTTTATAACTGACATTTTAACCTTTTTTCCATTAACATTACATGTTGATTTTTTTTTTTATTATTTGGCACTATTGCTTCATACCAAAAGCAAACCATGCAATGAATCTTGAAACAGATCATTAAGACAACAAATAAAGTGACTAAAAGCCCAGTTGAATCCACTGATCTTCTTGTGAGGGTCTGCCACCTAGAGGGAAGCAGGGCTACTGCTGAACATGAATTAATGGTTATAATTTAGATTTGTTGGAATGTCAGTGAGAAACTGTAGGCAGAGTGAATAAAAGTCAAAACAAATGCAATTAAACCTGAAAGGTGTTACAGGGCAGAGAAACAGTGAGGCTTGTGTAACAGCAATAAACATGCTAGGGGTTCAAATGGTTAATAACAGGAATAAGCTTACATTTATTTACTGGTCTGTGATGCTACAAATGATAGTGGTGTTTATATAACTATGTTTAATATTGTGAATAGAAATACATAGGAAAAAAGGAAAAATAAATATTACATGGACATATAAAGTGTTGATACATATGTGAAGAGATATCGACACTATACTATAATGAAAATAATTTCATTTCGCATGACTTTAGTACACAGGTGTGACTGTAGTCGTTTTGTAAGTGTCATGAGGAGACTATATTTCTGAGAGGGCCTTCAGAGTATCCTCCAATCTAGTTGTAAGGTAATGCATATTTGAATTTAGTAGAGTCTCTGGTGCAGCTATAGTAAAGATAATTTGGGGGCTAACCAGTTTAAAGCCACAACCCAACATGCCACAGCCAGTGTTTGATAGCGTAGCTTCCTATGAATACTCAGAAGTTTTGTGGTAAGCAGAATAGTGCCACTTCTGGAGTAGGTGATATTGTTGTATTAATTATTTTCAATGCCATCCAAA
>CM044436.1:95990327-96006533 GCA_024363595.1 Xenopus borealis
GATGCATGTGCACAACTGCGCGTAACTGAGGATGCATGTGCACAACTGCGCGTAACCGAGGATGCATGTGCACAACTGAGTGCAAATGAAGAATGCATGTGCGCAGCTGGGGGCGGTCATTCTCAAAGCACTATTGGAGGAATGCAGTGATGGGCAAATATGTCCTGCGAAATTTGCGAAATGGCAAAAAAAATTTGAAACAGGACTTTTGACTCTGGGAACAATTCGCCAGTGTCAAAAGTTTGACACCGGCGACAATTTACCCCACTTTGGTTAATGCAGTACATTTTTGCTGGCATCAAAATGGTTGCTGGTGCAAATACTATCTCTGCCGTCAAACTTTTTTTGTCGCCGGTGTCAAAAAGGTGTAAAAAATTTGGATTCCTGTGACAAATTCACAATTCGTGAAACACCAGGAAAAATTTGCGTCTAGTTTTGAACTCGGGCATCCGTTTTTTGATGCAGCCGTCCGTTTTTTCTCAATGCTGGCTATGTGTGCAAAAACAGGCCATGTCCAAAACGAGACGCCCAAGTCCAAAACGAGAAATTCATCGCCATTTTACGAATTTCTCTGGTAATTCAGAAAAAAATTTGCCCCAGATTCGCCCATCACTATTAATTACTGTATTTCTGATGGTGGGAGTTTAATAACAATATACAGTATAAATATATATATGTGTGTGTTTTTACACAGGTAGCCTGGTGAGGTCTTCCCTTTCTAGGTCAGTCTGGGAGATATGGCAGTTAACCCTTTCACGTGAAGGTTAATGACCACTAAATCATAAAATACTCTATATTTACTAAAGTAACAGAAAATATTTGTGTAAAACTCTAATAACTGCAATAAACAAAGGAGTTCATGTATTGTTAGTGTCCATTTAATGCAGTGTTAAAGTCTCAGTGCATACGCATGCTTATCTCTGCCAAAACAATGCATTATACATCAAGGTTATTTCTGCTAATACAGGGGTTTGGGGTTAATCACAGTGCATTAATGTTCCTTATTCTCATTTCATGTTCTTATATTCACCTTCAGCCTTTCTGACTGTGACATGTATTCCATTTATCCACAGCTCTCGTGCAGGCTCCAGCAGTTGCTGACATCACTCAATGGATTCCCCTGATTATATTACTGCAGTGCGGGCACGAGTCCAACCAAACAACAGGGATGTAAGCAGGCAAATGGACGACTGCTATGAAGTCATCCTCATATAAAGAATGTATTTTTCTTCATTGGTCAGTATTGATGAGTGAATCTGTGACGTTTGCCAAAAAAATTTTTGAACCACAAGTCAATGGACGTGTAGCAATTTTGATGACAGTGCTATTTTTTATATATTTTGTCCAAATAATTTTGATGTGAGACAATAATTTTTTATTGTACACAACTATTCTGAAGTACGACAATTTTTTTTTCCGTCTGTGAATTTTTGCCTCAGTTTGGCAAATTAAATTCCCCGCGAATTTGTGCCTGCCGAATTTATCCGTCCTTCACTATTGAACATTGAACAGTGGAACATATGGACTTTCTTGGGGAGGTAATAATTCAAATGAAGTACTAAATCATGTTTTGAGCTCTTACTTTTAATATTAGGCTTTCCAATATACAATCTTTGCAACAGCTGTGCTTGCAGCAGCAAGTCTGTTCTATATGCGCTATGAAATAAATTGGCGCTATATACATGTTAATAATAATAATATATGGAGATTATTAGATTATTTATAGGGGTAACTGCTTGGCTGGTAATGAGTGAAATGATTCTGCTGTGTTAGTTCAGGTGAAGCAGTCAGACAAGCAGAGGAACTTTGGCACATTTATTACAATGTGGCAGGTAACACAGTAGTGATCTGTGGGCCGACCCTGATACCCATGGGACCCGCAGGTTGGGCAGCTTCGGGTTGACCACACACCCTATTTTCCGTGTCTAGCTCTTCTGACTGCTCTCCCTGCATGCAGCCTTACAACTGCCAGCTTCTGGGTTTACTTTTTATAGATGCGCGCCTGCTCGCCCCTTTTGTGACATCATCCATAGGGCGGGTCTATAAAAGGAACCCAGAAGTCAGGTTCGGGCTGTGCAGAAAATCCCAACCTGCAAATCACTATAACAAAGCCCTGCTCCACACTTGCTCTCAGCTTAGACAGGAAGAGGGAACAACAGGAACAGGAAATGAATCATAAGGCAATGGCAAAACATCAGGAATGCCCTTAACCAAAATGTCGACAAAATCTGGTTACTACAATGACTTTTCCATTTTGTCCTGCTTGATTTTCAAGTAGCTCGAGTGCTGCACGTAGAGTTGCCACCTGTCCGGTTTTGACCTGGACAGGAAGGTAATTTGAATGGCTGCCCGGGTCAAAGCTTCCCCATGACTGACACAGTGAGCGGACAATCACCGATCTCTGCATCAAAGCCCCGGGCCCAACATCACGACCCGCCCCCTCTGTGGAACAGCCCCGCCTCCTGCCTGGACTCCCTCGGGAGAAAAGGTGGCAACTCGAGCTCCAATACTGCTCTGATGGATTTTTTTTAGGACACAGAGGTGGCTCCGGCACACACCATTCTGTCTGCACTTAGATACACTCATTAGTTCAACTAATAAAGTAACTTCATTCTGAACACATTTTGAAGCTGTGGAGACTGGACAATTAAGTGATCAAACAAAAAGAAAATTCCAAAAAGAAAAGGAACCACTAAGAAAGTTCTAAGCGTTGCACCATCCCAATCAAGTGAATAAGGAATATTATTAATAGGACAGTTGAAAATTATTATTCTCCTATTTTTCTAGCAATAAACGCCATATACAATACAAAAACCTGTTTGTGTGTGCTTAATTCATTAGTGCAATTCATTGGATAGAAATTCATTGATAATGTTCACTAGTGCACTTCATTGGATAGAAATTCATTAGTAATATAAATTAATAAATATAAAGTGTTTGAGTGCCAAAAAGTGATGTGAAAAGCAGTTCATATCTCATTAGGATCCACTGATATTATGGATTATTATTTAAAATGTAACATTTAATAGCTCTTTGTTAAAATCATATTAAAACCAATAAAAAATCAATTGATGAATTGTGATCTGGTATAAGAATGTTCAGGGATATTCAGTGTCTATATCTAGCTAGTACTCTGACCCCACCATGATCATACATCAGAATCCTTATGGCCCACTTGGAAAATATAATAACACCTTTGAAAATTTGTGTGGAGAATGATTGTGATTTTCTTTTTGTTAAATTTTGTAGAGTTGTCAGCACATCCACAAAACCGGGACTTCCATACGACAATAGTGTTAGATTAGGAGGAAAAATTATTTTTGTCAATTAAGAGATCAACCCTTAAAGGAGAACCAAACCCTTCCTTAAAGGGATCCTGTCATAAAGTATAGGTTTAGTTCTCCTTTAAGACAATGGTCAAACAGTCTGATAACACACCACTCTTTAATAGCTTCATTCTACCAGCTGCAAGGCTTTATGGACCAAGTGAATGTTGGAGGAAGAAGCTGCCTCTGCTACCTTTTTATATCAGTTAAAGGGGTTGTTCACCTTTAAATTAACTGTTAGTATGATGTAGAGAGTGATATTCTGAAACAATTTTAAATTAGTTTACATTTTTTATTATTTGTGGGTTTTGAGTTATTTAACTTTTTATTCATCAGCTCTCCAGTCTACAATTTCAGCAATCTGGTTGCTAGCATCCAAATTACCCTAGCAACCCTACACTGATTTGAATAAGAGACTGGAATATGAAGAGCGGAGGCCTGAATAGAAAGATGAGTTGCAAAAAGTAGCAGAAACAATACATTTATAGCCTTTACAGAGCATTTGTTTTTTTAGATGGGGTCAGTGACCCCCATTTGCTGAAGTCAGGAGAAGGCAGCAAACATTTCAAAAACTATATATTATTATAAAAAAATAAATAAATAATGAAGACCAATTGAAAAGTTGCTTAGAACTGTCCTTTCTAAAATACAGTGGTTCTCAACCTTCCTAATGCGGACGGCCGTTTAATATAGTTCCTCATGTTGTGGTGACTCCCCCAAACCATAACATATTAAAATATTTTCGTTGCCAGCCCAGAGCCCAGTGCCTTCATTTCATTTTCCTGTGAATTTTACTGACTCTGCCCTGACATCACCCACTCCCCTGTCTACAGCCCAAAGGTGCAGACCTACTCAAAAAGAATCCCGATTGAAGCTGTCTTAAATGAGACATTTTATGTAAAAAAATCAGAAAGTATCAGTGCATTATAAGCATTTAGATATTAAATAACAGTGCTTAAAAAAGTAGTGTAATAGTAGGCTGATTAATTGCAGTATTTCTGCAAAAAACCCTAATAATCCTTTCCTAAATCCTTCCTGAATTCCCAGGCTGTGCAGGGGAGCCAGCGGCACTGTAGGACAGGAACCAATCGGCAGCTAGCAGGACCTGATAGAGAACCAAAGCCTGTCTTTGCTTGTGTGACTGCAGGGCTGTGATTGGCTGTCCCCCTCCTACTGTGCTTCTGGCAGGGACTGTTAGGACACACCCACCCCTCGTTTGAAACAGGGACCTGTGGACATCTATAGGGAGCTCTAATACAGGGGCCATTTTTAAAGATATTCATGTTCAGCACCATGTAAAACGGAATGGGCTACAAAATTTGGGATTTTTCATTTATCCTAGATGTCTCCTTTAACATTGAGTACCTATCCTACCCTTACAAAAAAATGTTACCAGCAACTTGTGTCAGACTCACAAATTATGGAATAATTATACCATTTTGGCACATCAGGAGCTTTTGCTCTGGGTGATGTAAATTAGTAGGGAGTGCTCTCAGGTAATACTTACCCTGTCAAGAACTAAAACGAGAACTGAAATAACAGGAAAAACGCTCTCAAAAATGGATGTTTGTGGATTTGTGGCTCAAGTACATTTTACCATACACTGCTAAAGGGAAAAAGATCCAAACAGATTCGGAATAAGTCGTAAAATATAAATACACACTAAGAAGTGTGCAAGACCCAGAACTCAAAAAATGCTTTTAAATGCATATGAAATGAATGTAGGACGGTGCTCCTGGGCAAACTTAGTGCCTTATATTACATATAAGTGTATATTTATGATGCAGAATGCTTTTCCATACCTGAGCAACAGATCCAGAAGCTCTCACTGTTAGTTTAGGATATCACCTACTACATTAGCTTGGTGTGACATCACTTCCTGCCTGAGTCTCTCCCTGCAATATGAGCATTATACATGTTGCGTGAGTTTTAAAAAATATTTTTTTTAAGTCATTGGCATATCACCTGCAAAGGAAATACTCCATTGGCCAATACATATGCTTTTAACATGATAATTAAAAAAGAATGAATTCTGGTGCTTACCAAGCAATAACAGATACAGCTCCCAGCTCTGGACAAATGAGAACTAGTTATAGATGATACAAATCATAGTTCATGACATCCTTTTGTATGCCATCCCTGTGTCAGACTGAATACAGCCAGAAGAGAAAACTCAAAGACAATTCAACCAGTGCCTGGCATTTTACTAATAGTAGCTTTGTATTTTCTTGGAGTTATCTAATGTGTCTGTCAGCTAAACCACTTCAAGGAGGTAATACCACAGCTTCACAGCTCTCACTGTAAAAATACGTTTTCACACCTAAATATGAAACCTTTTTTCTCCTCATTTCAAGGGATGCTTTTGTGTCCTCTAGAAAGATCCACTGCTGCACAAGGAATGTGAGGGTTTATTGTAGGATCTGATTATATATTAATGCATAATGATTACTTGAGTACCTTCTTTTCCAATGTAAATCATTTTAATTGGGACTTGATTAGTACTAGGGACCTAAACGGCTCTACATAATTTAGATATTATCCTACCAGTACTTTGTAAAAGGAAGAATTATTCTCTCGTTCCTTGAATAAAAAACACAATACAGAAACAAATGTTTTGCTTGCCTTAGCTACTGCTGCCTGGCATTGCTCACTACAGCTAAACTTATTATCCAAAATTACACAATGGTCCTTCTCCACCTTGCTTAAAGAGATACTGACACCAGAATTTAAACCTTTTTCTACATCTATCTTATCTTTGAATATATAATTTTGCCGTAAAAGTATTTGCAGATGCTTTTACATTACCCATCTGATCCCCCATGTTCCTCTCTGAGGGGTCTGCCATAGTTGAGCTTCAGTAGACTGTTAGCATTAGAAACTCTAACAATTACTTACAAAAGCAGAACTATCAGTGAAAAATGATCAACTTGAGCAATAGGCAACTTTTGACATAAATTAATATTTTGAATAATATTATTTTGGTGTCATTATCACTTTAACTGAATATTTTTAAACATTACATTTTGCTGCCACTTAAGGTGGCCATACACGGGCAGATAAAAGCTGCCAACAGACTGTGTCGGCAGCTTATCTGCCCGTGTGGGGGGCCCTCCGACGGGCTTTCCCGATTGATATCTGGCCGAAAGTCGGCCAGATGTCGATCGGGCAGGATTAAAAATCCCGTCGGATCGCGGCCGCATCTGTTCATTGATGCGGTCCCGCGATCCGACCGCCCGTACTGATCCGAACGTTGGGCCCTAGGTGGGCATATCGGGGAGAGATCCGCTCATTTGGCAACATCGCCAAATGAGCGGATCTCTTCGCGTATGGCCACCTTTAACCAGCAGGATTGTCCCATTGGAATCCCCTACACACGGGCAGATAAGCTGCCAAATAAGTCTACAGGACTCGTTTATAGCTGCCTTTACTCCTACAATAAACTTGTCTGTGGCCTTCCAAAATGTTCAAAAATTCAGACTTCTCACAAATTCCTACTACTCTTTATTCCTCTATTTTGCATTTTAAATCATAATGAACATGCACATAAACAATGCTTTGCATAAGTGTTTACAATATTTGGAACCACCTTAAAGCTGCAAGTCTTTTGAGGTTAGCCTCCTCCACTAGTTTTCATATATCCACCCTGCCAATTGTGCTCATTTTTCTGTCATTGATCAAGTTGCTTCTCGTTGAGTGAGGAAAGTTGATGATCAGCAATTTTCAATCTTGCCACAGATTGTCAGATTCAGGTCTGGACTTTGACATGTCTGTTGCAAGACATTACGTTTCTTAGTTTTAAATGTAATCCATATTATATACCACTTATATGAGTAGTAGAACGTCTCAACATTATATACCTTAGGTTTGGGTGACAAGTCCCTTTACCAAGTTATACAAAGGGAAGAAGCACACCAATTCACACAGGCTTTGATCATGTTTATTGCAGACATTGGGACATAAGCTTTTGGGGACAAACCCCTACCTCAGGTCAAAATAAGGTCCCCAAAAGCTTGTGCCACCATGTCTGCAATAAACATGGTGAAGGCTTAAAGGAGAAGGAAAGCTACAGAGGCATTTTATTGCCAATAGATTAGCTGCAATTGTGCAAGCTAGAATGCTTTATTTATTCTGTAGAATGTTTTACCATACCTGAGTAAACAGCTCAAGACACTCTCTGTTTGTTTAGGATACAGCTGCCATATTAGCTTGGTGTGACATCACTTCCTGTCTGAGTCTCTCCCTGTTCACTTATAGCTCTATGCTCATATTACAGCAGAGAAGGGAGGGGGCAAGAGGAGCAAACTGAGCATGCTCACACCTGGGGCAAGGAGGTTCAAGCTGAACACAGGAAGTCAGATACAGAAACCCATGTGTACTCAATAGAAAGAAAGAAATGCTGTGCTTCTTTTGACAGAGACGCATTACTTTGAGGGTTTACTGGTATATTTAGGTGGACCTTTCTAATAAGGCTTACTTAGTTTTAAACTTTCCCTCTCCTTTAAGCCTGTGTGAATCGGTGTGCTTCTTCCCTTTGTATAGCTTGGACACTATTGGACTTGGAGGCAGTCTGGGATTTGAATGCACCCTACATGCAAGTAAGTGGTGTGCAGCAGTGAATTTTCTTGCTGGACTATGAAGTCCCTGAACCAGACAGTAGCTCCAGGGTACCAACAGAGCCCATCCAGTCAATCCACCTGCAAGAACATGTAAAAGGAGCACATATGACTTACATGCCAAATGATAGCAAATGATGGAAATGACACCAACTGAAATTTTATATGAAAGAAGTTTGTTGATGTATTTTCAATAACAGATTACGATATAAGGTTTGAGAGCATGACTCAAAAGCAGCAACTCTGTCCTCAATAAAGCTTCTTGTTTTTCTAAACAGCCTGTACATTGTTCCCTTTAGGGATGCACCGAATCCAGGCCTTTTTCAGCAAGATTCGGATTCGGTCGAATCCTTCCTGGCCAAAATGAATCTGAATCCTAATTTGCATATGCAAATTAGGGTCAGGGAGGGAAATCACATGACTTTTTGCTACAAAACAAGGAAGTAAAAAAATGTTCCCCTTCCCACTGCAAATTAGGATTTTGGATTAGGTTCAGTATTCGGCCGAATCTTTTGCAAAGGATTTGGGGGTTCGGCCAAATCCAAAATAGTGGATTCCGTGCATCCCTAGTTCCCTTCCTTTTCCATTTAGAAGTAAGAATGAATGTTCCGCATTTCACATGAAACCATTTCCGTTTTACTGTGAAAATCATTTGGAAATGACACAAAATGACTAAGCAGGAATGGCAAAATCTTATTTTCATTTAACCAGGTCAGCAAATTGTACTTATTGTTCTTTTTTCCATTAGTGCAATAGCTACTTCAAAAGTGCTTCATGAGTAAATTAGATTCCAGCTTATACCCTCTGTTTTAAAATTCCTTTATTAAAAACCCTGAAAAAAAAATGAGAAATCCCTCAAGTACATCCTAACCTAGTTTCTTATGGGGAGCTGAATGAAGCTTTTATTTTTCGTGTATCCATAAGCTGCCCTAGATTTGATAAAAATTTTGCAAGCTGAAATAGGCTCATTATTCAGTTTTGTACGCAGATGAAGTTCTCGAAGACAAGAACGGTTACAGTTACTGCTATTATTAGCAGAGGCCTACAGAGGCCACATTTTTGATTATGTCTCAGATGTGCATATCCCTCGGTGAGGGCTTGTCTAGTGTGCTTGGTATCACAGCTGCATAATGCTGAATTACAGTATAAAAGTCTGTGAAGGCATAGTTTCCTTCTTTTGAAACTTACACCTATACTCCCAACATACTCCCAATAGATGCACCACAAAACGCACAGGTTTGCATATTGGCTTTAGTGTTTTTATTCCTCTTTGATAAATAGCTATTATATTGAAAAATGAGGCATATAAAAAATATCATTATAACAAAGTGTGATTAAAATTAGTTTGATTTTACATACGGTGTGGGGCCTGTTAACCAGAATGCTAGGGACCTGGGGCTGGATAACAGACTTCATACCTTAAGGGGCAAATTTTCTAAATTCACACCTATTCACATGAATTTACATTAGGTAAATTCGACCAGTGAATTCAGTAAATTCGATCGAATTGAATTATTCGAATAATTCTAATAAAAATCTATTTGAATATTCGAATACTCAACTATCGAATTACTTCCCCTTTAAATTTTTATTTGACTGCCTATTTCGCCAGTTTCAATCTGCAGAAGTGTCTTTGGCAAATTTTGAGCAGATTTACTATTGGTCGAATTTCGAATAAAAAAAAAATCGAAATTCAACCATGGGAATGGGAATTTAAATCCTTCAAATTCGAAGGATTTTAATTCCCTAACTATTCCCATGGTCGAATTTCGAATTTTTTTTAATTCGAAATTCGACCAATAGCAAATCTGCCCATAAGTCTATTAGATAATCATGTAAACATTAAATAAACCCAATAGGCTGGTTTTGCTTCCAAAAAGGATTAATTATAGGATTAATTATACTGTTTTATCATCACAGAGAAAAAGGTAGTCGTTTTTTAAGATTATTTGGATAAAATGGAGTTTATGGGAGTTCCCGTAATTATGAGCTTTTTGGATAACAACTTTTCATATAATTCATCCCATACCTCTGTGTGTGTGTGTGTGCGTGCGTGTGTCTATATATATATCAACTTTCATATTATGGAATTCTTTAGATTAAAAAAACTAGCATCACAAGAACTGGCGAGATTTGAACTACATACTCTGTTTAAGTAACATACTAATGTAAACAAGTACCCTATGTCATTATTATTATATTATTATTAATATTTATTATATTATCTTTAGGGCTGGCTGGCAATTTATACTGTCTTTGGGTAATTCCTTGGACATACTTTGTCCAGAATTTTCTGAAAGAAAATGCCTATTGTATATTAGATAAAGATATTAACAATATCAGAATTGTGGAGAGTAATTGATTTAGGGTTTATTGAGTAATTGATTTAGACACAAATTTAGTCTGCTTTAAATTTATCCAGATAATCAGACCAATCCAGAAAAAGGGCTAATAAAAAAGGTTTCCCTCTCCCCGCAAAAAAGTATTTCTTAAGTATGTCAAAGTTAACTGTGGATCAGCGAAGATGCAGAAATGTTTCAGTTTTGCTTTGCTCAACTGCTCATTTCAGGGCTCATTAAGGCCTAAAGAAGCCTGGCATGCTAATTTGTATCTGTTCCTACAGCAAATGCTAACATTTAATTCTTTATTAAAATACAATGAAGGTGATGCCTGCTTCAATTTTATCTTAACATTTTCTTAATAAAACGCATCTCTTCCTTTTCCCCGTTCTACTCTTGTATACAGTATGAAATGATCTGGATTCCATTCAGGAATTTTTTTTAGCTGAAAAAGATTGTATGACAAGATAAACAAGTGATTTGGTTAAAAAAAAAATGAAAGTATGATAAAATGTGTTTTTATTATGTTAGTAACTGCTTCCAAGGAAAGTAATACCCAAATGGAATGTGCCTTCATAGGAAAAAAATGGTTTAAAAGAAATGCAAGTGTTACATAAGGAGCATTATTTACAAGTTACAATTGGTCATTAGATGCTAAAAATGCAGGGCAATTAAAGCACAAAAGAGGTAATTTTTTTTATTCACAACAGCATGTCACTTAGGGGCAAATTTACTATTATTCCCCATAATGAGCTCGACCAAATTCGTAATTCAATAAGCATTCGACCATCGAATGCTTATCGAATTGTTTTAGGCTATCATTTTGCTCGCAATACGATTTCTCGATGAATTCGTAGGATTGGACACCGATCGTTCGATTTCACAAAAAAAATTGTGAAATTTCCTTAGAGGGTCCGAAAAATTAGTACGATTCGAACGATCGAACGCTACGATCGTACGAATGGTATTCGAGCAGGTCTCAGAAGCCTATGGGGAGCTTCCTATAGGCTTCTATTGCAATTCGGTAGGTTCAATATGGTGAAGTAGGCAGTCGAATAACTTTAAAATTTTGATTCCTTCGATCATCGAATGATTGAATTATTGAATATACGATCATTTGATCTATTCAATCTATTCAATATTCAATGATCGAAGAGGCCAAATTTCACCTTACGATTTCACGAAAAATTGTACGATCGTTGTTTGATCGAACTTCGATCATTTCACGTGAAATTCGTAAATTTGCCCCTTAGTGCTCAGTGCTTGTGTCCCACTTACTGGTGCACTCTGTAATGAGAGATGGATCAAAATTAGAGCTGCAGCAGGAGGTGAAGCAGAACCCCATCATTATCACATACGGATGCAGGCTGCACCTCTTGCATAAGTTATGGCGTATGTTGGGTTTGTGAGAAAGATGAACTAGGGATGTACCGAATCCACTATTTTGGATTCGGCCGAACCCCCGAATCCTTCCCAAAAGATTTGGCCGAATACCGAACCGAACTCTAATTTGCATATGCAAATTATGGGTGGGAAGGGGAAAACATTTTTTACTTCCTTGTTTTGTGCCAAAAAGTCAAGTGATTTAGCTCCCTGGCCCTAATTTGCATATGCAAATTAGGATTCGGATTCAGTTCAGCCAGGCAGAAGGATTCGGACGAATCCGAATCCTGCTGATAAAGGCCGAATCCTGGCCGAATCCCGAACCGAATCCTGGATTCGGTGCATCCCTAAGATGAACACATCTACTCCATCCACCCCACTTGGATAGAGTGCTGCTAAGTTCTGCCCACAGCAGGTGGCGCTTCTTTCAAGAGGCATGCTGAAGGCCTCTGTACTTTGAAAATAATATAGGACACAGTGTGCAAAAAAAAAATGGCCAATTTTGGCCAGTGTTGGACTGGCCCACCGAGACGCCAGGAAAACTCCCAGTGGGCCCAGTTGTCAGTGTGCCCTCCTGCTTCTAAGCATTTGGCCTATTTCATGGTCATTTCCTATTTCTATGAGAACAAAGAGGCTAAATAGATAGGATAACAGATTATATCATTTAAAGAAAAGAAACTAGGAGAATAGAGAATCAGTGAGAGAAGAAAATTGAACTGAGAGTGGGCCCTTGAGCTTAAGTGTTTTGTTGGGCCCCTGGTGTCCCAGTTTGACACTGATTGTGGCCTTGTTTTGCACACTGACTCCTACGTTGTAAATGACCCATCATTATCAAGCCCGTGAACAACTGATTACTACTTTCTAAATTCTATAATTTTCATTTGCCCCATCTGCCATGATCAGGGGACTTCCCAAGGTGCCACTCTCAATTTACATTAGAATAACTATCCGTATCTATAGAATATCCACAAACACGCAGATTAACAGCTGGCAACCCCCCCTACCAGGAATATGCAATATTTGTATTATATTATGCAGGAGACATGGTAGCTGGTGCACCTATTCACTTGAGAACAGAGAGACCACAAGTCACTTTAAAGGAGAACTAAACCCTAAAAATGAATAGGGCTAAAATACCATGTTTTATATATTTAACTCATTGCACCAGGCTAAAGTTTCCGCTTGTCAATGATCCAGGACTTCAAACTTGTCACAGGGGGTCACCATCTTGCAAAGTGTCTGTGACACTCACATGCTCAGTGGGCTCTGAGCAGCTGTTGAGAAGCTAAGCTTAGGGGTCGTTGAAATTATCAAGCAGAAAATGAGGTTTGTCTGTAATAAAAGCTGATGCTACAGGGCTGGTTATTAAATTCTGATGCTAATTGCGCTGGTTTCTGTGCTGCCATGTAGTAATTATCTGTAATAATGACTAATCAGCCTTATATTGTGCCATTACTTTTCTATGTGTATTGTATATTGTGAGTGGGTCCCTAAGCTCAGTAAGTGACAGCAGCACAGAGCATGTGAATCAGTGAATCAGCAGAAAAGAAAATGGGGAGCTACTGGGGCATCTACTGGGGAGACACAGATCTTTACTGCTAAAGGGCTGTGGTTGCCTTGGGCTGGTACACAAGCACAGAACATAATGTACAATATTTGTAGTCTACTTCTTTAGTTTACCTTTCCTTGTCCTTTCACATAAAACAAGTTGAGAGAAGGTTTGAATGACCCTGCCAGCTTAAGGTGGGTGGGGATATGGTCCATGTGAGTCACAGTCAGAAAATCATGGCTTTCTGTCAATCTGTGGAATCGGGTACGTCTGTATAAAAATAAATATACATTTATTTTTGGCAGAATCCTGGATGTATTTTGTATTTGCTTGAATACGTGTTGTTGTTTTTTTCATGGAATGCCTATCGCACACTTTAGTGTAAACACTTGAATTTTCTGCTTATCATTTAGTTTACCTAGAGCATATGAGTCAAAGATGTGTTTGAGCCAATGCTATTGCTGTCTGTTTCCAAGTCTGAGAAAGGATTGTACAGGAAAATATACATCATACTGAATGCATGTTCACAACTGTCTCAACACATGCCGCAGCAGTTACCATGTCAGTGTGACACAATGCAGATGGCATTTGTTTGCTGTTAGGAATCACAGAAACCATGCCAGAGTGCCTTGCCAGATTCCAAACAAAATATCAGGCCTACAAATGAAAGCTAGAACAGTATATTCTTATGGTGCATGCTGCAAACAATGTCTTATTTAGGTTAAGTAACCCTATTCAGTGTACCCCAGTACAATTTCATATATTCAGGTAGTCATATTCTTGCCTGTTATTGCTTACAAGCTGCATCCCTCCAATAGTGTTTTAAGGCAGCAGTTCACCTTTAATTTAAAGGGATTCTGTCACAGGAAAGCATGCCTTTTTTTTTTGTTTTACAAAATGCATCAATTTATAGCAATCCTCCAGCAGATTCTTACATTGAAATACATTTTTCAAAAGATTTTTTGATATTTAATTTTTATATTTCACATGGAACGACATTTTCTTAGTTTCCCAGGTGCCCTCAATCATGTGACTTGTGCTCTGAAAAACTTCAGTCACTGCTGCACTGCAAGCTGCAGTGATATATCTATCCCCCCCCCCCCAGCATCATACCAACAGAACAATGGGAAAGTAACAAGATAACAGCTCCCTGGCACTTGCATTGTTAAATTGCACCCATATCCCACCTATTGGTAGATATAAGAATATCACGCAGTAGTAAAACACCCAAGCCTAACCTGGATTCCTTCACTTGTATAGGAGAAATAATAGCTTATCTGAAAGCAGTTCCATAGTGAAGTGCTGGCTCATTCTGAAAGAACATGACCAGGCACATTGACCTGAGATAACTGCCTACACCCCAATATTACATATAATAAAATACATTTATTGGTTCAAGAATAACATGTAAGTTAGTATTAAAACTAGGGATGTACCGAATCCAGGATTCGGTTCAGGATTCGTCCAGGATTCAGCCTTTTTCAGCAGGATTTGGATTCGGCCGAATCCTTCGGCCTGGCCGAACTGAATCCTAATTTGCATATGCAAATAAGGGCCATGGAGGGAAATCATGTGACTTTTTGGCACAAATTTGCATATGCAAATTTGGGCTCGGATTCGGTTCGGTATTCGCCCCAATCTTTCTGGAATGATTCTGCCGAATCCAAAATAGTGGATTTGGTGCATCCCTAATTAAAACAGCATAAAAATCAAGACACATCTTTTCCAGACATTAAGAAACTGGGAGGTACTGAATAACAGCATTTCAAACAAATTGGAGCACCCCATAACTCATATGGCCAAAAACCAATGTTTTTGCTACTATATGACAAACAACAGTAATGAAATCCAGAAAGGTACTGTTGGGAAATGATGACATTTAATTTTTAACCATCTGCTTTTTTTTTTTAAATGTTTATCATGTATATTATTTATCACAATTTGAATTGATCTGCTTCATGTTTATGCACCGTACATAAATATCTGTTGAAATGCTGGCCCAGGGCTGTGGAGGTCACGAAAGTGAAAGTCTTTACTAGCACAAAATTGGATTGAGTCAGACATAGAATTTATTTATTGGAGCATTATTGATTGTGCTTGTGGATGGTTCCATACGGGGCCATAAATATTCCAGATCGTTCATCATAAATAACAGCAGCAGTCATAAATCTGGGACTACTGTCCAGGGCCCCCCTCTGACCCCCTTCTAATGTGTAAATGTGCCCCTCGGCGTGCCTGCGTGATGGTGTGGATGTGTGGCCTGTGTGGAAGGCCCTACGGGCATGCGCAGATGGCGCTTCACGGTGCCTAAAATAATTTATTTTTTGTAGATTGCGACTGCCGAAGGGTCGGGGCCCATCATGTTTTTTCACTGTCATGCCGGGCCAGTCCGACACTGACACCCTCTGTTCTGCTTTGCATTCTTGCTATTGGGGAGTGGGCTGGTCTATATTAGATAATGCAGTGTGATCATTGCTTTGAGGATTGTTTGTTAAAAGCACTGGAAACACCACCTTTATGTAAAGTATTTTTGTTTAATAGGGGCTTCAATTTTAGTCATTTGTAATGCTGATGATATCTTTTTTTTTTTTTGCTAAAGCTTAATTAGGGACTACCAGACAATCAAAATCAAATTGCTGACAATGAAACTGTAATGTTCAGGACCACAAATAGTGCTACCAAGCACTTTACATTCAATCCTCCGAAATCCGTATGAGAGTGAGAGCTTTATTGCCGAAGCTTTCTAAGAGTGGAAAACAGGATTACTGAAGGGCGTGCACCCATTCCTACATATTCCCCGTGTTCCATATTAATTTTGTTTAACAGAACTGCCGGGCTACAATAACCCTCTATCTGAAAGTTAAAAAGGATTTAGTGTATGAACAGCACTTATTATAAACAGAGTACAAAATCACTTACACTGGCTGCAATAGCTAAAGTTCCCAGGGCTCATTAATTTCTTTTACCTCTAGCAAAAAGAGAAATCTACAGTCAGC
>CM044436.1:96012434-96031056 GCA_024363595.1 Xenopus borealis
GGATTACTCAATGGCACATGCTACTAAAAAGTATATTATTATGAAAATAGTTTATTTACATGAATCAGGGTTTTACACATGATCTCTTTTATGCAATATCTTTTTATAGAGACCTACACTGTGTGAGGGGTATAGTTTTCCTTTAAAAAATATCACTACAGATAATAGGCATATGGATTTGGTATCATAGGGAATTTAGTACCTCTCTACACATGTAAAAAGTACACACTGTTTGTATATATTATACTTATCAATCAGTGACTGTTTGTTTTACTCATATTTTACTGTAGATATTTCACACTAGACCAAATTAAGGTCAATTACCAGGGTCGGGCCAAGCTAGATGATAACCCTAGGCAACCCGTCTTCATCTGCGCCCATTGCACACACCCTCCAATGTACAAACCTGAGCAGGGGTGGAGGGCCAAAGATTCTAGAAGATTGTGGCAGGAATTGAAGGTCTTCCATGGTCTGAAGTAGGTACAGCATCCCCCAGACATTGTGCCCTAGGTATGTGCCAATTCTGCCTACCCCTAGTTCCAGCCCTATCCCTTACACACGGGAATTTGTTTCTGCTTCATTTAATCCTTCATTAGTTCCACCACTGGGGGCCGCAGCAACAACCGCAGTCCATGCTTCCTGATCAGGCTGTACTCATTTGAGGAGAATGTAAGCAGCTGAAGCATTTTGGACCCAACCCCCAGCAAAAAGATGATAGGCCAATTTCCTATGCTGTGCAAAAATTCCCAGTGAAAGAAAAGAAAAAGGGTGTAGCTCTGCATTTACAGCCTGATTAAACAGCTTCAGAGACTATTATTATAGTGTAGCAATAAAAGTGACTATTATTAATGACGGCTAGCTTGTGAGTTTCATTGAGTCATGCTGACCTGCTAATTCTTAAGTCTGATCTTTATTATTTCAATTCCACCTGTTATTATATCGCACTTTCATGTTTTATAGGTGGTACTGCCTCACTTTGTTTGTTATGCAATCATTTATAATCTAGAATATTTATAGTATTAGATAAGTTACCAGTATTGCAATTATCCTGTGTGAGCTGGAGGTAAAAGTGTCTATTGCTTTGCAATTTATTAATTTATTAATGAGATTCCTATTGAACTTCTTTCCAGTAGACGTTTTAAAATGTGTGTTATAGACATTAGATTATATTTGCTCACAACGTATTTGTGCATATTTGTCTGTTAGTTTTATGACAGGTTTGTAGGAGAAGTATTAGGTCAGGGGGTCCCCAACCTTTTTTTGGTCCGGGGACCGGTGTAGCAGCAGGGCATGGTGTCCCATTCTGGTCGCCGGCGTGTCCAATAGGGCGTGTTGGATTAATTTCGGTGGCCCAGTTCAGGACTGTCCGCAGACTGGTGGTTGGGAACCCCTCTCTTTCACAAGAGTCAGCATCACATATAAAGTGCCCATATACATGCCAATAAATGCCAATAAGTTGGTCCCTCCAGGGTGAGCTATCCATCCCTCTGCCACCAGGCTCCAATAGTGCCCCCAGCCTCACCATGGGAAAAACACAGCTGGTATAACAAAATATTGGCATAGAATACCGTCAAATGGGAGCTCTATTTTTCTGTGTGTTATTTATTCTTAGTAAGAGGATCTACGATTGCATTAAATGATACTGTGTTAAAAAAAAAACTGTAATGACTAAAAATGGTGTCAGGAATTCATTCTGACCAGACATGGGTGGACAAGGGTTTTGCTGACAACGAATACTAACTCCATGCCTGGTTAGTATACTGATCCTTTAAACAAACTCTCATTGAGTAAAGCGTTAACAAGGCAACACGCTCAGACCTTCTATTCTTTTATATCTTCAGTTTACTTTCAAAGAGAAAGTGGAATAGTTCATCTGCAAAATAATGTTCTCACACTGCCGTGTATCCAGATATGTTGGCTCTGACATTAGGAACATGACATGTTGTTTTATTAAAGGAAGGAAGCCAGGGTTCGAATTACGGGATTTGGAAGCACATCTTCAGTGAAATAGCTCCAGAGGTTTATTTCCTGTTTCCTTAGAGGTCCTCGTCTGCCCTCAGCCAATGTGTTATCCATGTATAATTCCTGTTATCTGTTTTTCTCCTCCTCGGGGAGGACACGGATGTAGAAAGCATGTGCTGAATCTTTCCTCGTGCACTCACAAAATCAAAATTCCCGGTCTTACCCTCCCCATTTCTGTAGGGTTCATTCAAAAGCTAACATTAAAGGTAACACTGAGAGAGCGATTATATAAACTCGTGTTATAAAGGCATTTGAGGAGATGGGTGTAACTAGGCCCCGGACTGACAATATGTGGGTTCTGGCAAATGCCAGAGGGGCTGCTAAAAAGTCACTATTTAGTAGCCTGGTGGAAGCTGTTTGATCCTTTGTGTCAGCTGATTGGACTTCTGTGTACCTGAAATGCCAGGGCCTTTTTTGATTATCAGTCCATCCCTGGGTGTAACTTCTGTTAAAATCAGATGAACTAGTCATGATAATGTAAAAAAAAGTACAGTGCATTATAGTGATGTACACTCCCATAACCTCAATATTTTATGTTGTAAGTATGATTGGTGTTCATGAAATAGAATGTTGGGTGTGAAATGTAGGCCAAAGACTTTGTTTTGAGGAAAGAAACTTGCATCATTCACATACTAGATTTCTTGTAGTGGAGTCCCCACTAGATGGGGGGCAACAGACCAATACAATGCCAAAAAAGTGAGAAGTTTTTTTTCCATACACTGCAGATGTTACATCAGAGCGGACTCAATAGAGAATATGACCTACATGACTTTATTTGAGAGCAAATAAGTTTTAGACTTAGGGGTGGCTCTGGGACTGTTATTAATATGACACACTACATAGTAGAAACATGAAGCTGTGACTATGGTTAATGGACTATTGTAAGAGTATGTTGATTATATCAGAGAGGTACATAATGCTGATCTGAACCATGTGACTTATGTTGGTTAAGTATTCTAATGAACCCTGCTGTTGTGATATATATATATATATATATATATATATATATATATATATATATTAAACACCATGTGGATGTGTCTATTGTTTGTTAATTAGCTTTAAATAGGAAATTATATAATGAAGATAGATAATGCTTGAGAAAGAAGCGGAAGCCTCGAAAAGTTGAATGTATACTTGGATGAATAAAGACTTTTTTTCTTTTTAGGAATGGAAGGATTCTGGAATTTTTTGTTTATTATATAATTTGTCCAGGAATATGGACTATGTCTTGGACTGGTAGAGGGCTCCACAATTTGTTTGTATACAGTATATATATATATATATAGCTATCTATTGAAGGAAAACTGCACTGGTGGTATATATATATATATATATATATATATACGTTGGGTATGCATATATCTAGGCTGGTTTTATATCTTAAAACTTCTTACTGAAAAAGTCACCTTCAAGCTCTTCTTAAGAGTGCACAATTACAATACGCACTGCGCAATAACGATTTCCAATGCAATAACCATTTAAGGAGCAATATTGCATTGCGGGATGTGGATTTTTACTCTTATTGGTGGGCAATGTTTTGCTCTTAGCGACTTTAATTTCATTCCCCCCTTTGTCTCTCTGAAGTTTTTGTAATTGTTGATCCGGGGCTGGTCTTACTGGGAATCCTCAAGAGTAGTGTATGACTAGGGTTGCCATGCCGCAGCATTATGCATCCCAACCTGCATTCTACGCTTACACGTGTCTGGTGGGTACAACCTCATTTAAAAGAATTGCATGCTTCTAGGCCTGCGCTCCCCTGTAACAGCAAAACGGAACGCAGGGGAATGACCATGTGTAAGGGCGCTTAGCCAGGAGGATGAAATTATTCTGTTAAACTGCTTTGTTTACCTTCCCCTTGCGAGGGGAAATTCTGCAGCTGCTGGAAAACAAATCCTGTTGTATGAAGTTGCCTCATTTGCAGCCTACCAGTGAGTAAACCCCCACAAAACCTATTAAAATGTTGCACCTTGCACCACAAGCCACAGTACAAATGGGATTCTTACCTTGACCTTTACATTCTGTATAATGTCGTAGTAATAACACAATGTTGCAAGTAGCCTAAATCACCTAATTAGCCCTATCCAGCCAGCTTTTACTAAATATGGACCTCTGCTCATGAAGGCCTACACTATATGAAAAATGAGTGTTTGTGTTACAATTTCTTGAATAGCTGCCAGGGATTAAAGAGCTTCTCTCACCCTTTTCTTCTAGATAATTACATTTCTGCTTCTCAACGCAGTGCTTGTGGTTAGGCAACGACAGCCTGGGAAGCCCCCAATCATTAAAGTGAAGGATCTAAACAGGAGCAAGTAGCTCACTGATACCTCTTAAAACTGTCAAGATTTTCACTCTTTCAGAACTAAATTGGGGTACATGCAATTCCAGTCCTGCAAGTAGACCTGTGCACAGCCTTGGAGCTAATGTTTTTGCATTTTATGGGGACTGGAGGAGCATGCACGCCAACTTTGCACATAGATACAAATTCTTGGTTTCATTTTGCTACACAATGTAATGACCTTCAACCTATGGTTTTGATTTTGATTTACTGACCTTAAAAAGAATGTTTTCCAATTTGTGGTGTTTTAGGGACAAGTATATATTCCCTGAGGCAAGATTTACAAATGGAAGAATGCCAATCTCATTTCATATCTGCAGTGTGAAGGAAAAGAGCACCTGTTGCAAACCAGCAAAATGTTAGTTAGTGGGTCCTTACTACAGGTTTATCATGGTAGCAGCTGTATTATGTTGGGTTATAACTATGGCTCACTGTGGTACAAGGACAGCCCATCTTCCTATTATGCTCCAGCCAAAATACAGCTGAAATATTTGTTCTTAAAAATCAATAACCATAAGCACCGGTACATGCGCCTTATAAGTAAATGCGGACATTTGCTTTAAGTGTTTCACTGAGTATGTGTGATCTGAAGTACTAAAGGCAGTTGTTGATTCTTTTACTATAGACTGGACACAGCAGGTCTTTTCTACCCTAACTCTATCACCGACAGAAGGGCTGGTCTGTGAGAAATGCCTCGTTCTTCTCCGTTGAAATGTGTTAGTCAGAGGCTCACAGATGCATAAACAAGCCTGTCAGATTTCACTCATGTTCATAATCCAGCACCTGCACTTTGTTTATTTATAACCCAGTCACTGAATACAGCTCTGTAGTTATCAGATAAGGGTAAGGCTTGAAAGCGATGGGATGTGCTGAATAGACTGAAAGAGACTGACCTACATGCTGACGCCAATGTGTCATAATAAATGCAGCTCTGGCCTTCAGGCAAGCTTTTAAACTTGAAGAGTCTCACACCTGTTTATAGGTTTATAATGTGCATTTGTTGACCCTGTGTAGGGCTGCCATTAGAAATCATGGAGCCCTGTACAACAATATTTTCAGGTCCCCCTGGGTCCCGCCCACCATAGCACCCAAGCCTCACCTCTGATCCCACCCACTCCACAACAAAGTTAAAATACCACACAGACATCAGCGGTGAAAAAAGTAACCCCCTCCCCCACAGATATTGATGGTCAGGGCCCCCTTATAAGTTTTTTTTTTTTAAAGCATTGGTGACAGGGCCCCTTTAAAAGTTAACAAAAATTGGGGCCCATAAAAAATTTTTTTTTTAAATTAGTGGCAGGTCCGGATTTGTGTTGCTGAGCACCCTAGGCTAAGGTGACCGTATTTTGGTCGAGAAATCTGTGGACACTACAAAATAGTCCGCCCACTTTGGGTGCCGTGGCAAATTTTTCTAGGACACACCCACTTTTAAAGCCACACCCCTTAAACCACTCCCATTTTCCTGTACACACCCACTAAATTCTTGCATGCTTCAGCACAAAAAATAAAAGTGACTTACCTGTCACCCATAATAGGTCAGTAAGTTTCACAATGGCTAAGGTAACTGACTGTTGGAAAAGAAGTCAACTGGGCTACATCAATATATATATGAAATAACAGTCCATTCAAATAATGCCTTTTCAGATTTTTATTAACTCACTGGCCTGGCTGTCTGCTCACCTCCTGACCTGCACGCACTGTAAGGAATGCGCTGGTGCGGAGTGTTACAGTTGTGCACTTTTGAAATCTTTCCTGGCTCAGCCTCAGCAGCAGTAAATAAATGAATTGCCCCCTGAGTCTACTCGGTCTGACTGACAACTGACTGTATAGTCCCATCATACTGCCCGCCTGGCCTGGCCATACCATACTGCTCACCTTCATGCACGCACCACTGCCGTCTCTCTCACCCCCTTTACCTCTGCCGCCATGTAAGTAATGCGCTGTTGCGCACTTGAAATCTTTATATACTATGGGGGGGAATGTAATTAAATTCGCAAAGAGCAAAAGAATGCGCATCAATAAGATTAAAAATCCACATCTCGCAATGTAATATTGTTCCTTAAACTGTTATTGCATTGCGAATTGAGCACTGCGACTTTTCATTGCGCTTTGCGAATTTTAATTGCACACTCTTATGAAGTGCTTGAAGGTGTCGTAATCTTTAGGAGCAAACATAACGACTTTTTCAGTAAGAAGTTTTATTACATTGACTGCGCATTGGCGCAAGCTGTAAAATTCGCAAACTCTCTTCCACTGTCGGAAGTGGTCGCTAAACAGTTTCCGGTTTCGCAAAAGCTATATTAAATTCGCGAAAAGCAAAAATTATTCGCACAGAGGCATAACTTTTCGCATTGCGAATAGTTTTTGCCTTACCGACTTATATTACATTCCCCTAATTGACTCTTCCAGCCCTGCCCCCTCCAATATTGGCACCCAAACTAATAGCCAATCAGATTGGCACAGATGAGAAGCACTGACTTATGATTTGACTTTTGATTGACATTTCAGAGCTCAAATCAGGTTAGTTTTTACACGGGGATTTAGCAGGCATTAAACAGGGACTTTAAACCATATGTCTAAAAAATGGGTCATAAAGCCACGGGAACAGCAGCTCTGAAACGGGGCCTGTCCCTGTGAAATGGGGTCGAATGGTCAGCTTACCCTAGGCCCACTGCCGTTCCTCGCCCACATACTTTGCCCTTTATTTTCATCGTCAGAACCAGAGCAATGGGGATTGGTGCATGGGAAATTTAAAAAACGAAAAACTATGTCCTGCATTTCCCCAGTGTTTTTGAACCAATGTGGGTGTGGCTGGGCAGCATGCCGCCCCCTAAAATCCTGCCACCCTAGGCCCGGGCCTAGGTGGCCTTTCCACAAATTTGGGCCTGATTGGTGGCAGGGGCCTATAGAGTATTAAAATAAAACAAGTTCAGTAGAATTGAACTTGTGGCTTCAGGACTTCAGTGTCAGCTCCTTTCGTGACATTGGGTATTTTCGCCGCTTCAAGACTTCAGTGTCGGCTCCTTCATGACTTCGGGTCTTTCTGCCGCTTCAGGACATTCGACTGTTCGGCACTTCCACATTCAGCTGTTTGGGACATCAGAAAGTAGCACGTGTTTGATGCTCGTAAAGGGGGGGCCCAGCTCTTGTCGCCCTGATGGCGGCTTTGACCCTGTATTACTGTATTGTGACTGTTCATCAGCAAATTAGTGCTTATGCAAAATATTAGCTTGTACTTAGTGACACTACAACCATCTCTTGACAAGCACTGATATTATCATACCTCTCAACATTTTAAAAAAAGAAAGAGGGACAAAAAGAATTGCAGAGCACAGCATGGCGCATTGTTCTGACCACGCCCATTTTTGTGGCCACACCTCCAAATTACCATGTTAATTTGGCAGTTTATGAAAGTTTGAACATATTGCTGTGGTTTTCATGTGTTTTTACAGTTTTGCTAATGAAGGTAATGCCCTTTAAGCTGCAAGTCACAGTTAAAGGGATACTATCATAGGAAAAACATGTTTTTTTTCAAAATGCATCAGTTAATAGTTCTACTCCAGCAGACTTCTTCTACTGAAATCCATTTCTCAAAAGAACAAACAGATTTTTTTTTTATATTCAATTTTGAAATCTGACATGGGGCTAGACATTTTGTCAATTTCTCAGTTGCCCCTGGTCATGTGACTTGGCCCAGCACTTTAAGAGGGAACTGCTTTCTGGCAGGCTGTTTTTCCTTCTCAATGTAACTGAATGGAACACAGTGGGACATGGGTTTTTACTATTGAGTGCTGTTCTTAGATCTACCAGGCAGCTGTTATCTTGTGTTATGTTGTGATATCACTCCAACTTGCAGTACAGCAGTAAAGAGTGACTGAAGTTTATCAGAGCATAAGTCACATGACTTGGGGCAGCTGGGAAATTAACAATATGTCTAGCTCCATGCCAGAGTTCAAAATGAAATATAAAAAACATTTCAAACTTCAAAACTTTGCTCTTTTGAGAAATGAATTTCAGTGCAGAATTCTGCTGGAGCAGCACAATTAACTGATGAGTTTTGAAAAAAACATTGTTTCCCATGACAGTATCCCTTTAAATTGTTATTTGTTGTTAATTGTTTCTTTGCTTATTTTAAATTGTTGCAAATTGTTATTTTGAACAGCCACACACTGTCTTGCTGTACAACTACAACACTCTGCAGACAAAAACAAAGTGGTAAAGTAAACCCCCTCGAGGGACTCTGTAAACATAATGAAATCCACAGGAGAACTCAGTCAGTGTAATTGAGTGTAAGATTTATTTGCCCTAAAATAGAGTTTCTAGTTTTTTTAAAAGCCTGTTTGTGGAATCTGTGAGTGTCTGCCGTTTTCTCCTCCACCTTGAGCTGTAGGTCTGGGGCATGACCCCAAGTATTGCTGGTGAGGTACTAAACTTATTGGTTTTACACTAGGATTTGTTTTTTTTATATTTAAGATTTATTTGAGTTGTACAGCAGTTGTGGCATATCATACAGTATGTTGGCCAGTCTTAGTCTTTTTAAAAAAAATACTGTGGAACTGACTATTACTGCAAATCATGCTAATATAGGAATAAAACACATACTCATTTTTACATGCCAGTGAGAATCACATTGTTCCATTTATTTTCCATGCGAAAAAAATAACGTTGTTGAGACAATTCCCATTAACTGCTATTGAACTTCATTAGGTTTCACTTGCCAAGTTTATTCTAGTTACTTTTCACAGGTTTTTCCTTTAATAAATCCCAACTATTTGAGGTTCTGAAGAATATTCTTGAGTTTATACTCTTGCACTGATGGGTATTTAACCCTTAAAGCCCTTAAATAACTTTAGTTTCTAATGATAGTATATAGTAGTCTCCCTGTATGTAAAAGTTATACCTGTCAGGTGAAAGTCTTCCATGTCCAGGCCCGGATTTGTGGAGAGGCCCCCTAGGCCAGGGCCTAGGGCGGCAGGAAGGATTTTAGGGGGCGGCATGCTGCCCAACCACACCCACATTGGTTCAGAAATTTACATTTCCTATGTGCCAATTCCCGTTGCTCTCTCCCAATGATGAAAATTTGAGCAAATAAAAAGGAGTGGACAATAGGGTTGCCACCTGGCCGGTATATTTGATGTTTGATCCCAATATTATTAATAGGAAAAATATATAGGAAGGCCGGTATTTTTTTTTCAGGAAAAGATGGCAACCCTATTCTACAGGGGCGACAAACAACAGCGGGCCTAGGGGCGCCCGCTATGTAAATCCGGCCCTGTCCATGTCATGGTATAGAGAGAAAGGGTTGATGGACTTCTAATAGAAGCTACTCATTGTTTTGTAAACTGTACCAGAGGAAAGATTCCTATGACACAAAACATGAGCACTCTGCTTCTCAAATACATATTGCACTGAGCTCTTTTTCAATTTACATTGTGTTATTCTGTTATTGAGAAATACAGATGAAAATCACAACCCACTGTCAAAACTGAATCTACAGCAGACATATATACCTTTCCCATTTGGAAGGCACTCAGCGGCTTCTGGCAGTTAGCGGGATCCTGGAAGATGCAGATCAAAAAGGTCTAGAGGGCTGCCAGTCGCTCATCCCTGCAATAAAGGTTACAGTTATACAAATATTTGTATCAATATCAAGAGCAGTAAAATAGCAAAGGCAATAACAAAACGGAGGAAAACTGAGAAGTATGTAAGTATACAATGCAATAAAACTCATTATATCAATAGTATATTTGACAGCCTAATTCCTCTCCTAAATTTGTTAAACAAGGTCCCAGATACAGGCAGGTTTTATTTTTTTTAAATGGGCGCTATACAACACGATAATATCTTATTCTAATGCATATTTATATTACAGTGTATTAATATCTATTGCAGATCTTCCACAATGGCACCCCCCTAGGCAGTCTAAAAGCAATGGCACACATAAAGCCAGCTGGGGTACGATATGGAGAGAAAGCTCATTTGCTTTACTTGACTGTCCTGGAATTCCAGTTTGAAGGTCAATTGGCTGGCATATGGAACCTTTACTGGTTCATATAGCAATATTTTCATTTATTTATAGCACTATTAGGTTAATAGGTATGGGCTACCTTGACCAAATATTATTTTATTATTATTATTATTATTAATAATAATAAATTGTATATATATATATATATATATATATATATATAGCCCCAACATATTGCGTAGCGATGTAACGTTAATGTGTTTATACAACTAAATCACATGAATTATATGCATAGAACATATCAATACAGGTACAAAAGGTGAGGAAGGCCCTATGTAGAAAGCTTACACTCTAAAAGGAAGGGAGTAATACACAAGGTGTGGGAGTGGGCAAGATTGAATTAAGTGGGTGGGAAATGTGGTACTATATGTGGTATTGCATTTGGTAGCTAAGCAGAGTGAGGGTAGGCTTCTCGAAAGAAGTGCATTTAAGAGATTTCTTGAAAGCAGAAAGGTTGGGAGAAAGTCGGACAGACTGTGGGAGAGAGTTCCAAAGTCTTGAAATGCGAGCATGTGAGGAGGTAATGAGTAGCAGGTTGAGTAACAGGTCAGTAGAGGAGCGTAGTAAGCGGTTGGGTGAGTATATAGAGATGAGTTCAGAGATGTAGGGAGGGGCAGAGTTATGAAGTGCAAATATTGGGCATCTAATGGGTACTAGAACCAAAATATTCTGATAACCACAGATCTATTGGGAGGAACCTTACTCTGCAAAAGTAAAATAAAAGATGCCAATTAAATTGTTCCCCTAGTGGCCAAATCATGATAAAAGTGTTGCAATGGATGCCCACAGTCTACGCTATGCTAAGGGCTATGGCACACTGTGGTAGGTGGCTTTTTCAAACCAACCAAGGTCAACTTGCCTAAAACAGTGTAATGTCCGCTATCCTGGGTAAAGTCAGTTATGAATTCAACTACTACTTTACTTTGTGTGCACATGAAGGCATGCATATTGTCACCTTCTTGACTAAGGTTGACAAGTTGCAATTTTGATATTTTATTCCCTAGAAATCACAAACATGGCGATGTCATATCATGGAGGAATTTTAGCAACAAATAAGATATTAGCATACAGTACATCATGAAGATGAAATGTAAGTACCTGACAAAGTTTGTTTTGCATTAAAATGTTTAAGGCTGTTAAAGTCTGGCTACGGTGACAAGGACAGAGGAAACAAATGCACGGACAGTCATACATGGCAATAGACGTTAAATGTGTACACCAGAAAATGTGCTCATTACTGAAAGCTCCAATACAGAGTCTTTTTTTCTTGCAAATCAATTGGCCATATTTCACAGTTGCATCAATCACATAAAGCAAATATGACAGCAGTAAAGGTAACATCAACTAATTTCTACAGTCTGGCATCTTGTTGTAGGTTTATAAATGACTCCCAGCAGGAGTAATGTTAGTAATTCACTGTATAATGACTATCTCCTGCAACATGGCTATTATCCCTGTAGCAGCTGGTGGCACAATGCTGTTCCCTCGAGGGTTTCCAGTATAAATAATACACTGTATTATGCAGGCAAGACCCTTTGGCTAAACATAGATGCATCCATGAGATATACAGTACATCTCAAAAAGATATGCAGCAGTTAATGATCAGGCAGCTTTCAACAAAACATTAACCTTGAAACTACAAAGGATAACAAATACTACTGGGGTGTAATAGATGTAGGTATTTTTTTCCACCTTCCTAACCACAGATGGAGCATACAATTATGCATTATACTACATAATGTAGCAGTCAGGGACTTTCTGCATGTGAATGTTTGTAATGATAAGCTGATTGTTTACCCCACATCATGTATTATTGTAATCCTAATGGCGCGTCGTCGTTCCAGTGTTCCTGGAAATCATAGAGCTCAGGTCTCAGTACATTGAAAGTATTGTGAAATTCACTGGTGCAAAAATGAGCCTGTCACACATGTGCTCAGGTTTCCTAAGGCCCTAAATTTTAGCACCTTCATTTATGCATTAATAACATGGATGCTGAATACAGAGCTGCAGATATTGCAAACGTGTGACCCTACATGGCTGTCAGCTGTGACGGAATATCAGGGATACTTCCAACTAACTCTGACTGTTTGTCTTAACCTTTAAACAGAGATTTAGACTGGATTTCAGTGTTGCTAAAAGATATCTTTCTTACCTGCTGGCCATTTTCTCAGCTCAATACAATAGATAGGAGTTTGAAAAAAAAACTTGGCGACCAGTGCTCTGATAAACTTCAATCACTCTTTACTGCTGCACTGCAAGTTGGAGTGATATCACCCACTTCCTCCCCCCCCCAGCAGCCTAACAACAGAACAATGGGAAGGTAACCTGATAACAGCTCCCTAACACAAGATAACAGCTGCCTAGTAGATCTAAGAACAGCACTCAGTAGTAAAACCCATGTCCCACTACGTACTATTCAGTTACATTGAGAAGGAAAACAGCCTGCCAGAAAGCAGTTCTCTCCTAAAGTGCTGGCACAAGTCACATGACCAGGGGCAGCTGGGAAATTGACAAAATGTCTAGCCCCATGTCAGATTTCAAAACTAAATATAAAAAAATCTGTTTGCTCTTTTGAGAAATGGATTTCAGTGCAGAAGTCTACTGGAGCAGCACTATTAACTGATGCGTTTTAAAAAAGTCATGTTTTCCGATGACATTTTCCCTTTAAAGGTTTCCTGGGCTTGTTTAGTGTAATGTAGTGGCTGTAACATATACTTCTATTATACCTTTAACTTTGCACCGTATGCAAATTAGGCATCGCTAGCGTAAATGCGCTGGTGAAGTTACGGTAGCGCTACTTCGCTACCGTTCGCTGCCCTGAGCGTAAAATTGCCTGGTGAAGTGCGGCAAAGCTGTCGCTAGCGCATTTTCGCACCTTAGTGAATTTGCCCCTTGGTGAGCAACATGTTGCTTACAGATCACTGGTTGGGGATCACTGCACGACAGCATGGCTTCCTCATTTGAGTGTATGGTGATATATGACTCTATAAGGAATTACTATGGCCTTTAGCCTACCCAAGGGATCTAGAAGATTATTTTTAGGACATTATGCAATTTATGGAAAATGAATATCTCATTTAGACAAAGATTTGAATTTATTTTTTTGTCATGGTATTTCAAAATGCTAGTCATTTTGCCTTTTGTCTTAGAATTTAGCAAAGATGATGAATGTGACTTCTAATATACAGTACAGGATATATTATCTGGGACCTGGGGTTTTCTAGATAAGGGATCTTTCCTTAATTTAAATCTAAAAAAAAAACATTAAAACATAAATAAACCCGATAGGATTGTTTTGTTTCCAGTATTGATCAGGAGCCACAGGGGCATAACTAGAGATGAAGCAGAACCTGTGGTTGCAGAGGGGCCTGGGAGGAATAGTGGGCCCCAGGAGACCAAAATAAAGAGCAATTTCAACATATATTGGTAAAACTGGACAACCTCTGGATATGTTGGGGGTCTAAAATTAATTTGCCGTGGGGCTCAGTATAATCTAGTTATGCCACTAAGGAGCCACATTATTTCATATAATATATGGCACTAGCATAACAGTACCAGGCAGTACCAGAAGTGTCAAAATAGCCCACAATGCAGTGCTATTCAATAAAATGTAAGAAGACATGCAATGATGAATTAGAACAAAGAACCTTAATGGGGTTTTTTACTTAAAGGGACAGTAACACCAAAAAATGAAAGTGTTTTAAAGTAAAGAAAATATCATGTAGTGTTGCCCTGCGCTGTTAAAACTGACCTGTTTGCTTCAGAAACACTACTATAGTTCATATAGCAATGGTGTAAAATGAAAAATGGCTATATGGCACAGGATAAGCAAAGGATAACAGAGAACATTGTGTTCTACAAGAGCTTATCTGCTGTGCAACTTGAGCCTTTTCTCCTTTGAATGGCTCCCCCCATTTCAACACAGCAGTTTATTTATATAAACAGTAGTAGTGCTTCTGAAGCAAACACAGCATTTTAAACAGTGCAGGGCAACACTGCATTATATTTTTATTTCTTTAAAACAATTGAATTTTTTGATGTTACTATTCCTTTAAAGGGGTTGTTCATCTTCAAACAACTAGTTGGTTTCAAATAGACCATCAGAAATAAAGACTTTCTCCAGTTACAGCAACACTGGGAGGAGGGGTCGCCGACCCTGTAAAGTGTTCTAAATTGAAACATTTAGTTGATACATTACTTATCTTTGTCCCTGCTGAGCAGAATCTCTGGGTTTCATTACAGGCAGCTGTTAGAATTGATACAATAGTAATACTCCAGAGATGCTGCTGAGAATGGATCAACTAAGGGGCAAATTTACAAAATTCACGTGAAATGATCGAAGTTCGATCGAATAACGATCGTCCAAATGTTTCGTGAAATCATATATGCAGATTTGGCCTCTTCGATCATCGAATATCGAATAGATCGAATGATCGGATATTCAATAATTCGATCATTCGATGGTCGAAGGATTCAAAATTTATTTGACTGCCTACTTCGCCAGATTGAACCTACCGAATTGTAATAGAAGCCAATGGGAAGCTCCCCATAGGCTTCTGACGCTAAGTCCTGCTTGAATACCATTCGTACGATCGGAGCGTTCGATCGTTCGAACTTTTCAGGCGCTCAAATTTTTTCGTGAAATCGAACGATCGGTATCCGATCGTACCAATTAATCGAGAAATCGGATATTGAGCAAATTGATAGCCTAAAACAATTCGATAAGCATTCGATGGTCGAATGCTTAACGAATTTCGAATTTGGTCGATTTTATTTTGGGGAATAATAGTAAATTTGCACCCAAATGTTGCAAATCTGTAATGGTTCTGAGTCTGCACCTGAATTACTGAGCTGCCAGACTCAAACACCAGAGACACCAACATTCAACTTTAAACTTACAATTTGGAAAAACTGTAAAAAAATAAATAATGGAGGTAATTTAAAAAAAAGTCTTTAGTTCTTAGGAACTGAAAACAAATGAAATGAAAAAAAAACTGTTTGGAAGGTGAAAAACTCCTTTAAGTCCAAATTTTTCTTGCTGGAATTTTAAAGGGGAAAACACAATTTTTCTGTAGTAAAAAATGAAAGTTTTTCAAGATTTATTAAACCCAGAGGCTGCTAAAGTCTGAATAAAAAAAGTACTCCATCTCAAACCTGCCGAGGTCAAGTCAATGGCAGATGTCCCATTCACAATTGGAAGATATCATGATCAGAGCTGAGTTTTGTACAGTAATCAGTTTTCGAGGCAAATCTGAAAAAAAATTGTACGATTCAGATTTTTTCATGATTTTATCTAGTCTTTTCTCGCACCAGATTTTTTGAGTTAAGTTATTAATAAATAAGTTAAAAATGTGAATGGGAGTTTGGTAGAAGTGGTTTTAAAGTGGACCCGTCACCCCAAAAAAATATTCAAAATCCTATTTAATCACATTAGTCAAGCAAAATGAACATTAATTACACTATATAAATTATTTTAATCTTGTTTTCTTCAGTCTGGGAATTCATAATTATAAGCAAGCAGGCAGGAGCCATTTTGTGGACACTGTTATTAAGGCAAACCTTGCATCATCTCAGAATCTTGTTTGTGCACCAGAATGGGGGACTCGATGTCTATCCCCATGTCCTGGCTACACAATTAAATGGTTAAGAGAACTGGGAGGAATGTGTGGAGAGCAGTGACATCTAGGAAGTGCTGAATAGAAAGTGAAAGTAATTATATGCCCCGCCTCTATGCCTAAGGCATAGAGGAGTGGCAGACAATATTTAATTGACAGCTGGGATTTTTAAATTAACTTAAAACAGCTATGAATGATTTAATAAACATTTGAAATTGGATTTCATATTTAATTTGAAAAGGACTTTTATTATACAGATTTTTGTGTCTGGGTGACAGGTCCACTTTAATAAAATAATAACATTAACATTTTAGTAAATGTTCCTTAAATCTCAATAAATTTTGTAAAAAATATATATATTTTTTAATAATCAAAGAAGACATCAAAAAATAAATGGAGCATTTTTCTTAGCCCTGCCCTTTATCTTCCCGTTTAACTACTAGCATTTCACAAACATTCCTTTAGACTGGACAGTTCAGGACTGACAGTTCAAACTGACAATTTTACACTGAAACCGATCCTTTAAAGCCTAGCAGGCTTTTGTGACTTTTTCTGTGTAAAAAAGTTTTAGTCAAAAAATTTCACAGAACACTTAAAAAAACTTTTATAATAAGCTACATAATTCTTTACAGTGGGACCTTCTGGTTTGGGCATGTATGTGATCATAAGACAGAAAAAATCTGTACCCAGAGTTGGACTGGGCCCAGACCCCCTCCACCGGCCAAAACCCTCTCTGCTGGCCCTAGAAAAAAAACAATTTGCGGTGCCGCACAGCCCCATTTGCGTATACATGCCGAGCAGCTCCATTCACTCATGCGCAGCATGCAGGGGTCCTGGGGTTTGTAACCCGCTGGGTGGAACGCACGTGGTGTTGCTGTGGGGGGGCCCTGGACAGTAGTCCCAGTGGGCCCTGGGCCCTCCAGTCCAACCCTGTCTGTACCTCTGAGCAGCTGTTGAGTAGCTAAGCTTAGGGGTTGTTGCAATTCATCAAGCAGGAAATTAGGTTTGTGTCATATAAGCTGATGATACAGAGCTGATTATTTAATTCTGATGGTAACTGTGTTAGCTTCTGAGTTGCCATGTACCAATTAACTAAATTATTTGTTAATAAACCATTCATTGTGACTTTTATATTCTATAAACTCAGGGTGGCAGCCCCTACACTCAGTAAGTGACAGCCCCTACACTCAGTAAGTGACAGCCACACAGAACATGTGCAGTGAATCGGCTAAAAAGAAGATGGGGAGCAAAAGCAGCCCAAAACATAATGTACAACATTTCTGACCTATTTAGTTAAAATGTAATTTTCCTTTAAGGTGGAATAACTTTAGGGGTGGGTTGAGCAGGCTACTTATTAAGCTGAGTAGTAATTTCATTAAACACAAAATACTGTATTCACACCTATCCTTGTCCCTGTGTTAGAATTATTTTGAAATTATATTTACCTTTATTTGTATCTTCCCAAACCTCATGTTAGATATATGATTACTAACTCTGTCCCCTCTATTAAAAAAGACTGACTCTTACAAAGCTAACAATGGGTCAATAATATTTTGTGTGATAATAATTTATTCTTAGCCCAGCAATGGAAAAAAGCTTTCTCTCTGATGACACATTAGCCCAATACCACCTTACACTAACCAAGATAAAACTGGATTCCAAAAGGTTTCCTGCTTGCTTGAGCGCTTCACAAATTTCATTGTGATATACCCATAAATAAACAACAAATCCAGTAAGACTGAGATTAAATTTGTTCCTATCTACAGAACCACATTGAAGAAGACAACTAAATCTCACATAAGAGGTATCAGAACAAGGGTCAATACATATATATTAAAATGTGCATGAAACGCACAACAGTTTGTATTTGTGCAGAAACCAATAGCAACTATTCAGTGGTTAGATATGATCTGTCTTGTGTTGCTTGATTATTAAAAGAAAATATCTGGTTGGTTGGTGGCTAGGAAATATCACACAGAACAAAGGGGAACTGTGCTACAAAATATGTTGCCGCTGTATAAATTCATGTTAATAATAATAATAATAACTGATGTAAAGTGCAAATACTATTGAGGAACTGCAGTCAAAGCTTAATACATCCTATAATACTTAATAGTTCATCTATATCCTGAAAAGCAATTTTACAGTTGGCACAATTCCCAAAGTGACTGGCTTCAAAAGTGTTAAGGAAAATTTAATTTAATTCAGGCTTCAGTTCTGGTGAGCTTCAAAGGAATGCTGTGCCCCCAGTGGGATAAGTGCTGAAAATGCACTTGTAATCTCTTCTACTGGCTCTTTTCTGAATATTGCCTACTATGTTGATAGATGATTTAAAATACCAGAGACAACATCTGATACAACTGATCATTTAAAAACACTTTAGTGCACACAGATTGCTTTTGGTTGATATGGATGCTGCATTTTTTAGTAGACAAAAAAACCATAAACTGCTTCATTGACTTGTACAGGAATTGTTTGGAAACACATATCAGGCAATACTTACCTGGAGAAGCAGACTGCCTCTTTTTGAGGCAACTGGCAACTTCTTGTAGGTGATTCACAACAATGTTTTATTTTTTGAGTATATTTGCACCATCTTTTGGCATTACTTAAAAGTAA
>CM044436.1:96035101-96047177 GCA_024363595.1 Xenopus borealis
ACTCTTCTTCCGGGTGACTAAGCTCCCTGAACTGCCTTCCCGCCAGCTAGAATCTAAATCACCGGCGGGATGGCACTTGGATCACTTCACTTTCCGAAGTCGCCTGAAGTTTCCGGGCGACTTAGGAAAACAAAGCTCTCCAAGTGCCATCCCATCAGCAATTTACATTTTAGCTGGTGGGGAGGCAGTTCGGGGAGATCAGTTGCCCAGGCAACTAAATCTCTCAGATTCTTGTCGTCTGTCTCTGCCCTAAGAATACTTTTTTATTTTTAATTACGAAACTGGAGTGTTTACAGACATCCAAACAATGTCCGCGAAAAGAGAAGTATAAATTGAAGGCTCTCTTCTTTCTAGGGAAAGCTAGGGAAATATGTATTTAGATAGCAAGGAGACACTGGATTCACATGGTTTATTGCTGCTCTGCAGAGTTTTGTCCTACACATGCACAACACTTCCTGTAATAAGTACATGTAGTGCAAGCTATATGTCTATTTAGTTTATAAATAGCAAAATAAATTAACATTTTGACAATGAATATTTTGAATATCAGGAGAGGGCTTTAGCCTAGCAAGCTGAATGGATGAGCTGACAAGTTGTATTAGTATTGACTTTCCCCTGCATTGCATCAGTTCTTAGCTCTTTTTACTTATATGTTGCATACATACAAATGAAAAAGGCTGAATAAAAGTGATTAAATACTAGGAAAATAGACCATGTACAATACATTCCTGTAGCCTGTTGTCACAGACCTGGATTTGACTCCTGGCTGTTAGAAGGACTATAAGGAAAGACCCTCTGAAGCCCGGCCTTAGGTCTCCGTAAAACCAACCACTGCCCTCCTGCCTCAAACACGTGTTTATAGTAATTATTTTGCTTCCTGGCATCATGGGGGAAAACCAGAACAAAATATGTGTATAGAGAACAAAGAGCTATGGGCATCTTTTTGTTTTACCAAAAACACCTATTATGTGAAATGCAGAGATGGAATCATTGCAAGATGCATTACAATACGACATAAGAAAATGCAGATGGAATCATTACAAGATGCACTGCAACATGACATAAGAAAATGCAGTATCCCCATCAGAGTCTCTTGTACCTTGCTTGGTAGGTTTGTATTGTATTTCAGTTTTTGTGCTTGATAGGAATAACAGGGAGGATTAGCTTAGGCTGCTGTCAGGGAAATACCATCTATCTGACTGGGGAATCCCTAAACATTGTAGTCAGGGTAAGCACAGACAGCAGAGGCCCAAAATAAGAAAAGAGTGTATAAGCTGGAAAAAACTGGAACAAATAAACTAAAAACAAGACAGGAACACAGTGTTCAACAAGAACTAGGGACAAATGCTACAAAAATCAAGCAATAAAGTGGGAAAAAAGAATGATTAATATATTGGGTGAAAGGAAGGGTACTTATACCCTAATAGCCAAGTAGGTCACTGGAGGTCATTCAACACTTCAGATTGTTGCACAGATTTGCAAAAGGTGAGGTCAGAATGTATGTCTTGCTTTAGGATTATGGCAAACCAGGGATTTTACCACTGGTGTATGTCCACTTCAAGTTTACATTTGCCCAGTGTTACTAAGCCCCAGTGAGATCTGTAGCATTTGCAAGATTCCCTAGGCAAGTACCAGAAGAGGAAAGAAATAACTTTCTGCTCTGTAGATCTCCTAAGGAGAAGCAATCCATTTTTATTCTCCCTATCCCCACACACAGGACTGGACTGAGAATCAAAATAGGCCCTGGCATTTCAGGTACACAGAGGCCCAGTCAGCCCACATAGAGGCCCAAACAGTCCCCACCAGCCCACTAAACACTGACTTTCTATGGCACCTTATAGCAGCCCATCTGGCATTTGCCCTAACCCACAGATTGCCAGTCCGGGCCTGCCCACACATTTGACCTTCATATTGAAACACGAGCATACTATAAAACTGGCTGCCTAAACAGCAATGTGTAAACCAGAAGTGTTACCCTTTTCATTATTTATATGAATAATACATACAAGGTCTAAAACTGGAATGTTGTTACACAGGCAGTGGAACAAGTATGGAAACAAGATAAAACTAATCAGAATGTAGCTCAAGTTACTCATGGGAAGTGGGGGGGGGGAAGCTCAAATATTTGTCCTGGGCCCTAGAGAATCTCCATCCTTCATGTAATTGAATGCTGTTTCACTGCTGTGATTCTAAGTAGGTGTGCTGCAAAATGTATGCTACTGTGTGTATGGCATGATTATCCCTGTATTTAGACTGAGAAATATGTTTCTTTTCTAAGTGTGTCAATTGGATTCTCTTTAGCTGTAGCAGGGTAACTCATAAGCAGGTCATATGGCTGCCATTTGGAGTATTCATGTGTACAAAAAACCTCTCACAAATGCAGTAATCTCTACTGGAATCTAGCACAGCCACCCCCCCCCCCATCTTCCTTCAGCCGTGCAGTTGCTTATTTGTGCCCACAATGTTACATATGAAGATCAGAGCGGATTGCAGGTTGCGGGCAGACCCGGACTGGCCATTTGTGGGTTAGGGCAAATGCCAGAGGGGCTGCTATAAGGTCCCATAGAAGGTCAGTGTTTAGTGGGCTGGTGGGGGCTGTTTGGGCCTCTATGTGGGCTGATGGACCTCTTGTGTACCTGAAATGCCAGGGCCTATTTTAATTCTCAGTCCAGTCCTGGTTGCGGGTATGGGTCAGGTACGGGTCCCAAAAAATGGACCTGCGCAGGACTCTAGCAGGGACACTATTCAACTCATTAATCACTATACTTATATAAAGTACCTGAACAGGTAACCAAATATGATATAGGAAATGTTTGTTCACTTTTCCATCTTTTCTCTGCCCAAACCAAACCTTATTATATACTGTTATTTTATAACATAGGAGGATTAAAAGGCAGAGAGGGGAAAGTAAAATGGCCCCATGTGCCAATAATTAACACCACCACCACCACCCTTGCTGTTTTATGAGAAATCTCCTACAAAAGTCTTGTAGCAGCAATTTGGACCTAAACTAGTTCAATCCATCTGTGGTCCCCATTTGGTTATATACTATGGTTCTCATACCCTTATACATGAGTATACATAGATACAAATCACTATATTTGTATAATGCATTTTTCTTGCCAGAATTGCATTCCTGTAAGCAGACAGAAGAGGTTTGTGCCCCCCCCGGAAAGTTGTGCCCTAGCCCTGCTGGACCTAAGGGTAGGCAGAAGAGACGTGCCTAGGGCACAACTATAGGAGGGTACTAGGCACATACCTCTTCTGTCTGCCTAACCTTATTCCAGCCTTCTTTTTTTGTTTGGGCATCAGCACAGTGGCAAGCTGGGTTTTGCAGATGGGGGCCCCCAAGAGAGCAGACATGGTGGGCCTCAAACCCCCCAGTCCGACGCTGTTTATATACAGTATATGTATGTCACTTAAATAGAGAAAGAGCTTATAACCATATTGCTTCAGCTGTATTTCCAAATAACATTATACAGAAGTGTTGAATGTATCTAATAGCCAAAAGGTGCATCACACTGAGCTTTATAAAGGTGGCTATACACTTAGTGTTGGACTGGGATGCCAGGGGCCCACCGGAAAACCTTAGACCAGGGACCGACCAGAAAACCTTAGACCAGGTGCCCAACTTTCCAAACTATTATTCCTTCTCTCCTCACTTAACCTCTTTATTCTCCTATTCTTTTAGATCTACTTACAATACTCTATTCTTCCATTATTAAGCCTCTTTTTCCACATAAGGAAATAGGGAATGAACATGAAACAGGCCAAATTGTTAGAAGCATGAGGCCCACTGACACCTGGGCCCACCGGGAGTTTTCCTGGTTTCCCTGTGGGCCAGTCCAAAATTGCATACACGTACAGATCCCATTCCCTGATATGCCCACATTCAGGTGGGTGATATCGGGCTAATCTGATTGCGGGCCCTAGGGCCCAAGGATTGAATTATAATGCAGCCAATAGGGGCAGACGAATTGCAGGACCTCAAGATCATACAGATGTGGCCAAGATCTGATGGGATTTTTAACCCTGCTTGATTGACATCTAGCTTTCGGACAGATATCGAACGGGGAAGCCCGACTGAGGGCCCCACACATGGGCCAATAAGATGCCGACACGATCTGTCAGCAGCTTTTATCGGCCCCTGTTTGGCCAGCTTTTTTTTTTTTTAAACAATTAAAGACTTGAAAGATGAAGGCACAGCCAGAGAGCAGAGAACAAGGAATCAGCTTCCGTAAAAGTGCTGTTCTCATGCACGTGATTATATTTAGCCTAATCTCTGGGCTTTAGTAAAGTAATTAAATGAGCCCTCGCTGCGCATATCATGCACGTACCCAGGCAGTTTCTGTAGTATCATTGAGCAACGCCTATGCACCCTCTGTTATGTAATGCACCACAGCACAAGACTTAAGGAAGCATCCCATCATGCATCACATTTTGTGCAATCAAAGGTTGTGTTATGTAACTGCAGTAAGGGCAGGAGTGCAGAATGCCCTTAAATGGCAGCCATTTCACGTGGAGAAAGATAACATTACTCTGTTTATTCCTGTTAACCTTTCTTGTGCTATTACTGTTTCACGTTGTAGGTGGCATAAATCTGAGAAACGTGCTTTAATTCGCACAAGTTATACAGCCAGAAACAGGCAGCCCATTCAAAAAAATGGTTGTAAATTATTCTGCAATGTTTACACCAACATCACAATAAGGGAAAATTTAAGGGGTACTGAATACACACTTTTGTAGCACAGAGAAATAACTCATTCTGTTCCAAGTCCAAACAAATAACACTGTGCTGGGGAAATGACCCTCTACTGATCCTATCATTTTAGAGCAGATAACAGGGAAGTAGCAGCTATTGGATGATTTCCGTTGCTAGGCAACCAGAAACAAGGTGGGAGGATGAGCACAGAGAAGTCCCATGAGAGAACAAGGGGACAGAAAATCATAGAAATAGGAGGAAATGTGAAATTCATTACCCCTGTATTAAAGGGAAAGATCACCCTGAAACTAATTGTTCTACATTATAAGAAAACATTACAAAAAAAATTGGAAATGGTCTGTATTTTTTTTTTACAGTTTTTGAATGAATTGCATTTCTATTTTGCTTTCATCTGTCCTGCCTTTTTTTTAGCCATACCTTACAATGTGTCATTCTATCCGCTTGCCTGGTTGCCAAAGCCTTGTGCCTAGCAACTGGGGGGGGGCAGATAATAGAAAGTAAAAAGTTGAAATGAAGCCCCTTTTCATTTTTAAAAAAAAATTCGACCCTGCTGGCACTAAAACCCTTCCCCCCACCCCACCAGGCTATTGCCCCTAACATGTAAATTACCCCAAAGCGCAGGTCCCATTCTGCCGCACCTTCTTCTTCATTGTCCCAACAAAATTTGCGGCGCATGCACAGGAGGACACATTTGCCGGATGCGCATGCGCCTGTAGTTCACAAAGTTGAATCGGAAAATTTTGTGAACTTCCGGCGCATGCACAGTAGTACCAACCGGCAAATGTGTCCTACTGCGCATGCACCGCAAACACCGTCGGGACAGCAAAGAAGCCGGTGCGACAGAAGATGGCGCCCTTAACCTTCCAGAAGGGGACCTGTGATTTGGGGAGGGAGGGGTTTTAGCACCACAGGGTTGAATTCTCCTTTAAGTGTTACTAACGGCTATTTTGAAAATTAATGCAGTACCCTATATCCCTTTGTCTCAAATTGTGTTCTGCTGGAATCACTATAAAGCAACTCAAAAATCATGCAAGAACTTTAATGAGCACCAGAAATGTGTATCTTCTATTGATGATGATGTCATGCACTGGATCAGTGATGCCACAAATGTGCAATGACATCACGCAAAGTATTCTGCTGAAATAACAAATGACATCACTTCTGAATCCTTCCATGGCCCCCCTACCCCTCAGCTCCGTCACTGGATTTCCTATGGAAATCCATGGCGGAGGTTAGTGAGGTTTTTTTTTAAAAAAAAATAGGCACCCCTAGGGCACAGGCCCTCGGGCCTATAAATAAACACGGCCCTGTGACTATGCGTATTCAACAAAATGCTAAACCTCGTCTTGGCAAATGAACACTGGTGTACTTTCGCCAGCATAAATTTATCAGTATGAAAGATTTTTTTGAGAATTTTCTCTAGCTTTCTTCCTACTGAAACTTCATTAACATACTTACGCATTTGTCAATTTAAATAATGTAAAGGTTATAAGTGATGTCGGTGAAATTGCAGGAAGTAGCCACTTATTATTAAAATGTCCAAGGAAGCAAAATAAAGACAAACGGGATCCTCTATGGTCTTAGACCAGTGATCCCCAACCAGTAGCTTGTGAGCAACATGTTGCTCTCCATCCCCTTGGATGTTGCTCCCAGTGGACTCAAAGCAGGATTTATTTTTGAATTCCAGGCTTGGAATTGAGTTTTGGTTGTATTAAAAACCAGGTTTATTGCCAAACAGAGTCTCAATGTAGGTTGCCAATCCACATATGGCTTACTAAATGGCCAATCACAGCACTTATTTTGTACCCCAAGAACATTATTCCTGTTAGTGTTGCTCCCCAACTCCTTTTACTTCTGAATGTTGCTCACAGGTTCAAAAGGTTGGGTACCCCTGTCTTAGACATAAGCCTGCCTTAAAACAAATGGGGCATGAGCTTCATACGGATAAAAAGATTAAATAACATGTATAACAGTTACAACTTGTAAAAATAATCCCACATTAATATCTGAAAAAATGTATTTTTTCTGACTTTTTTGAAGTACAGGATATGATGTCACTTACCTAATAAAGTTGAGTCTATAGTTTCATTCGCCAATCAGAACCTGGTGAAATAGACTTTAGCCAAAAGGGTAACATACACTGTAGACAAGTTCCCACACAATGTGTGGATTAATGATCATTCGCCTGGGTGAAAATTCGCCAGGCGAAACAGCATGCTTCTGTGCTTTTTCGCCAGCAAATTGTCTTACACGCCTTTTAGTAAATAGTTAACGTTGTTGTGGATTGTCATTTTGGCAAATTTTTTCCAAGAAAAGACAACTCGCCTATTAGTAAGTGTGCCCCAAAGTGTCAACCAGAGGCCATCAATATCCAAAGATTGGTCTCCTAATATGTTCAAGTGAATTTACAACAACATTTTCTGCTACTACCTTTAGATTTGTATTTTCTTAACTCAATCCAAATAACATATTATTTGCTGTGACTTGTGGGCTAATGCATTTTACTTTTTAATGGTCACCCTCGTTAAGATCTGCCAGTTCCTCAGTTCTTTCGTGTCTTTTCTTAATGTTTGGTTCTCTCCTGTACTAAGGGTTATGAAGAGCATATGTTTTTTTAATTTTTTTAGAATCAATGTATTAGCTCCTTGCATGGTTTATAAGGCAAAGGGATTTTTGATATATGATTTGAAGAGTATCTTCCTAAACACTTACTTTATTAAATGTAAACCATATACATACAATTGTACCATCTTCTTTATTACAGTGCCAACATTAGCTGGAGGATTTGGGGTGTATCTTGACACTAATTTATATTGCAATGCATATAACTTTGTTGCCATAGATTTGTATAACGAACCCTATTTTTGTGACCTTTTTCCAGAAACCATTTCTAATTGAACTTTTACATGGCATACTGGAATTGCCAGTTCTTTGTTCTTTATTAAATGTAAGTGTGCTGCAAATTAAAGTATTTTGGTTTTCTTTGGAGATGCACTTTATTAATCTGCAAATACCATATGATTAATAAAAGATCTATATATAGAACGCAACTTTGGCATGTAAAATCCAAGCACGTCATGTAACACTCTGCATCTGTAATACCCATAGGGGATTGCATTCTTAGCATCAAATCTGCTCATGTCTAGTCATAATCTTTAAAAAGCCACCCAGATGTAGGTCATATTGCCATAGTAACCATGACAGTGAGACACAGCGAGAACTAATAATACCACATATGCTTTTTAAGAGGAATGTTCATACTAAACATTAGAGAAATGTCTCCTAATTAATGGTAGGGCTAATCTTATTATTCCCTTAAACAGTAGAGATTATAAGATACTTTTTAGCTATTATTATTATTTTTATTATGTATTTTTAAAGTGCCAAAATATTCCACAGCACTGCACAATCAATGGGTTTATTCAAAGAACAAAAGAACATACACAATGACATACATAGCAACCAATAGCCGATACAAATGCGAAGAGTGCCCTGCCAAAATAGCTTACAATCTAAAACCCTGGTGTATTAATACTTGCATAAATACAGCAGTACTAGTTGTTATACACAGACCACAAGACAGAACTGCTGTTGTCTAAGAAAAGATATTATGTGCATACAGTGTCCTTACATAGTTACATAGTAAAATCAGGTTAAGAAAAAGACAAAGTCCAGTTCAACACCTCCAAATGCTTCAAATAAAAGTTATTTTCCTCTAGTCTGAAGATGTGGCCTCTGGTGTGGTGATCCTCTCTATGTGTAAAAAGGTCCCCTAATATTTGTCTATAATGTAAAGTTTAATCATGTCAATAAATTAAAGTAAATTTTTATTTCACTGTCTAGTTCACCAGTTTCATCCTACTGAATTGCATTTCAAAAATTTTGATTAAATAAAAAAATGCGATTGGTTAAAATCGGTTGAATCGATCGATTCGAACGATATTATCAAACGATTGAATTTTTATATTTAATTGCTCGACCAATCAAATTGTGGAAAAATCCTTCTAATTCGAATGATTTTTATTCTCTAACTATTCCCATGGTTGAATTCAAGGGTTTTTTAATCCTCTAATTCGACCCTCAGTAAATATGCCCCTTAGTGTACAATTTACATTTAGGATCAGATTTAGAAAATTCACGTGAATAATTCGAAGTTCGATTGAATTTAATATAAATTAAATATAGAATATAATATAAATGTAATATAAATTATAATATAATATATATATATATATAAATTGTAATATAATTAAACATTTAATATAAATTTTATATAAATTCGAATATTCAAATTCGAATGATTTGAATAAAATTTTATTTGAATATTCGATGGTCGAATACTTCCCCTTTAAATTTTTATTCGACCACATACTTCGCCAGGATCAAGCTACCGAATTGGGAATCATTAGCTGAGATCGATGAAAATTTATTTATTATATTTGATCGTTCGAATTGCGGTAAAATCCTTCGAATTCGATAGTCGAATTTGAAGGATTTTACTTCCCCACTATTCCCATGGTCGAATTTCGAATTTTTTTTTAATTCGAAATTCGACCATTAGTAAATCTGCCCCTTAGTGTATATTATTTTTGCCAAGGTACATAACCTTGGATTTGTCAACATTGATATTCATATTAAAATCACCTAAATATACCATGTTGTGCAAAAACGGCATTTTTCTTTGAAGCAGCATGTAGCATATTGAGACTGATGATACTGATCCACACTATTCCTTTCACTCAACTGACCTATTGCCCCCATTATAGCAAAGCAATTTTTGTTCTAAGCCTTAAGGTGGCACTGGAATATTCTACTTCTAAAAGCAAATTGTAAAGTGCAAAAAGTGGTGCATAGTGCCCCATCTTTTTAACCTTTCCCTCTTTTTTTATAATTAAGGCTTTACATTTTTGTTTAAAGGCCCAATAAATTTCTCCAGTGCTGTGCTTAAAACTATGTACATAGTACACGGTGTATGTTATTAAAATGTTGCTATTTCTCCAATTTTTATTTTCTTTGTATTGGTGTTAACTAATAGTTTATACCAAGGAAACGCAAGCCATTGACTAACTGTAGGATTGTTTGAGTGTATTTATTTAAAGGATCCTTATATCATATGGCTGCCACTACAACAACATTTTTACAGATCAGATTGCAGTTAGCACATCAACTGACACCCTTATTCCTCTCTACCCTCCATTACTATTCTATATATACACAAGCACAAAAGTTATATATAGCCATACACAGGTTGACATCATCCAGGAACTTCTGACTGGGGAGACAACGGTCTATTTAATCAATATATTATCTGCAGATGGGAGGAATATGGAATATACTGTATCCATACATCCAAAGACTGTTTTCCTCTTTTTTTAACCAGGTGATACATTGCTTCTGTCCATAAGGATATTGTTAAGAGAGATCATTGAATCACATTGTGTGTTCCTGTAGTGTAATGCAAAGCTTTTGTTTTTCAAGTGACAGATTAGGTTTGGGGCAAATGCATGTCTTCCACACCCTGGCCAACCCTTCATTCAGCTTCAGTCAGATCCTTACTGAATAAGCAAAAAAACATTTATTTTACCAGTAGAAATACATTGCTAAAACGTAGTTTACCCCTACACTAAGCTTAACAGAGGTCACTGCAAGCATGGGACTGTTTTTAAAACTGGAAACCCTAAAGGGAGAATACATTTCTTTCAATCACAATCTCCTGAGGTTACAAAGATCGACAGAACACATCTGTATACCTATTCCACGTGTCCTTCAGCCCCAGGAGTGAGAGGGTGAGGCTAGTTGATGCACAAATTGCATCTTATCCCTGTACTTAGAGTTGTATTTAATTCTCCTTTTAATAATACATGCGCCGGGCTGCTGGCATCTAAAAACGGACGTGCGCGACCAAAACGAGATGCGGCGGCATTTCAGGAATTTTTCGCCGTTTCACAAATTTCTGTAGAAATTCGCGAAAAATTTTGATAAAGCGAAATGCCGCCGATTCGCCCATCACTACTTAACTGCTGTTGCCTAGATACCAAATCCTAAAGAATTATGAGGCAGTTTATGACCACAAAACTGCAGTTGTTGTTAGGTCATGCAAAACTGATGGTCACTAAGTTGTGCTGACCATTGAACACAATTAATATTTTTTAACCCTGGATTACGGTCCTCATCAATCTGTCCGCAAAGTCAGGATATGCACTCACTACATACTGGCTTCAGTGAGTATATTTATCATGATTTGCCAGTTACCGTTATACAATATGTTCAGACATAACAGATTGTTTTGCAATTTAAGTCCTGACTTTTTCTTGCTGTCATAGATCAGTTCATTACTGCAGACACAGCTTTTCGTGTAGCCTCTTACTAAAAACCTGGTGACTCTGCAGTCTCTTGTTTATAAGCCAAACTATTGCAGCAGTTTCTTCTTAAAAGGGAACTTCAGCTTAGCGGGTTATTTAACAAAATCCAGAATTTTTCTGATTTTTTTTTTTTAAATAAAAAAGTCCGACCAACCTAGAAGCCAATATTTGACTTAAAAAAAAAGCACGGTTTAATCGGATCAATAAAATCTAGTGAAAACACGAACTGAACGATTTTGTTCCAGAGGTTTTTCCCATATAGTACAATTTTGGGGCTCATTCCAGCACAGAAACTTACAAATTGGACAGGGACCTCTCCTATTGACTTAAATACAACCTTGGCAGGTCTGAGATGGCAACTTTTTAGATTTGTAGTATCAGACTTTAAGAAATCCCAAATCCCATCATGTGATGTCTAGAGTAAGCTTAAGAAGTCACAAATGGTCTTCATTTTAAATATATTTCAAATTTATAATATCTGATGCTATGATCTCTATTTCACCCTAGGCAACCTAGCCAACAATGTCGCCCCTCGACTGCCAACGCATGCACAGAAGCGCAAGCGCAGAGGCAGCACAGGTGCGCATGCATGAAAGAGCGCAGGCGCCAAGGCAGCACTAATACACATGTGCTGAAGGAGCATGCGCACACTCGCAACTTCTGGACACAGCCGTCCGAACTAGGGGAAGGCGTCAGAAAAGGTACGTGCCCGGTGCTCCTCTAATTTTTTGTTTGGCCTAGGCACGTGTCTCTTCTGCCTACCCCTAGTTCTGGCCCTGCATCTAGCTAACATGATATTTATATATGCAATTTATATTTTAATTTTGTTTGGGTCAAATCTGACGATTAAAAACAAATACTGACTAATATAAAAAGCGATTATACAGAAAGCTTTGAATTATGGATAGGCCATCTCCCATAGACTCCATTTTAATCATATGTACCTCGTACTGGATCCAAACTAATTATTGGAAGCAAAACCAGCCTATTG
>CM044436.1:96047633-96061461 GCA_024363595.1 Xenopus borealis
GCCCAGGGGGCCCTGAAAATTTTGTTGTGCGGGGCCCCGTGATTTCTAATGGTGGCCCTGACAATACATATGCAAGCTGTATTTTACAGATCAATAGCAGTTTATTATTATTATACGGCTTGGACCAGTAGTTGGATTTCTATATAGATTATCCAGGCATTGTTTTTTTCATTTGTTTCTTTAAGGAAAGACATTTAGTTCTGCACTATGCAGGCTGGAAGATATAAGGGTGGTAAAACATTGATCAAAAGAACAGCAATGAAAACCAGAGCAATTATAGAACAGAATACGGTATGTTACATTTTTTTCAAGCAGAATCAAAGGTAGACAAGATAATAAGAAAGTAATGATAGGGTTCCTTTGAACTTTGCTAAAATTAAAAGGAAAATATTAAATTCCATGAATCTTTTTGGTAGATACCACTCATCTTTCTTCAACACTATGATCTCTCTCTCTCTCTCTCTCTCTCTCTCTCTCTCTATCTATATATATATACCACTAAAAGAAGTACTGAGCTATATGCATATAGTTAGTGTATACTTGCTACAGTATAATTATCTTAAATGTTTGTATGTACACACAATCACAGATCATCTATGTTTCACGTATGTTTCACTAATACTGAGAGAGTTGCTTTCATTACAAATTCACTTTAGGAGAGGTCATGTAAGTGTTGCTGGAGCTTTAGGGTGAAACTGATCCTCTCAGCTGCTGAAGATATTTTATTAAGTGCCGAGGGCCACTTTCAAGTTTCGTTTGGAAGATACAAGATGGCAAGCGCCTGTGGCTATTTTTAAAACTGGAAGTCTGAGTTAGTTAGTAACACGTATGAATTTATAAAGAACATGGAGCATCAGGAGCTGGCGATAAAATATATCTTTTGATTAGTCCATTTAATAAAGTTACAAAAAATATTGCACAACAAAGGGATCACAACAGCGATCACATGATGCCAACTACACATCAGGTTTAAATACCCAAACTTCTACCCCCTAAAAACATTAACTGATCACATGCTACATTAAATAAAGTTATTGCTACTACTTAATGTCTTCAGCTCTAAACCAAGACAAATACTACCAATATCTCTGCAGATGAGATTTCTGTGCAATACTATTTGGAACTTTTTTAAATGAACTAATTAAAAGAGATGTTTTGTCGCCAGCTCTTGATGCTCCGTGTTCTATTTACATTCATGCAATTGATTTTCTGTGGGGGACAGGCTACACGTGCAGCGCAGATAGAAGCGTTTGATTGGAGGTATGATGCTCCCGATTCCTAGAATGTGATTGTCAATGAGTAACACATGTATCAATGAGGTCTGTCCATGCTTAGTATATACAGAGAGACTAATACAGAGAGACTGGTACAAACCTTTTAATTAATGGAAGATCCATTTTCGACAAAGTTGTGGTAACCCTGGAGTAAACAAATTAGCCCATTACTGTGGATCACTGTATACAACAGTTTAGCCAATATTGGGGAAGGGCGAACTAAAGGGCAAAGTGGCCATCAATACAGAAAATTAGGCAGAAATCTCATCTGCAGGGACATCGCCTATCTACCTTTCGATAATTCGCTATCAAAAGAGACTAGCGCAGCTTCGAGCCCTGTCTCCAGGCGAATCATTGGAACAATCTTTACACAAATTCATTGGACTGCGAATTTTACAGAATGTTACCCCTTTCGTCAGAGTTTCCTTAGACCAGGTGAACTGATAGAATGACACCTACAGGAATCTTCCTCAATCTTATGTCAGTGAATTCATATCCTGTATGCTGGAAACTCATAAAAGTTTTAAACAACGCTGGTGTTTTTTTATTTTTTAAAGCAGGATTGCCTTCAAAAGTCCTAAATATTAAAGATTTTTGTGTTAACATTTTTTTCTAGACATTTGAGGTGAATGGCACATTTCTTTTAGGGTGGGCTCACGTCTACGGCATCAGAGAATCTCTTTTGTTTTTGTTTTGTCTTCCTTGGACATTAGTAATAATAAGTGGCCACTTCAAGTGTTTGCACCAACATCTCTAATAAAGACGTCTATATGATCTATTTGTACCGTCCCATTAAAATTGATCTTGAGTACTAATGAAGTGTAGGGACCCATAGGTTTTCTACTGGCATTGGCATATGATAATTTTTTTCTCAGAGGTCTGTTTTTGTAAATAATTTTTAGTTGATGTTCCTAAACCTGACTGTTTTGCCAAACTGGCTGTCTCATCTCAGCCTGTCAGTTAAAGTTTCTAATACTAACGGACTCCTGCTGCACAAATATGGCAGCCCCCCTCATAGACAAGCACAGGGAGTGAGATGGGTAATGTAAAAAGCTTTGAGCAAAACATTATGGCAATATTATAAGTAACAAATCAAGCCAATACTATAAGATGTAAAAATGGTTTTAATTTCTGCTGTCAAGATCTCTTCAATGTTGAGATGTATGACTTTAAAGGGGTTGTTCACCTTTGAGATAACTTTTAGTATGATGTAGAGAGCGAAAATCTGAGATAATTTGCAATTGGTTTTAATTTTTATTATTTACGGTTTTCGAGTTATTTTGCTTTTTATTCAGCAGCTCTTCAATTTGCATTTTAAGCAGTCTTGTAACTAGGGCCCAAATTACCCTAGCAACCATGCATTGATTTGAATAAGAGACTGGAATGTGAATAGGAGAGAGTCTGAATAGAAGGATCAGCAATAAAAAGTAGCAATAACAATACATTTGTAGCCTTACAGAGCATTTGGTTTTTTAGAAGGCGACGCCCATTTGAAAGTTGCAAACAATCAGACGAAAAGACAAATCGCTATAAAACTATAACAAATAAATAATTAAAACCAATTGAAAAGTTGCTTAGAATTGGCCATTCTATAACATAATGAAAGTTACCGTAAAGGTGAACCACCCCTTTAATGTAAGGAATTAAGTCACCAAAAGAGGGATTCTGCTTTTAACATTTATCCGTCTGTTTTATTTTATAATGGTTGCTGAAACCAATGACCTTCAATGGAAATTTCCATCCATGAAGGACACTGCAAGTCACTTAGCATTTTTCTTCATAACCCAAGCACAGAGCAGATGTGCTGTTCAGTACAGGGTATTTGAAGACCCAAAAGTTCTGAAGCCTTTTATATGTAGCAAAAGTGATCCCATGTGGGTCATGCACAATCTTACAGTCTGTTTTAAAGGCAGTATTCCCCTTCCTATAGTCTGATAGCGGATATACAGGACGTTACAGCGGTTCTGTTTAGTACCCCTCTGTGCAGACGAGTATCCCATGAACGAGGCAGAGCAGATAAGCATTAGAACATACTATTGTGCACACCTCCACACACACAGATACCAGCTCTGTCAAAGAACATATGTGCAAAGAATGATTTTCAGTTAATCTAAAAAAAAAAAAGATAAATAATCTTGTAGAAAAGAAGTCTAATGTATGTTTGTATCAAGTTAAAGCTGCTTACTAAATATCCTTGAGATCAGTGCTTTAGCTGGACAATTTCAGCTGATTCAGTCTGCAGTGTGTCTCAGCAGGGTAAAAAACGTCCTTTCTGACTTCAATATGGCCGACAGTGTAATCCACAGATTAAAGCACTTGATATTTATTTCTCAAACTGGGAGACTTGCTTGCCAATGCAGAGATGACTGATCTTGTGATATTAAATAAAAGCTAATTCTGTGTAATTTTACACAGAACGACTAGTAGAGTAGTGCATAGCAATGTAACCTGCTATTGAGACACATGCTTGCTTTCCTCTCTCTCTGGTCTCACTTGCAAGACAAAATCAGCCTGTGCTTGAAGATAATGTAGGCATTAGGTTTAAAAGTTTAGACCATTGTTACTTTTTTTTGCTGGGATCGGTTTCAGCAACAAAATTACATATTGGCTGTTGATCCCACAAATTAATGTGGCATTTTCAAAATAACATGGCCTGTTTATATAAATATTGCCAACCATGGCCTGCCATTATTAATCATGTATCCTTTATTTATATAGCACTTTATGAAGATTTAATAGCTTAAGGGCTGGGACAGACAGGGAGATTCGGGGAGATTCTGTCGCCTGACGTTTAATAGCAGACGACAATCTCCCCGAACTCCCTTCTCCCTGTCCGCCGCTTGTTTAAATGACAAAGCGCCAGCGCAGTGCACACGCAGCACGGCGATTTCCGGAATCGCCCGAAGTTTCCTCACGAAGTAACTTCGGGCGATTCCGGAAACCGCCGCGCCGCGTATGTATCAGCGCTTGCGTACAGGGAGAAGGGAGTTCAGGGAGATTGTTGCCTGCGATTAAACGCCAGGCGACAGAATCTCCCCGAATCTCCCTGTCTGTCCCAGCCCTAAAACACATTTCCCTATTCACACAGGGTACTACAGTACCTGCTTTTCCCATAACTACTACTTTATATTTCCCCTTGCATGAAAAGTCATATGCGGCAGTACTGGGGAGAATTATAAACGTAAATCATATTTGGCTTGTTACGTTTTCCAAGGATTAACCTGAGTTCACAATGAAATATTATCCATCATGGTGCAATGTATTTTTATTGTTAGCCAATATAGGTATCAATTCTACAATACTTTTTTTTTTTTATTTGTTATTTTTGCTACTGGCTAACACCGTACCACAGAAACCTAGGGTTTTCTTATATTGTCACCATAAGTCAGCAGTCCAGCATTTAGAACACAGAGTCTGCCTGCAGGCACACAGTGCCTGTTCCAGGACCTCTACAGGCAGGGTCACATGAGCAGCCAACAGAGAATGAGAGAGAGACAAGATAATATTATTAACAAAAGCACAGTTATGTTACAGCCCAACACACTGCGGGTGGAAGTCTGGAGTGAAACGGTTAATTCCTGAAGGCTACTTCAATCCAATCCAAAATACCTCTTGCTTTTGCTGATGCCACACAGTCAGTAGATCCCCTGATGGCGTACAGTAGCTATTTATACTACAAAACTGGAGCTTCAACATTTTCCCTTCTAAAACAGGCTAATCAGGTGACCCAGTGTATAAAATTTGTCACTGGTCACAGCTGCCTTCTTTTATCCTTGCTGCAGCAGAGAGAATAAAATGACACATAACCCAATTCCAACTAAGCCATTTAAAGGGGCTACTGCTAGTAATTAATGTTCAAAGCAGTACTGATATAAGCAGCTTGTGACATTTATTTATACTGAAGGACAAGGAGTTCATTATTAAACATCACACTGCCCACAGCTTTTTCTCCTACTTAGCAACAACAGCACTGCAGCAAATTCACACAGGCAGCTTACCAAAGAAGGCTGAAACTCATTTACAAATAACAATACTCCTGTTTCATTGCTGATTATAGGGGCTGCATACCCACTTGTAAATCATGAGTGCAATTAATAGGGCTTGTGCCCTTTAAATCTATACTGTACATATATATATAATCTAACAGAGAAACTGAAGCTACTCCAAGCATCTCCATTTATCCTTGTGAGGTAGATAATTAAATTACAAGTATACCACTCCTTCTCGTCCCACATTGTTGTGATTATTTGGTATTTGGGGAGGGGCTGAGTATTGTTAATCTATTTTTGGGGGTAAATGTTATATTATTTGTTGGACTTCAACTTAAAACAGAATTGCAATCCATTATTCATAAAGTGCCATATAAAGTAATATTTGCAAAGAAAGGGAAAAAAAAAAACATTAAAAGGATTTAGCAGGATTTTCAAAAGGCTTCTGTCATGCAGGTAACAAAGAGTGAAAGGAACAAAATGTCTTCTTATTAAAGCAAAGACATATTTATGAAAGGAATATTTTTCATTTGTTTCCCTAAAACGGATAGTAAAATACGAGAGCCAAACTGTTCAGGCACAGATAAGATGGTGCTATTGTTGTCAGCTCTTCATCAGGACAAGCTATTTAGCAGCTCCCATGCATATGTATAAATGCAAATATGCTGGAAAGCACTTTTCTTTAGAAAAGGAAAATAAAGCATACACTTTTATTTCACTGCAAGGACAAAATCAATACCACCATATAAACAGGATATGTTTTTCTGGCCTTCATATGTCAAAGGGCACACCCTGACCTTTCAAAAACAGGCTAATGCAGTGTGATTATGAACAGGGGTTGCTGCTCTTTTTTGAGTCACTGTATGGTACAGTAGTTCTTTTTCACAGTAATTATAATTACTAGGGGTAGGCCGAAACGTTAGTCCTTTTCAAAAATATTTTTCATAAATTAAGTGTGCAGTGAATATATATATACGTATATATATGCATATATATATATGTAGCACTATAGTAAATTGACACTACTGTGGTCAATAGGGGCTACTTTCTATGTGGTGTGATACCACAAATGAGACCCTCTTTCCTCAGGGGTAAGCCCTCGCAACAGGGTGGAGGCAGGGTGTAATGTAACTTTACCAAGGTGCTTTTGCACAAGAAATGGGAGCCAGTGGTTATTTGATGCTTAACCAGAAACAGTATTTATTTACAGTTGCTCATATCCACAATGGAGCATAAAGCATAAATAGCATAAAGGTAGCATATACTCACAGTACAAATATGCAGGCCAGGGACACATCAGCAGAGGTTACACAGCGATTCAAGAGGTATTGCCCAGATTTCAGTCTCTAGTCTCAACACTTAGGGGCAGATTTACTAAATTCATGTGAAGGTTTCGAATGGAAAAAAATTCTAATTCTTTGGGGGCTACTTCGACCATTGAATTTGCAAAATTCGACTATCGAATAGCCCAAAATTCGTTTCGAATTGGCCATATTCGAAAATTTGAATTCAATAATCAAAGTACTGGCCCTTTAAAAAAAATTTGATATAACAATTAGATTAAACCTACCGAATTGCTATATAACCCTATGGGAAGCTCCCATAGGATTTTCCAAAGTTTTTTTGATAGAATAAAAAAAATTCGATCGAATGGTTAAAATCGTTCGATTTGAATGATTTTATCAAACGATCAAATATTTTTAATTCGATCGTTCGGTAATCGAATTGCGTTAAAACCCCTTGAATTCGAAATTAACCCTCAAATTCAACGCTTAATAAATCTGCCTCTTAGTCCCTACTCTGGGTTATTAATACCCGGGATCTTAATTCCTCCGACTCGCCTTGTTGGAGGCTTGAGCTGCTCAACTATATAACCTATCTATCACAGTTAGAGTCATCTATAAATGAGTATGCTATCACTTTACTAGGGCCAAAGCTCCTAGGTTCCACTTCCCATTCCCTTTCAGCCTGCTTGGTTGGGCTAAAGTAATGGAACCAGATCACATGGTTCCCAAGACCTTTATACTATGTCACAGTGCCATCTAGCATACACTGTGAGAACTACAGAGGTTTAAATAAGCAGAGTATTTACACAAGGTTCCCCATTAGGACCCATTTAGGCATCCATATTACTGGGGATGTGCCTGCCAATAATATACCATATACATAAATACATACATAATACATACATATATATATATATATATAAATATAGAAACAATTACTGCACTCACAGGTCTTTCATATTAGTGCAAAAAAAAAGAAAAAGTTTATTCAACCTTTCATCCCTGAATGCGGGCCCTCCTTTTAAGATTCCTGAAGAATGCCCACATTCAGGGGCAGAAACGTTGAATAAACCTTTTTCTTTTTTTTGCACTAATATGAAAGACCTGTGAGTGTAGTTATTGGTTCATTATACATATGTGATTGAAACCAGAACCCAGGCACATCTGTTGGAGGATTGTTGTGCACCAGTGTGGGAAAAAGTAATAGAACACAGGCAACTCATGGAAATTAGCTTATGTGCAAAGTTTTAATGGTGTAAGTCAATGTTTCATTCCTGCACAGAGGATCTTTATCAAGACAGTTCCCCAAACCCAAAGCAACTGAAATAGTCAGTAGCGAGTGAAAAATTGGCACCTAAATCTCAAGCGTCAATTTTCACTTACTACTGACTATTTCAATTGTGCCTTACCCTTTAAACAAAACAGTGATATATTACAATATATTTAAACTGGCCAACTATGTCAAAATCATCCCCAGTATGGCCAGTCCTACACTCCACTTTCATCTGATTCATTAAAAATGATATTCCTTCATTATACATTCAACACAGTGACTACGTTTTACATACATGTCTAAAATATATAATCAACAATTTTTTCTTTTTTTAAATCTTCTAAACTGACTAGTGTGATTAAGGGTAACTGATGACTGGTTGTTATGGGATACTGGACTGGGACAAATGTGCACTGTGTTGCTGGCAAGCAAATGGAAGAAATGCATTTTATTTTCAATAATTCCACACTTTTTATATATCATTTCAGCAGCTTTTCATCACTTCCTAGTAGTTGTCACGGAGAAGGCAATACACTGATCCAAAATAATTACTCAACGTATATTAAAATAGATGACCTTTTCCATCAATCACTTCTAGTAACATGTAAACTATTCCAAATGCTGTTTTTATAAAAGCATCTCAAGCAAGCCTGGGCTAAACCGGACACTCTCACATGCACAAGCACATGTTCACATTTAAATACTGGGCATAGAAATCAAACTATGTAATGTAGGTATAAAAGGCACAGACTTTTTTTTTTTTAGTGTTTGTTCTGAATTTCTGCAAAATACAGAATTGGGATATAGCTTATAATTCAACTGGTAAATTCAGTACAGTACAGCTATACAGCCAAATATATGATGGTCTATTGGGAAAGCTTTAGCAAAGGCAAAAATTGATGGTTACTCTCAGTAAATTAAAACGGGGGATTTTATTTAGTACAATTACATTTCCTGCCACTCAGAAACGTATAAATGGTAATGATTGCGAATACAGATTGCCATTTTGTTGGGGTTTTTTTTTATCTGCAGTGCGGGATGTTTTCTTTAAAATTAAAAAATAATTGCATAACAATGGAATCAGCATCCAGTTAGCGGAGTACATATCTGGTGCACCTATTGGCAGAACCTGCTGTGGGAACCATAGAACTACTGCCATGTACATTTAATTATTTTAAGAATATGTAGTTAAAGAATACTGCTTTCTCTGTGAGTCTGTATATATAACACCATTGTTATTATGGTGACAACAGACATAGCTGTCCTAGAGGAGCTCTGGAAAAATCCACAATATATCACCTTAAATTATTCACACCTAACATCTTAGCTGAATTCTCAATTGATCCAGGCCATTGAGTAAAATGCTTTGGTGTATTTTACATTATGCAGTGCTGTACGAAGCATAGACATGGGTGGAGCCGTGGAGGAATTACAGGCAGTCTCTGTAGTCCACAAAACATCTAATGGTTTCAAAACACAAGGGATGCTTTCCAAGGTCATCTCATAAATGTGATTTGAGATTGCCTTATTTTCACCTCCTCAAATCGTGAATACCTAAAATAATAATTTTTTTGACAACAATAATGCACAAGTGAAAACTATATCAAAATGCATCTGAATTAATCAGTTGGAAATAGATACAATTTTTGGGGTTGCTTTCTTAGTAGCTTAACATGTAATACAGCTATTGGTAAAAGGTAGTGACTGAGCTTTGTATCAAGATGGATACAAAATACTGCCCTGCATAATAACATTTTAAACAACGTTACTATAGTTATGGTTTCCCCTGCTGAAACTAATAGACGTTGCTTAAAATAATTGTTTGGTTGTTGTTTTTTTCAAACAGCAGATCATGACGTGAATAAAAGCCTTGCAAACAAATCAGTGGTAGTAAAGTGGGTCACACTTCACAGGCTATTGCTTTCTTACAGCACACAGGCACTTTAGGAATTCAGTCTGAACAATATTAGTATTAGAATCTTATTTCTCATTATTTGTTGAAAATATACTCTGACCAAATCTGCACATGTTATTTCCCTTTATTTATCAATACATTTTGCCGAAAAATTTGAGTGTTGGAAAAAACTCGATGTATGAAAATTTGATTATTCCGTCTGAAAACCACAAAATCTTTGGATTATTTCACTAAACCCAGCACAGTTTAGGATATAATTCCAATATAGAGAGTACAAGAATAGGCTTCAAACTGCAGAAGTTAACTGCTCAAAGTGTTTATTTTCCACACAACATGTTTCGAGCCATTGTGGGCTCTTTGTCAAGTGGCTCGAAACATGTTGAGCGGAAAATAAACACTTTGAGCAGTTAACTTCTGCAGTTTGAAGCCTATTCTTGTACTCTCTATATTGGAATTATATGCATACTGAGGCGGAGGTGCCATACAAGAAGGAAGGCTTAAAGTTTTCACCTGCTAAGAATTGAGGATTACCAGCAACTTTCTACTTTTACAGATCAGGATATCTTTAGGTCTTCTCCCACTGATTTATGTGCAACCTCGGCAGGTGTGAGATGCCGGATTTTCAGATTCAGACTTTTTCCATCCTCGGAGTATAATAAATCCCAAAAAATTCAAGGTGTTTTTTTCACAAAAAATTCAAATGTTATAGTATACCAGGCATTCAGACTTTATAAAATAACCCCCTAAATGTATAATAGTTCTATATTTCCTGAAAAACAATATATTCAGCTTTATTCATGCATCATATATTTATGGCTGATAAATATGTATAAAACAAACCATGATTTAGTACCTTGGTGCTTTTTCAGTCTATGATGAATATACAATTAGAGCCCCTAACGAAAATAGGAAGGGTGGGATACATTTTCAGCAATAAGCAAACGCTATACAGGTATGGGGTGCCTTATCTAGAAATCCATTATCCTGGAAGCTCAGAATTACGGGGAGGACATCTTCCATTAAGGTTATTTTAAACAAATTATTTATATTTATTAAAAATCCTAATTAAGCTGCATGAATCCATATTGGTGAAAAAACAATCTTATTGGGTTTATTTAATGTTTAGTACTTTTAAAGGTTACTTTAAGGGATACTGTCATGGGAAAACATGTTTTTTTCACAACACATCAGTTAATAGTATTGCTCCAGCAGAATTCTGCACTGAAATCCATTTCTCAAAAGAGCAAACAGATTTTTTTATATTTGATTTTGAAATTTGACATGGGGCTAGGCATATTGTCAGGTTCCCAGCTGCCCCCAGTCATGTGACTTGTGGTCTTATAAACTTCAGTCACTCTTTACTGCTGTACTGAAAGTTGGAGTGATATCACCCCCCCCCCAGTAGCCTAACTACAGAACAATGGGAAGGTAACCAGAAAGCAGCTTCATAACACAATATAACAGCTCCTTAGTAGATCTAAGAACAACACTCAATAGTAACAGCCAAGTCCCACTGAGACACATTCAGTTACATTAAGTAGGAGAAATAGCAGCCTGCCCGAAAGTAGTTTCATCCTAAAGTGCTGACACACGTCACGTGACTGGGTGCAGCTGGGAAACTGACAATATGTCTAGCCCCATGCCAGATTTCAAAATTAAATATAAAAAATCTGTTTGGTCTTTTGAAAGATGGATTTCAGTGCAGAAGTCTGCTATTAATGTATGCGTTTTGAAAAAAACATGTTTTGTCAAACAGTATCCCTTTGAGATATTGTGATGCAAAGAAAGAACCCTTTCCCTAGGTCCCAAGCATTTTAGATAACAGATCACATAACTGTATTCCACAAATAAAAGCAAATTGCAGGAAAAAACACTTTCTTCCTCAACAAAGCTGTACTATAGTAGTGTGAGTGTTATTTTCACTTTTAGAACTACACCCTAAATTCTTCCATTCGGAATGGAGGTACTGTACTAAAACAACTAAACCCATTTGGGTTGTTTTTATACAGAAAATCCATCTTCAAGTAAAGACTACAGAACAGCCATCTGATTGGTCCCAGTATACGAAGAAATAATGATGCCCTGGCTATTGTATATTACATATTTAAACAACTATATGTAAAATCAACATTTTTATGTAGCAGTGTGATTTTTTTAAGGGCAAAACTTTCTTACCTTCTTTTTGCCTACGTAAAGCTATAAAACTAGATATACCACCAATATTCAAATGCAACCTGCAAAGGTTTGTTTTTTTTAACAAACTTTAAATATTTTTGAGACAGGTAAACAGACAGTTCAGTAGATAGACTGGTACATATTTTCCTTCAGGGGAAAGAGAATCACGCCCTGTTTTATAAGCTGCTTTATCCTTCATAATGCAGTTTTCCCATATCCTTTAGCCAAGCATGCTCTGTAAAAAAAAACGGTGTTGCAATAAAAGATGACTCATCTAAATTACTGACTCGGCTTTTCTGTGGAAGGGAGGGATCTGATGAGTGGTGGTTACTTTAGCAAGACAGCTAGCTGATTGTCTTCCAAAGATGCTGATGTTAAAAGGGACCTATGATCTATAATTTAGCAGCATCTTTAGAGGCCGCGGTCTGCAGAGACTTAGGATATTCAGCTGAAGTACAGCAATGTGGCTATCGGGTTGCACATCTACTGTTCAGCCATGCAAAGTGACACTTTCATAAAATAGATCAGATTTCCCTTTATTCTAGGCTGCTGCTATTTCTAAGGCTAAGCGAGTGATTGCACGGTGTTACCTACAGTATGTGCTCTCCGGATGAAAAAGACAAACCTTCTTTGTATTCCGCCATATATTCATTGCCTTTCTGCTCCAACAGTTATCTAATTAAGTCACTTACTCCAGAGAAATGTTTTCAGATACACTTTGCATATAATCTATAATTGCAGGAGAGGGCCTTCATAAGCTATAGACATTGAATGTAATGGTAGTAAAGGATGACAGGTTACCCTTGCTGCTGTTTTTAGGGAGGGTTTTTAATTAAAAAGTGACAGCGGTGTACAAAACGTACAGTAAAACACATTCAAAAGTCTTTGGCTTCAGCCCAGAGTTTAAAACCTTGTATTTTAGGGTTGTTCTTGCCCCTAACCCAAAGCTTTCTACACTTCACTAATGGAAAGTCTTTGCTGCATAAGGTGTAGTTTTAGTTGCCTAAATCAAGATAGGCAAGTGATGAATTAGTACAAGTAGTTGAAAACCACTTACATCCGCTAGTTCTATACAAATGAATCTTTATTAAAGCATCTTGTAAACATAGGGGCAAATTTACTAACTGATGAAATGGCCAGAATGGCCAGAAATCCAATTCCCAGGGACATCGCCAATTTACAGGTGTAGAGGATATTTTGCTAGCAAAAGAGTGGATTGCTCACAAAGCTCTGCACCCTTTCGCTAGGCAAATTTCCGTTCAAACAAACGATCGCTACTCTTATTATGTTACCCCATTCGTCAGAGTTTCCTTCGCCAGGTTATACCTGGCAAACTGATAAGATGAAGCTACATCCTCCAAAATCTTATGTCAGTAATATCATATCATGTATGCCGAAAAGTGATTTAAAATAAAAAAACGCAGTTTTTTTCCCTATTTTAAAGTGGGATTGTATTTAAAATTTGTAACTGTAAAAAATTTTTGTATTAATATTTTTTTAACTATTTGAGGGGCATGCCGCATTTGTTTTTGGGTGGGATCATGTCTAGAGCATTAGATGATCTTTTTTTGTCGTTATTTTGCTTCCTTGAACATTTTTTTCATAATAAGTGGCCATATCAAGCATTTGCACTATTGCCCTATTCAGACTGACCTATTCAAATAGACCTAAGCATAAGTGTACTAATGAAGTTCCTCTAGGCAGAAATTAACGTTAGCGAAAGTTCACTATGAAATGCTCGCGCTGACGAATTTGCACGAGCAAAACTTCGCCAGCGTTTGGCTGCAAATAGTCAACTTCACATTTTGATGAATTAACATAAGTGCTGCGAATTAATATTTGACAAAGTGGCACAAAGTGTGGGGAAGCCTTCAGAAGTAAAATTCACCTTTTAGTGAATTTGCTTCATAATAGAA
>CM044436.1:96068751-96091840 GCA_024363595.1 Xenopus borealis
TACAGAATATATATTTGATTCTAATGAGAATACTTTGAATGAAAAGTTGCAGAAGACATAGTTATTTCAGATAATAACAAAGCAAAGAGAATGTTTTCTCCTTGTGAATATGTTAGCTGAATATAATCATGCTACAGAGCTCATAGTACAGTAAGGCTGGAAATAGCAAGGCTTATTTTAATGGGATCTTTGGCTCTGGGCCCCAGCTGTTCTGTACAGACCTGCTTTCCTCGCTCTGTGAGTCTGCAGTGTATATACGTATGTGTTTTCTCCAGTAATACATCTAATGTATTTTTTAACATGAGGTAAAACTGGATAGAATATTTGCTTGGAGACAGCACCAGCCCTTGAACTGCACACACACAAGAGGATGCTGCTTGAAATGCAAACCTCTATTTGCATTTGTAAATTATTAATGGCACGGTGATATAACACTTAGGTTGCTGAACCCATTATTGGCCTACTAGTGAGAGGTCTGTCCTAAGAAACTAAATCCCTAATAAATTGATATTACACTTTGTATCATTTGTTTCAAGTTTTATCTATGTTTTTGTTGCGGCCAATGTGTATCCCTCAGTGGCAGTTGTGCAGTCACCACATATACAAGGACATGGTGAGGCAAAGCATGGAGTCACTGTCAGGGGAACCTATCGGCACCCAAGGGAGGTAGTCGGGACCAAGGAGGAATCTAAGGGGTTAAAGTCCAAAAGCAAGGTACAAACAAGGATCAGGCAGTATCAGGGTAAAAGTCCAAGTAAGAGTTCTTATAGGCAGGCAGACAAGGTTCAGAATCGAGTCCAGGCAGGGTCAAAATACAAAAATCAAGTAATAACAAACACCCAGGAACGTGGCTAAAGGGTCCTATAATCGGGTGCCATACAGCCGTTCTGTGCGCCCTTTCATATTCAAATTTGGCACCAAAATGGGTGCTGATGCTGTGTGCCACGTCCGTTGCGGCGCAGTGACGTAATTACGCCGGAAACGGGCCGCCTGGAGCTGCAGGTAAGCCTCCAGGCTGTAGAGATCCTGATACACTCACATGGATTTGTGCCTGTTTATTCCAACCAGTTGTGGTACAAAGAAATTATGTTTTGCATATGTAATTGGCAAATTCCTGTATATTTTTGGGGATTGGCATTTTTTAAAAATAGACTTAGGTCGTTAACGGATTTGTACCACTGTTCGTAAGTAGGAGGTTTAAGGCACTTCCAAACCAGTGATCCATTTATTAGATGAAAATAGGAATCTAAAGGGTTTACCAAGGTTAGATAGGTCTAAGGGGGTGATAATACAACATTTAGAATCTGTAGAAATAGAAAGACCAAGTTGTTATACATACAGTTTCAGTGATTTTAGTCCATAATATGCCCAATAAAGGAAATGACCACAGGGTATATAGTAATGTACCATGGTCCTGATTACATCAGTTCAATTTTATGAATTTTGGTTTTAGCACTGTAGGATCTATGTATAGTATATATTTGAATTATTCTGTATTTATAAGTTATTAATACCAAAGAAAGGACACTTAGTGCCTAGCATCTTGGCATCTGTGAGACGACCCAATTCTGCTTTAAAAGAAGTATGTATAAAGTGGACATCAGTCCTTTACATGTGACAGTGACAGCTAAGCTGGAGGTGAAAATAATTTGATACTCTTCAGTTAGCATGGAGGGCCCTTAAAGTGGACCCGTCACCCAGACACAAAAATCTGTATAATAAAAGTCCTTTTCAAATTAAACATGAAAACCAATTTCAAATTTTTATTAAAGCACTCATAGCTGTTTTAAGCTCATTTAAAAATCTCAGCTGCCAATCAAATATTGTCTGCCACTCCTCTATGCCTTAGGCATAGAGGTGGGGCAGATAATTAATTTCACTTTCCATTCAGCACTTCCTAGATGCCACTGCTCCCCACACATTTCCCCAGTTCTCTTAAGCATTTAATTGTGTAGCCAGGACATGGGGATAGACATCGTGTCCCCCATTCTGGTGCACAAACAAGATTCTGAGATGATACAAGGCTTGCCTTAATAACAGTGTCTGCAAAATGGCTCCTGCCTGCTTGCTACAATTATGAATTCCCAGACTGAAGAAAACAAGATTAAAATAATTTATATAATGTAATTAATGTTCATTTTGGAAATGTTTATTGGAAAGCCCACTGCTGGTTTTAAGGGCATTGAATGGAAGTGATCAGTTACCTTCCCATTGGTTTTCTATTGTCCTGTGGCCCAATTTAACCCAGTTCTCAAGGGTGGGAAGATCAAGCTATCTGAAACTGCTATAAGGAGACACAAGGCTTGAAATTGTATCAATTTGTGTTTAACAACTCAGATTTGTATCTGTAGATTTAGATTACTTACTTTATGTTACCCCCAGAAGTTGTCGTTTGAGTTAAAGACCTTGAAAGGGGATGGCATAGTTGCCAAGAAAAGCTTTAGTTAATAATTGGAATACTGGGTTTAGATCACCCAAGAAAGGCAAGAAACACATTTTTGCTCTGGGTAGGTGCCTCTGCTGCCTATTTTTTGTTCTGGCCATTATTCAAATAGCAGATCAGTGGTATGATATAATAAACAAAGAGCTCCACAGCATTCTTATATTATTATGCTGCAGGCAAATACAGTGGGGGTGTTGTGCGAACAATATTTTTTTGCATTACAGTGCAGAATTTGCAGGAGCCACCATTAATCAAGGTTTGAATCTGGAACATATCGCCAGCATTTCTTGTTGTAAAAAGAGAACCAGCACATTTATTATCCTTCTACCTTGTACAGAGCTAATGTTTCTATTTCAAATCCTCTATCTATATTTACGCAAATGCCATCTGCTTGTGGTGCATGTTATTTATATCTAAGCAAAGTGGTAATTAAGGTTGTAATGAAAGGTAAAGTTGTATGCAGGGCTGAAATCATAACATAATTCAGGCAGTCATTTATCACTCATTGTGTGAGATTGCGTATTAGCTGAAAAATAAAGTACAATAGAATTTTTTTTTAATCCTCTAATACATTCTTAACCTTGTTGGAACCCAAAGTCAGGTCCCTGTGCTGTTTCCATAATCACATATAATTAAGTGAAATTTTGCTAAACAAGAGAAAACAGTTATTCAAATAAGATGTATAATTAAAAACATGAGTTTTCTCCAGGTGATTGGGTTTCCTACACCAAACAGGATTAACTGGCATAGGATAAAATTGACCTGTGTGTATTAATATAATTACACTCTAAGCCCCGATGTGATGTACATTCTCTTGTGTAATATCTGTGCATTATACATAAAGGACAATAATCACAATTTAAAGCAATTATTGGGTCACCGCTTTTTTTAACACTCATTTTGCAAACATTTCTTGACTACTAGACCTGTCGAATCTCCCTCATTTTGCAGAAAACTCTATGGGGCCAAAAGAGAAAAGAGAACAAAGAAAAACATTTTTTTATACAGTTACTTAACTCATGTCAAGTAAAAGTTGTCAAGGTCATGTAGAAGTCATTGGAAATTCCATTTCTTTTACTGCAAAGAGTAGCTGTGTGTTGCTTAACATCAGTGCATTATACATAAAGGACAATAATCACAATTTAAAGCAATTATTGGGTCACAACTTTTTAACACTCATTTTGCAAACATTTTTCAATGTCTAGAACTGTCAAATTTCCCTGATTTTGCAGAAAACTCTATGGGGCCACAAGATAAAAGAGAAACTTTATGGGGCCTATTTATGAAAGTTCATAGAATATTCGTTTTTCTGAATCGTACTCAAAGAGCCAATCATTTTCGTATGATTACTTAACGCACGGCAACTAAAAGCTGTTACGGTCATGTAGAAGTCAATGGATGTTTCAATTCTGTTTTTGCAAAGATCAGCCTTTTCTTTGGGGTTTTGGAGATTAAATGTTCATTGTTGTGCACATGTTTCATTTGCTCATGAAAAAAGATTTTTGGATTTTTTTGGTGGGTCTTTTCATTCATACGTTTTGTATTTTGTATCTATTTTTTGTGGTTTTAGAGAAATACAGTTTAATCATGGTAAAATGTAGAGGTGTAGAGTGCTCTGGTCAGGTTGTGTTTTGAGAATGACCCAAAACCTCCTGGAACAGGTTCCAGGTGAGTGATGTCCCTTTTAACTAACCTTATCAAATCAAGTATATCTGTGTTCAGAGAAAAACCTTGAAATCTGTTATAATATTTCACACAATGGTCCAGATTCAATTCACTGAGAAAACTTTTTTTCTCATAGATTCTTCTATGATTGTTTCTATGTTTTACCCCATATTATTGTTAGGAGCATCTTTAAGGGAGCTCATTCAGAGTAGTAGCATGCGAAGCACCAACACAATAAGAATGTGAAGGTTAAAGGGATGGTGATTAGGTAATTTTGCTACCTACTGTAGGTGAGCAACCCTCTGATAATGGCCCCCAGCATGATGAATTCCATATACAGTACTAACCTCCCTTAAAGGAACAGTAACACCAAAAAAATGAAAATGTTTAAAAATAAAGGAGATATTATGTAGTGTTGCCCTGCGCTGTTAAAACTGATCTGTTTGCTTCAGAAACACTACTATAGTTCATATAAACAAGCTGCTAAGTAGCAATGGCGGAAATTGAAAAATGGCTATATGGCACAGGATAAGTAATGGATAACAGATAACATTATGTTCTACAGAGCTTATCTGCTATCTGCTGTGTAACTTGAGCCTTTTCTCCTTTGAATGGCTGCCCCCATGGCTACACAACAGCATTATATTTGTATTACTTTAAAACAATTTCATTTTTTGATGTTACTGGTGCTTTAAAGGAAAACTAAACCATAAAAATGAATAGGGCTCCAAATGCCATGTTTTATATACTGAACTTACTGCACCAGCCTAAAGTTTCAGCTTGTCAATAGCAGCAATGATCCTGGACTTCATACTTGTCACAGGGGGTCAACTTGGAAAGTGTCTGTGACACTCACATGCTCAGTGGGCTCCAAACAGCTGTTGAGAAGCTAAGCTTAGGGATTGTAACAAACTATCGAGCAGAAAATTAGGTTGGCCTGTAATTTAAGATGATGTTACAAGGCTGATATTAGATTCTAATGCTAGTTGCACTGGTTTCTAAACTGCCATGTAGTAATTATACATATTAATTACTAATCAGCCTTATATTGTGACATATATACTGTATACTATGGGGCAAATTTTCTAAAGAGTGCAACTTCGCCAGCGACGGTTTTGCAGCCATCGCAACACTTCGACAGGCAAAATGGAGCATGGAGCATCTAATACATTACATTTACACTGATAACTAGACATGCCAAGAGAACCTTAATAACTTCAAAAAGCAAAACGCCTGCCCCAGATTGCCCATCACTAGGTTTAATGCCCTATACGTAAGCTCACAGTTAAATAATGTGCCATATGGTAGAAAATGTATGGGGGAAACTTGAGGCCCAAAAAAAATATTATGCCTTATTCAGCCTAACACCCTGAAAAATTTGAAGATATTACACTCAAAAATGATGAAGTAAGTAACTGAATATTGAGGATGTTCTATGTACTCCAATGTACTTCTCCAGGTCAGAGCTGGCAAAGGCAAGTCTGGCAAAAGAGGTAACTTTCAGTAAAATCCGCATTTTAATGAATTTGCAGAGTTACGTCCACTTGCCAAAGCGAAAATTCACCGGGCGTTAGTGTGTGAAGCATCACTAGCATACATCTCCCTCACTAGCGAAGGGGAGCCTGCACTTCTTAGTAAATTGGCAAAGTAGCAAAATAACGCCATGCTGGTGAATTTTCGCTGGTGTTAGTCACTTCGCCCTTTAGTGAATCTGCCCTTTGATGTACTGTATATTGTGAGTGGGCCCCTAAGCTCAGTAAGTGACAGCAGCACAGAGCATGTGAATCAGTGAATCAGCAGAAAAGAAGATGGGGAGTTACTGGGGCATCTTTGGAGGCACAGATATCTACTGCTGGCTGTGGTAGCCTCTGGTTCTGTGTACAGAAGCACAAAACATTATGTACAACATTTCTAGCTACTTCTTTAGTTTAACTTTTCTTGTCATTTAATACCTTCGCTGCTGCACACAATCCCCATTGCCAGGCCTGTGCCCCTTCCTGACTGTGAGTGCTGTAAGAGATTAACCACAGTCACATTTTTTAGGAACTTTTCAATATAAAGAGCCACATGATTTAGTAGTGTAGTGTTGTGTCTCCAAAATAGATCCCAATTTTCAAGGCATGATATACAACATATAAGTGAATTACTACATTTCTTCAACTTTCTACTACTGATAGCTCTCCCTGCACAACCTCCTATGCTTACAGCTATTCAGTCCAACAGATAAATTATGTTGTTAAACAGGTTTTCTAATAAAAAAAAAGATATTGCATTAACAAGTGCAAGAAATAGCAGCTCATTGCGGCATTTCTGCAACTCGACCCTATCATGTATACCTACCCTGCCCACTCCTCCCCCATGAACTGATCTCTGTACTGACCAAATGGGGGCCAAAAATAGGCTCTGAGCAGGTGGCAATGGCAGTCTCTTCCAATGAACTGAAGCTACAGGGAGGGATGTCCCTTGAATGGTGACTTGTTTCATCAAATATTTATTTTGGTTTCTGTTTCTCTGCAGTGCACTTAGCTTCACAACTCTGCAAACAAGTTGGTTTGCTTTAACTGTTTGCAGACTTGGCCACAACTCGAATAAGGAAATATTCTAAATGGCATATTCCTCCTCTATAACCTTCAGAATCACACACTATATTATACAGTATAACATGCGCATAATGAACTGGAAAAGTTAATCTACTGCAGATCAGAATGTAAATTAGCTCTGCTTTGCATCTGTTGCATTATAGCTATATTGCACATTCTTAGCTGCTGGTCAGATCTATTAGGCTGGGGGGGGGGGGGGGACAGAAGGTGTGTTGATCTTCTCTGCACTCTGGCAGACAATATTATAATCATCCTGTATATATAAAATGTCAGCATATTCATCTGCAGTGTACAATCTGCAGTGTACAATAAATGGGTGCATAAACTGAACATACGGATTTACATACAAAGCAATCAATAACCAATATGAGGTCATAATGTCCATCTGTGACCACTCCAGATGACAAGTCCTGGCTAAGGAAATGTAACACCAGCTAGGGCACTAATTCATTAAAGACCACTACTGTTTTGCAGGTAGGAAATGTTAATTCCCCTGTTGAAATTCAGTAATAATACTATTAATATTAAGGATCAAGTGAGAGAACAGTTACTTAACATGGCAAGCACATGGGCTACACACACACATAATACCAGTCTATGACTTCCTTGACCACTACTTCCCTTTAGGGGAGAGACAGAATCCATTGTGTACACCCCATTTTTGCTCGACGGGCATGTGCTTTATATATGTGATTTACAGGTTCAAGCCTGATTTACAGCTTAACTATTGTGGCAAAAACAAGGAAATTGTTACAGCTTCTACACCTCAGCAGAAGAAGGACACAGGAATAATGGTTTTGGGAGAGTAGGAACACAGATCATACAAGTCTCTTGCCATTCACAGTGACCGAATTAGCTCCGAAACGTTACATCTTTTGCAAAATAAACACGCATGGGGTTACCCTGCTTCAATCTGCCGTGAGTGCCAGTGCTTTTTTTGGAGTCTTAAAAAACGTCTACCATACCTATATACTTTACTATACACCTCAAAAGGGAACTATCACGAAAATGAAAATTTTATATTGGCATACTGAAATAATAAACTTTCTTAATACAGTCAATTCACGATTCTGTACAGTTTCTGAAATAATCAAGTCTATCTTCACTATTCATCTCCCAGCATCTGTTTCTCCAAATTCTCTCTTAATTCAGCAGTTGGGTGTCAATGAATGATCCAATATATCTTATAGGGGGGGCTCCTTTTGCCTTGAATATGTATTAAATCTCACTCTATTAAAATCACCAGAAATCCTGTCTCTCTACATGCAGAATTTGTGCAAAAGACAGTTATTTTGTTAGATTTTGTTTGTACTAGAATCAATTACTTGAGTGAGCTTTAATACATATGCTAGGAAAGGAAGCAATAAGAGATATTGGATGATTCATCTGACACCCAACTGCTGCATGAAGATACAAGGAAGAGAAACAGATGCTGAGAGAGGAATAGTGAAGATAAACGCGATTATTTCAGAAAAAATGCAGAATATTTAATTGATTGTATTTAGAATGTTTCTTGCTTCAGTTTGAGAAAGCTTATATTAAATTTTTATTTTAACGATAGTCCCCCTTTAAGCCAAACTAGCTGGAGCTTTACTATGACTGAAGCAATTAAAAAAGAAAAAAAAATCACATATTTAATTATAATGGGCATTCTTCCTAGTTTGATATATATAAATTCACTTTCAAACACAGCTGTGTTTCACAAATTGGGTAAGATTTTAACCAGATGAGGAAAGTGTTAGTTCCATTAAAACTTCGCAGAGGTCTATAGGAATATCAGGAATTCAATTGGTTCTTCCCATGTAATTGAATCTGGCTAATTATTGCTAGTGGCTCTGTTAAATAATTTTTAGTTGTTTAATTAAGAATGGCCCATCCCTGCAAGCTTACTAATATTTGATTTGGGTACAAGTTACTTTAAGCACCATCAAAAAACTGGTTACTCTAGGACAAAGAGAAAAACTGTCAGTCCAAGGTGAAGGATGCATGCCATATACTGTAGCCAGTGAGTTCCAGAAGCCAGTTTGACTAATATGCCTGGGTTCAGTGTTGCAGCTGAAAAACATCCTTTGGACCTCTAGTTCCTCTACCTGCTTCACAGCCTGAGGAACTACAAGTTGTTTTTAAAGGGGAACTATCGCGAAAATTAAAATTTAATATAAGTTTCATCATACTGAAATATGAAACTTTTCTATCTACAATCTGTTAAATATTTGACATTGTTTCTGAAATAATCAGTTGGGTGTCAGATAATTTTTGACAGTTAGATCCAATTCATCTTACAGGGAGGTTTCCTTTCCTAGCAGATTTATTAGAGCTCGTTCAGACTGATTCTAGTACAAACAAAATCTAACAAAATAGCTGCCTTTTGCACAAATCCTGCAGGTAGAGAGACATGATGCCTGGTGATTTTAATAGAGTGAACTCTAATACATCTTCTAGGTAAAAGGATCTTATAGGGGGATAAGATATAGAGAGAATGAAGAGAATCAGATGCTGAGAGAGGAATAGTGAAGATGAACTTGATTATTTCAGAAACAGTAAAGAATATTTAGTTGATTTACTTATTTCAGTATGATCAGGGTCAGACTGGGGGGCCAGGGCCCACACCATCCTCCCGCAGTGAACTGTTCCGACCCTGTTTCTGTGCCTCAGATACCTCCTGCACCACCTTCAGAACCGGACTGGCAATGTGTGGGTTCGGGCAAATGCCCGATGGGCCACTTGCTTTAAAATGTAAATGGGCTACTCAACTAAAAATTCTAATTAGGTCTGTCTTTAAAATGTAATTGAGGTAATCACTTTAGAAATGTAAATAAGCTGTCCATAACTGCCAGCCACAGCTAAACCTCTGCCTGCATTTGTTAGTGCACATGCCAGTACTGGCATAAGGGTGGAACCAGGAATTCTGACCAACTTCAGTTAGTAATAATCCGAGTTGCTTGCTATATACCCAATCCCTTATCCTTAAGTATGTTGGCAACAGGAGGATCCATGCTCAGAGCAATCACTTCAGCCTGTATATGGAACACTGTGATATGTAGCATTAATTGCATGAGGCAGCTTCGTCTCTTCAAGTATGCCAAAATTTGGCCCTGTGATACACATGGTAATTAAAGTCCTCTTATCTGCCAGGGTACATGGTCTAGCTGAGGATACACAAAGGAAAATTTAGAATATACTGTAAGTATAGGGCCACTAATACATCTGATAGAATAGTTGTGATACAAACTAGGGTGGAATATTTGTTGCAAGGACCAGTTCTAGTACATAGGGTGCATAATATTGCTTGGGATTATATGGTAGTAGACTATATCTAAAATATCTATATAATTCTATGCATGCGTGGGAATACATGGGCTGCTTTGATACTTTTGCGAGGGCTGCTTTTTCCTCCAAGTCCGGCCCTGACTGCCCCCCCCCCACGCAAAAACATTCATGTGTATGCGTTCCTACCTTTTCTGGCACTGCAGCGAGACCAGGTAGGAGCAGGTCTGTGCCAGCCCTGGTTCTGTGCCTCAGATACCTCCTGCCCCACACCCCCTGCTAGTGCGCATGAATGCACACACGTACCTACGTCTTCCAGCGCTGCCAGCGAGACCAGAATGAGTGCAGGAGCGAGTCTGAGCCGGACCCGGTTCTGTGACCTAGATACATCCTATACCCCCACAGTGTGCATATACGCATGTGTGTACCTACGTTTTCCGGCACTGTAGCAAGACTAGAGTGCATGCAGGAGTGGGTCTTGGCCGGCAGGGCCCAACAGAGCCAGGCCCAGTCCGACCCTGAGTATGATGATGCCTATATTAAATTTTCATTTTCGCGATAGTTCCCCTTTAAACTCCTAGCACTTTCAGGAGCTGGAGATCTATAACAGTTGCAAAACCACAGTTTCAACAGCTCAGAAATACATGCTATACAAGCAGCACACCCGGTTATGCGCTCCGGTAAGTGTTTTGCTTATTTATAATCTAGTTACATTTAAAATGCTTATGCTCTGATGACAAAGGAGCGGCAGGGAGGAGTAGAAACTCATTGTGTTTTTCTATCTGGCTTATGAATAGGTTGCTAAGCAATAGTAAAAAATACAGACTTACAAAATAAAAAGAAATAAAGTGTCCTGTAATAGATTTTACACAAATGTATCTAAGCCTCCTCCTTATTATTTTGGTGGTCACACACAGGTGCTGGTGACATTGGGTATCTGGGTTATGTGCTAGGCTCACACAATTCAAACAATAAGGTATTCTATTTAGTAAACTGTAGTTCATGAGATTTATCTAGAACTATTTGTTTTGATAGGGTGTCATGTGACAAAACAAATATTATTATCCCCTCTAATGACAGGGGAAAAATGATGTGCAGCCATGCTCGTCTTTGTTATCTGATATTAGTATTATGACGCATAGATTGTTCCTGTATGTCAGTCACTGCAAACTGAAGGAAAACACTGATGGCCGCAACATCTTCATTGCTTATGTATAAAGCTATTTTATTGTCAATATTATTGTTAATTATTTTATTAACATGTGTTTTTTGGGCACCAACATATTTAGCTATAGTGGTCTTTCCCATACATGTTATGTATAGGAAAGACCCCTGGGTAAAGGAACACACAAAAAAAAGTCATTACAGGGAATGTGAACAAGAGCCTTATAATTAGCACTTATCAATTGTTTTGTCACTGCATTGCAATGTATTAATCCATACATAGAGGGACACTGTGAAAATACATGTTAAAGGGGTTGTTCACCTTAAAACAAATAGTTGTTTTCAGATAGATCACCAGAAATTACAACTCTTTGCAATTACTTTTTATTTAAGACCGTTTTCCTATTATTGAAGTCTAAAGCAGGGGTGTCCAAACTTTTTGCAACGAGGGCCGGATTTGGTCGACCATTCGGGGCTGAACTCCACAGACGATTTGCGTGGAGTTCAGCCCCCAGCCTGACATTCTTTGAACCATTATTATTTAATTGGCATGCTGCTGTTAATCAGCTGTGTGGGGCTATGGAGGGTACAACATATTTGCCTTTATCACCTTGTGTGTTGCCCTCATTAGTAATTAATGACAAAAAATAATACCAATGGCAAATTAATATATCTGAAGGCCTGGAATCTAGGTTGAGACAAATACAGTTTTAATCTGGCATTTTATCTAAATCTAAAGAAAAAAATCAGGCAAAATAATAAACTTATTATATTATTATTATTTACTAATTGGGCAATGGGCAGAGTCGCCCCTCCTCCTATATCCTTTTTGACATGACGTTTCCTCGGGAACCGAGCATCCTAGGCCACAGTTTGGACACCCCAGGTCTAAAGTTTAATTTTTCACCCTCTAAAGCAGCCGACCCCCCCCAAAACTAAATTGATACATTTAACGGATACTTTTCTTATCTTTGTCCCTGCTGAGCAAAATCCCCGGGTTTCATTACAGGCAGCTGTTTGAATGGATACAATAGTTGCTAATACTAAAGAGATGCTGCTAAAAAAAATGCATCAATTAATGTTTCAAAATTGAAACAATTTAAAGTCTGCACCTGAATTAATGAGCTGCCAGGCTCAAACACCAGAGACACCAACATTCAACTTTAAACTCAGGATTTTGGAAAAACAGTAAAAAAGAAATAAATAATGGAATGTAATTGAAAAAAAATTGTTTATTTGTTTCTGGGGAACAATCTGAAAACTGAACTGAAAAAAGTGTTTGGAAGTTGAACAAACCATTTAATAATAAAATAATTATTAATAATAATAATAATAATAATACAGAAAACAACATAGTGTTACACATATGCCATTGATATGATACCAGTTTTCTGGATTAAAATTCTATACAACTTTATGAATATGCTCCTTTATGCATGTTTGTTAAGGAAAGAAGATTTTCATGACTGAGACGTTTGTACTTTTCTGTTTCATGCTTCTCCGTGACAGCGGGTATTGTTCTATTATGTGGAAGTACATGCCTCAGCGTTTGAAAAAAAAGTATTAGTAGCACTTGTGGAAATAACTTTCTAGTAACAGTAACATCAAACCCAGATCCAATGTATTCAGTGTTATTATTATATAATAAGCCTATGAAATAAATACCATAGAGGTAAAGGCACCCTAAAGCATTTCATATCTGCAGACATATAATAAGCAGAGCAATTTAGTTGGCTCACTAACTACAACTATCTGAGACAATATACAGGTATGGGACCTGCTATCCAGAATGCTGGGTACCTGGGGTTTTCTGGATAATGGATCTTTCCATAATTTGGATCTTCATTTCTTAAGTCTACTAGAAATTCATGTAAACATTTCATCTTGGATCAAGTACAAGCTACTGTTTTATTATTACAGAGAAAAAGGAAATCATTTTTTTAAATTTGGATTATTTTACATAAGTCAGAGCTTTCTGGATAAAGGATTTCTGGATAACATATCCCATACCAGTATATAAATAGATATGCTATTGCAACATTCCTGAATACAAATTCAGAACATTTTAGTGATTCCGTACTCCTTCTAAAATTCATACATGCCAGTATCCTGCTTAAGGTGGCCATACACAGGCCGATAAAAGCTGCCTTATTGGCCCGTGTATAGGGCCCTTCGACAAGCTTCCCCGATCGATATCTGGCTGAAAGTCGGCCAGATGTCGATTGGACGGGACTTAAAATCCCATCGGATCGCGGCCCCCCTAGGGTCCACAATCGGATCAGCTTGATATCGCCCACCTCAAGGTGGGCATATTGGGGAAAGGTCCGCTCATTTAGCAACATCGTCAAACGAGCAGATCTCTCCGTGTATGGCCACCTTTACTTACGGAGATGCATACTGTATATCTATCAACAGACAACCCATTCTGCTTAATATTATAGCTGGATATTAAAAATATGTATTTCCCATCGCCTGGATGAGGGTTCAGACTATAACATTGTATTGATTTTTTTTATATATAATTAGTAAGCAGGTGGCTTGACTATATGTGGCTTGGTAAGTTTAGGACTATGGAAGCATCCCATCATGAGTAGTGCATGTCTGACTAGATATTTGGCAGGTTTAATATATGCAGAAGCTGCAGCACTTTATCAGACTAGAACTTTATCAAGCCTGCAGGCTTTATAAAGGGCTAATCGGTACCAAACACATTTCTTAATGCATGAGTATCCAAACCTTTGTGTATGCTGAACCACTGTGACCCATGGCAAGGGTTTATATACAGTATGCATGCACCCACCGACACAAAAGTAGCTGCACTCCACCTTACATGAATATTTGGTAGGTGCTCTTTATATGGAGAAACATCCAGCATCTGAATAACAAGCTTACTTTTTCGGGGTGCACGCCAGCTGATGTGTTAACCTGCACATCCTTATAGTCTCAAAGTAGACAGCAGCACTGCCATGTAGCGTTAAAATTGCCTTTATTTCACAGAATTCATCTGGCACAGCAACGTTTCGGACCTCCTGGTCCTTTTTCAAGCTGACAAAGTTGCTCTTTATGCCACTCTCTCTCCTGATAGTGCCACTCACACTTCTTTGAAAGAACAAACATTAGCTAACTATTACTGGCAGGCTAATACAGGTACTGTACAAGTAAAATATGAACATACTTTCTTACTACCATACACCCCTCCCCTTGCAGTACCTTTAAATACATACTTTTTTTGTCATTTTTCTAGCAAAGGAAATTGCTCTCCAAAAATGTTTGAAATTGGGGGATACATCTGAATGTCCAGCTAAACGGTCTGCTTTTCTATCAAAGGGTGGAACTCCAAACTGGAGGTGCTGGAACAAAAAGAGTCCAACAACCACTGTACTAAAATTGTGTATTATTTAAATTATTTTAATATTACTGATTGAAACCTCCAGCAGGCTGTGACTGTGATTTAGTGACTCAGCTTAGGGCTGGGACATATTACACTCATTGTTTTGCTTCTATCACAGTGAACATTCCTGCATCATCACTGGTGGCACCATGCGGGTTCCCTTGTTGCATTTAACCCTAACCCACTCCCTGAATTTAATCTCTAGACAATTTCTCACCAAAGCTAACTAAATCAAACTCAGAGTCACAATAGAAGGCATTGTTTCCTTTTCAATGCCAGTCATAACTTAGTGCAGAAGCCAGTGTCAGCATCAACATTTATTTCTACTGTTTCATTTTGATAATATAGATTGTATATATGCTTCGGTAAACAAAGTGTCCCTTAAAGGACAAGGAAAGTTAAACTAAAGAAGTAGCTTGAAATATTGTACATTATGTTTTGTGCTTCTGTACCAGCCCAAGACAACCACAGCCCTTTAGCAGTAAAGATCTGTGTCTCCCCAGTAGATGCCCCAGTAGCTCCCCATCTTCTTTTCTGCTGATTCCCTGATTCACATGCTCTGTGCTGCTGTCACTTACTGAGCTTAGGGACCCACTCACAATATACAGTACACATAGAATAGAAATGGCACAATAAAAGGCTGATTAGTCATTAATATGAATAATTACTATATGGCAGCACAGAAACCAGTGCAACTAGCATCAGAATTTAATAATCAGCCCTGTAGCATCAGCTATATGACAGGCCAACTTAATTTTCTGCTTGATAATTTGCGGCGACCCCTCAGTCTAGTTTCTCAACTGTTGCTCAGACCACTGAGCATGTGAGTGTCATTGCTGATATTGAGAAGGTGAAACTTTAAACTGGTGCAATAAGTTTACTATATAAAACATGGCAGTTTTAGCCATATACATTTTTGTAGCATTAGTAAAGGAGAATTCAACCCTTAATTAAAAAAAAAAACCCCACCCCACATAGACCACCCTACCTTCTCCCCCCCAGCAGGGCTGCTCCTGCGCATGTGCAAACGTGCGTTCACACGCATGCGCAGGAGCGCAAAAAATAAACTGGATAGAGATTCGGCAAAGAGAGGGGACTGGACTAGGGGTAGGCAACAGTGGAGGTACGTGCCTGGCGCCCCCCAGCTTTGCGCCCTAGGCATGTGCCTACTCTGCCTACCCCTTGGCCCGGCCCTGCCCCCCAGTCTGGTAAATGCCCCTGACTCTTTACTTACCCCCAGTGCAGATTCAGGGGATTGGAGTTCACGGACGTCATCTTCCGATTCTTCTGCCATCTTCCTTCACTTCGCAATTTCTGTGCATGCACAGTTCAGGACCTGAAGATAGCTTCAACTGCGCATGCAGAGAGGGTGGTCTATATAGGGTAGGAGGGGTAGGGTTTTTTTAATTAAGGGTTTAATTCTACTTCAAATCCCCGCTAAAGTTGTGCCTAACTAGCTCCTTACATCCCCAGGACCCGACTACTTCCTAATTCCAATACAAATAATGACTAATCAACAGCCAATTGGCTCAAATACAGTCTGGACAGGGCCAATGTGAAACCAGGAAAACACCCAAATGGGCCCAACCAACCTATGCCCACTTTCTGCTGGGAATTGTGGGCCCCTGATTATGATCTCAAGGGGAAAGTAAATGTACATGCGGAGGGGATTGTAGTGGATTGGAATACAGTTCGACTACTGCATGTGCTTGTGACTCAAGTGGTGGCCCTCTAAAGGGGGTCCATGAAGTAGCAAGTCTAGTGGGCCCCTGAATACCTCAGTCCATAAATAATACTATGTGGCAAAAAAAAGTGTAAGAATAATGTAGGAGCCCCTATGGGTTAATCTGCCCTATGGCTTTAAGGCCCCACCCTTAGCTCAGTTTTATTTGCAAGAGGTGATATGACAACTTCCTGCCACACTGCTATATAGTGCTGGGAAGTGAGGGGCAGCTTCTGCTTTGGCCTCTGGATGGTGATCCAGCAGGGTGTGCCCAGGGCAGCCTGGGTGCAGCAAGGCCCAGAAAGCATGTGTCCAAGTCGGGGACCAGGCAACCCAATGAATGAGGAATAGAAAGTGGCAGGTGAGCTCCCAGTACTAGTACACTCTAGGAGTGTAAGATAGTCAGGGTTGAGCTAAAAAGAGCAGTTCTGAGCTCCAATGCAGGAGTGACAGTTTGAAGGCATCTCTCCCAGGCCATATTGCCTGTAGTATAGGGATTGCAGTGGAGAGGGAATCAGGATAGAGTATTCCACTGAGGTTGATCCAGAGACCACTACCAGAATATGTTGCTGAGTTGTGCCTGTACAGTCTACATCTACCCAAGAGGTTCTGTGAGAGCGGGGTTGTGACTATATGCCTGCCAAATCTGTCCTAAGGGAGTGTCGGCATGTGAGAACCTGCATGTGATGTGACTGCACACTTTTCCTCTGATGTGAGTAAACCTGGGGGCATTATCCCTGGATTAATAAACCGTTTCTTGTTTGCATCATAAGAAACTCCTGGCGCCCAATCATTTTTGTATGTTTTGCACGCACAGTAGCCTAAGGGTGGTAGTTGCACTATATCCTTAAGGGAACACTTCCACATGGCGAAGGCCCTGACCCTGTTGTGTAAGTCGCATGTAGCAAATATTTGTCTAAATACCGCCAAATAGGTGCTACAATAAAATAAATGTTGGCCCTTCACCAAACTGCTGGCTAGGGTTGCCACCTGGCCGGTATTTTACCGGCCTGGCCGGTATTTTTGATGGTTGGTCCTAATGTTATTAATAGGAAGAAAAGATAAATATATAGGAAGGCCGGTATTTTTTTCAGGAAAAGGTGGCAACCCTACTGCTGGCCAAGCCATTTTCACTATAATCTGCAGGTATTTGTCTTTACATAAACATTGCTCTTAAGCATATTCTGTAAATTCCTTGGCCAGACTAAAGAAAAATATGCTTTGTAAACCGTAGGGATGCGCTAAATCCTGGATTCAGCCGAACCGGAATATGTAAATTAGGAGCAGGGAGGGAAATCACATGACTTTCCATTGCCAAACAAGGAAGTGAAAAAACTGTTTGCACTTTTTCCTTTCCTGACCCTAATTTGCATTCAGATTCGGCTGAATCTTTCACAAGTGAGAATCCCAAACGGTGGATTTGGTGCATCGCTATTAAATTGTAACCCTAGTAAAGACCCTCTAATGTCTGCCTTGTTTTTGCCGTCTACAAGCCCCACTATTCCCACCCAGACTTCATTACTCTACCTAACACAACAGGAGGGGGCAACAAGGGCGTCCACCCTTTTTTTTTCAGAGCCACAATTTGACCTTTTTTTTTAGGTGCGGCATAAAAATACCTTGCCGCATTATGCCCGCCCCATTGCATATGGTTTACTGTGACCTCTGTAGACAGCGATTGCGTTTCATTTCACGTTCATACGCCCTTAATGGGCGGAACGATTTCACCTGTTTTCCTTTTATTTCATGTTTGACCTTCAAAGGCGTGGCTTTATAGCGCGTCAGCGAAGCCCTCTGCGGAGCGATTGGCCCGCCTTTTACGTGACGCGCGTTCTCCTTCTCGTTTCAGCCATGTCATTGGTTAAAACTCGACGTTTTAGAGCTAGAGGAGTGGGAAATTAGTCAGCTGAAGCCCCGCCTTGCTCTCCGCGAACCGGAAGCGCTTCTCGCTCCAGCTGGTTGTCATTTCACTCTGTGCTTGGTCCTGACTGGAAGGACGGGGAGGAGCGGCGGAGAGACGGGTAGACACACAACAGGGATCAAAGCAGCCACCCTCCCCCTCCTCCGTTCCCAGACACCGACTAAACAAGATCCTCTCATCCGCAAAGGAAATCTACCGAAATAATTGAAGCACCGCTCCCGTTCGTTTTTTTTTTTCCCTCAGATACCGGCGACGGGTTTCCCACAGGGTAGAGAAAAGAACGAAGAGGGCTGTCATTTCAGACGAATAATACCTTATACGCGCACCAGTATATTGAGGGGGTGGGGGACAGCTGGTGTCACTGACATGCAGGTTTCATGAGGTAATTATTTTTAACTAATGCTATTTATAATGCTGATGAAAGCAACATGGCAGAATTTTTTTTGTGTGTGATGCCTTTTCCTGAGTAGTATTGATTTAGCTGAGGTGGAATATAGCTCTGTATTAATACAGGGCTTAATACCACAGAAAAGAGATCCTGTCAGGTCTAACCTGCACTATATGCCCTGTATTAAAGGCAAGGTGTAGTTACAATAGGCTTCTCCATCCTGCAGCACCCCCCTTTAACAGCTGTGTTTGATCTGCAACTCCCAGTATTCAAATTTTAATTCTTTGCAATAGCATTAGGACCACTGACTGATCAGCACATCACCTGTTTTTTTTTTGTACTCTAAAATAATAAACTATTTTTTTTTTCCCTTTTTCTTCTTTAATCAATATGCAAACCAGGGTACAGCGAGAACAACGACTACAGCCAAGAGGAGATCTTATTGAAGCCACCTATAGTCTGCTTGTTGCCTTTTTACTAGCACTGAGCCAGATAAAAAAGCCTCTCGATGACAGGAAAATTCCGATTGATCTCTTTGCACTTAATGGATTGAAGCTGGAGGGAGAGGCACTGGGCATACAGGCACAACCCAGTTTCTGTAAACCAAAGAATATTTGGTGTATTCCACCCATTTCCCCCCCTCCTCCCTTGCTAAAGGAGGCCCTTTCTTCTCTGTTAAATGACTGAAGAAAATCTACATTAGAGTGGGGTTTTTTTTTTTTCTGTTCAGAGAGATTATCGGCATACATTTGGCCTGTGTTAACAATTGTACTGACCCAAGGAGGATTATATTTATTAAGCACAATTTGACTTCACCCAAAATAAATTATTTTTCCCAACATTTGTAATAAATGGGGGATTACGGGTTTGGAGTGCTGGTTCAAAACAACACTGGGAACAAGTCAGCTTTTCCAGTCAGATTTCATCCACATCTGCAGCCCCCTCATCATCATCAGAATACAACCCCCAATCCCGCTGCTTTTATAAATAACACCACTGCCAATGGCGGTAATGCCGGGTCAGCTTGGCTTTTTCCTGCTCCAGCTGCCCATAATATTCAGGATGAGATCCTTGGGTCAGAAAAATCGAAATCTCCGCAACAACAACTCGAACAGCAAGAGTCCTTAGAAAAACAACAGCTCTCTCCCAGCCAAAGCCAGGAAGCAGGGATTCTACCTGACCCTGAAAAAGTGAAATCGGAAGAAAACCAGGGAGACGGCTCTTCTGAGAATGGCAAGGACAAAATAAGAATAGAATCTCCTGTGTTAACAGGTTTTGATTATCAAGAAGCATCAGGCTTGGGGTCCTCAAACCAGACTTTGACATCTTCTGCATCCCCTCTGACTGGTTTCAGCAACTGGTCAGCTGCTATTGCCCCTTCCTCATCTACAATGATTAATGAAGATGCAAGTTTTTTTCACCAGGGAGGGGTCCCTGCTGCTTCAGCTAATAATGGTGCTCTGCTTTTCCAGAATTTCCCACACCATGTGAGTCCAGGTTTTGGAGGTAGTTTTTCCCCTCAGATTGGACCTTTGTCCCAGCATCACCCCCATCATCCTCATTTTCAGCATCATCATAATCAACACCAACAGCAAAGGAGATCTCCTGCCAGTCCCCATCCACCTCCATTTACCCACAGAAATGCTGCTTTTAATCAACTGCCCCATTTAGCCAATAATCTTAATAAACCACCTTCTCCATGGAGCAGCTACCAAAGCCCATCACCTACACCGTCATCTTCATGGAGTCCCGGTGGAAGTGGATACGGAGGCTGGGGTGGGTCCCAAGGCAGGGACCATCGCAGAGGACTAAATGGAGGAATAACCCCCTTGAATTCCATATCACCATTAAAGAAGAATTTTGGAAATAACCACATTCAGATGCAGAAATATGGCAGGCCCAATTCTGCCTTTGCACCAAAATCTTGGATGGATGACAGCTTGAACAGAGCTGATAATGTATTCCCTTTTCCGGTGAGGATAACTATATTTACATACTGTATGTTTTGATTATGACATTGCATAGATAGTACTGCGATGCATAAGTGTAAAATGTTTTTATTGTTCTAAAGTAACCATAAACAGAATTCTTTATTGTATAATGCTTCAGACTTGCTGCAGTTGTACTAAAATACTTTCACATGAATATTCTCCTTGTAGAATCTTCTTTGGATGTATTACGTACATAAATGTACGTAATGGTTAGAAGAACAAAGAATAATTTTCATAAATATATTCTAGAGTGATTTTTCCCTGTATCTGTTTTGTCACCAGTCTTACGTTTATGAAATGTAATGCAGAACCTCTGATTAGTCGATAATTATTAATTTGAACCAACCTCATCAAAGGCGATTAATTCCAGCAGTATCCAAATGTTTTTTTGGTAACTCTTTGATTGCCTAGTGTCTTTCATACACATTACAGCATTGTGTAGTTGGATGTTTATGGCTAAACATACAGGCTTTGCGAATAGAGTAATATTTTAACAAAATCCATTTTAAGGACCTTGTGTTATTGAAATCCTTTTGCACTGGATGAGCTCAATTTATTGGTAGATTTAACTGTACCTTGTGCCTTCATTTTTTTTTTTTTTTAATTCCCATGTTTTGGGATATCTGACAACAAAATCATAAGATATATTTGAGTGTGTATAGCATAATGGGGATATTTGCTTTCTGCTAGCAGTATTTCATATATTATGGAATTCTCTGCTAGCAATTTGTGTAATGCCTGACCTTGAAGTGGTGCTGCAGAGCTCTGTGCTTGCCTTTTGCTCAATCATTCTGTTGGCAAAAGGCACAGGCAGCATATTGCATATATCATAGCTGTTGTTGACAAAGCAGTCTATCGTTGTGTAGGTCCCTTAAAGGGGTAGTTCATCTTTCATTTAACTTTGAGTATATTATCTATCAATTGGTCTTCAAAAATGTAATTAGTTATTTTATTTATAACTATTAAACTTTCCATCTACATCCTCTTGCTTGCAGTTTAAACCGCTTATATCTAGTTGCTGGGCTCAATGGCCACGGCAACCAATTATGTAAGACTACAATTTTATTATGTTTTTGTAATGGATTATCATCTTTTCGGGTCCTCTGCAAATTATCTTCCAGGCTGCCATTCAAACCACTGCCTGGTTGCTAGGGTAAGTGGAAACCTAGCAATCAACTGTTGAAATCTCATGCTGGAGAGCGGCAGATCAAAAAGTTAAATGATAAGTTTCATCACAGGGCTGTGTGACTGCCCTAAGCCGGGCAGAGTAGAGTAAGAATTTGTCTTTTACTGTCTAAGTCAGTGGTCCTCAAACTTGGCCCTCCAGCTGTTAAGGAACTACAAGTCCCACAATGCAATGATGGAGTCTGACAGCCACAGTCAGGCAAATGCATTGTGGGACTTGTAGTTTCTTAACAGCTGGAGGGCCAAGTTTGAGGACCACTGGTCTAAGTTCTGAACTTACTGGTATTCTGCACACAGCTCAGGGCAGCTGCAGAGGATTGCTGGACAGGATGCAAAAGGAGGCCACTGCACTCCCTAACCTAGTATCCCAAGCTGGTGTGTTTTTCAGGGAAGAAGAGTGCTGGCCTTTGGTCTAAAGTTAGCCATTATAATTACTATAGTCTCGTCAAATTACCCCATTACAGAACTCATAAGGCTTTTTACTGTGCTGCTGAAACAGCTTTCTAAACCTTTGCTTTTGATATTCTATATTACATGGTTTGTCTACCTTTGAATTAACTTTTACTATGATTATATAGGGATATATTGATATTCTGATGCAATTTGCAATTGGTCTTCATTTTTTTGTATTTTTGTTATTTGGCTTTTTATTCAGCAGCTGTATCACCAATCTGGTTGCTAGGGTCCATATTACCATAGCAACCATCCATTGATCAGAATAAAAGACTGGAATATTAATCGAATAAAATGTAGCAATAAGAATGCATTTGTAGCTTTACAGAACATTTGCTTTTTAGATGGGGTCAGTGATCCCCATTTTAAAGTGGAAAGAGTCAGAAGAAGGCAAATAATTCAAACTATAGGATAAAATAAAAGCCAGTTTAAAAATTTGCATAGTATTAGCCATGGTCACAGCATTCCTCTGTATAGTTTATGCATTTTAATTGAGTTAATTATGTGGCAAGTGTATCACAGTTTTTGCAAATATAATCATATATTTCTAAAACACATTAAACCTTTTCAGTGGTTTTAAATCTCGTTCTAAATCTAGTTGTAACCGAGATCCGTATTTGTTCATTCCTTTACATTCGCTTGTTCTGCAGAAACCATCTAGCACAAGTTGGTTGTCTTCAAGGTCTGGCAATCCGCTGCCTACTGCTACATTGTATCAGTGATAGGTACTGATTTCACACAATGAAGCCAACTAGATAAATACAGCTTTTAGAGTCAGATACATTTGTAATTAATATCTACTAGGCAGCATGGTGGCTCAGTGTGTAGCATTTGCATTGCTGGGGTCCTGATTCCAGCCAGGGGACTGTCTGCAGGGGTTTGTATGTCTGCATAGGTT
>CM044436.1:96113816-96129531 GCA_024363595.1 Xenopus borealis
GGCTGCCTCCATTTCTACACAGCAGCTTATTTAAATAAACCGTTTTAGTGTTTCTGAAGCAAAAACACCAGTTTTACCAGTGCAGGGCAGCACTGCATTATATTTTTGTCACTTGAAAACAATTTTGCTTTTTAGCATTACTGTTCCTTTAAGTGTTTTACAGTTCTTTGGACACAATTCCGTTCTTGTCTGCATTTGATCCCATTTGTTTGATTAGGAAACAACCTGCCTCCGGCAGATGTCAGACAGGATCACTCTGACATTTCTGAGCAGTCTATCACTGCAGTAGTCAAAATGCTGTGTATGCTGTAAGGGTCGCAGACCCTTTGGAGTGTTGCAATATTTGGGAACTTGGGCATGTGCATTTGCCAAACTGTGCAAAGTGCCATTTTTTATTTTATTTTTTTTACAAGGGTATATTCATATGGTTTTAGATGATGCATCCATGACTGCTAGGCTTCTGTTAGAATCTGTGGAAATAGTTAGTTTTGTTGGCACAGTGTATGTAATGTTTGTTCTTTGAGAGGAGTTCTTGTCTTTCTTTAAATCTTTCCAAGCTTAGCACTCCATACAAGATACTGCTAGCATGTGAGAAAACATTTGCCTAGCATCAAATATACAATGTAACTTAAAGGGGTGGTTCACCTTCAAGTTAACTTTTAGTATATTGTAGAAGGGCCAATTCTAAGAAACTTTTCAGTTGGCCTTCATTATTTATTTTTCATAGTTTTCTTATGATTTGCAATTTTCTTCTGTTTCTTTGCAGCTTTCAAATGGGGGTCACTGACACCATCTAAAAACAAATGCTCTGTAAGGCTACAAATGTATTGTTATTGCTACTTTTTATTACCTATCATTCTATTCAGTCCATCTCCTATTCATATTCCAGTCTCTTATTCAAATCAGTGCAGGGTTGCTAGGGTAATGTGTACCTTAGAAACCAAATTGCTGACACTGCAAACTAGAGAGCTGCTAAATAAAAAGCTAAACTATAAAACCACAAACAATAAAAAATGAAAACCAATTGCAAATTGTCTCAGAAAATCTCTCTCTACATTATACTAAAAGTTAAATCAAAGGTGAACAACCCCTTTAAAGTGATTGTTCACCTTCAAACGCTTTTTTTTTCAGTTCAGTTGTTTTCAGAAATAAAGACTTTTTCCAATTACTTTCTATTTTCTATGTCTTATATTGAAGTGTAAAGTTACATTTTTTACCTTTCTAAAGCAGCTCTGGGAGGGGGTCGCCGACTCTGTAACTGTTCTAAATGGATACATTTCTTATCTTCGGCCCTTCTCAGCAGAAGAGTTTCATTAGAAGATTTTCGGGTCGGGACTATTCGAGTGAATACTAGACATTCAATTTTTTTTTTAAATAACCTCCCATTCAAGTTCAGTATATCTGAATTGAGTTGAGTATAATTCTGAATTTATTAGAATTCACATAAATTAGAAATTCAGCCTTTGTCTGAAGCAAAATCTGAAAACAACTCAACTGAAAAAAAGTGTTTGGAAGTGGATCAACCCATTTCAATAGAATGTAAACCCAAAGATAAATGTTTGCTATTGATAGAAATTGGAAATCTAAGCATCATTTGAATCAAAGTAATAGTGCATTTGATCAAATTCGGTTCAGTGTTTTTCCCAAAAACTTGGAATTTTCAAAGTCAACCAATTGACTCCAAATAGGTTCTAGGAGGTCCCCCGTAGGCTAAAACTGCAATTCGGCAGGTTTTAGATGGTAAATGGTCGAAGCCGACATTTAAAGCAACAGTACATGATTTCAAAATTCAAACTTTTGCAATTCCAGTTGAATTTAGACTATTCCCTTATCGAAGTACACAAAAATAGATCGAAATTTTAATTTTTTTCAGTTGGAATTTTCACTTTAACCCTTGATAAATCTGACCCAAAGTATGATGTAGAGAGTGATATTCTAAATCAATTTGAATTGGTTTTTAATAGTTATAGGGTTTGAGTTATTTAGCTTTTTATTCAGCAGCTCTTTAATTAGAATCTTAAGCAATCTGGCAGCTAGGGTCCAAATTACCGTAGCAACCATGCCTTGATTTGCATACGCAGATTAGGCTATGAATGGGAGTGGGCCTGACTAGATGACTAGCTAGCAATAACAATACATTTGTAGCCTTACAGAGCATTTGTTTTTTAGAAGGGTTCAACAATGCCCATTTGAAACCTAGAAAGAGTCAGAAGAAAAAGGCAAAAAATGTAAACTATAAAAAATAAATAATAAAAACCAGTTGAAAAGTTGCTTACAATTGGCCATTCTGTAACATATTACCTTAAAGGGATACTGTCATGAGAATACATGGGTTTTTTTCAAAAAAGTGCTACTCCAGCAGACTTTTGCACTGCAATCCATTTTTTAAAAGAGCAAACAGATTTTTTTTATATTCAATTTTGAAATTTGACATGGAGCTAAACATATTGTCAGTTTCCCAGCTGCCCCAGTCATGTGACTTAAGCAAGCACTTTAGGATGGAACTACTTTGTGGCAGGCTGTTATTTTTCCTACTTAGGGTTGGTCTACATGAGCAGATTTGGGAAGATTAGTCGCCCCAGCTACAAATCGCCTCTTCTTCGGGGAGACAATCTCCCCAAACTGCCTTCTCCCTGCCTTCCGCCCTGTTAACTAAATTCACACGCGGCTGTTCATTCTCCGAAGTCTCCTGAAACTTCTGGCAACCTTGGGAAATGAACAGCCACGCTTGACTTGCCGCAGGCTATTTTCAGTTTAGCTGGCAGAGGGCAGGGAGAAGACTGTTCGGGGAGATTGTCTCCCCGAAGAAGAGGCGATTTGTAGCCGGGGCGACTAATCTCCCAGAATCTGCTCATGTAGACTGACCCTTAATGTAACCGAAAGTGTATCAGTGGGACTTGGCTTTTACTATTAAGTGCTGTTCTTCGATCTACCAGGCAGCTGTTATCTTGTGTTAGGGAGCTGCTATATGGTTACCATCCCATTGTTCTGTTGTTAGGCTGCTGGGGGAAGGGTGGGGGTGGTGATCTCACTCCAACTTGCAGTACAGCAGTAAAGAGTGACTGAAGTTTATCAGAGCACAAGTCAAATGACTGGAGGCAGTTGGGAAACTGATATTATGTCTAGCCCTATGTCAGATTTCAAAATTGAATGTAACAAAATCGCTTTGCTGTTTTCAGAAATTAATTTCAGTGCAGAATTCTGCTGTGTTTTGAAAAAAAAAAAAAGTTATCCCTTTAAAGATGAACCACCCCTTTAATGTCTGTCTAAACATTTTCTATGTACAGTGCTCCCTTGCATTGGAGTGGACTGTGTTTTGCACTTTATGCTGAAAAGGTCTACACTAGGGCACATAGAGCTGTTTTGTGGTAGCACGTTTAGGTGCAAGTGCTAAATAACCCATTGGTATGCCTAGCACTACAATATGGTTTCTTCAATGAGCCATATATACTTCGGTCCATACAGCTGCAGAATCCATCATCCTTAGATCTCTTGAGCATTTCAGTCCATTAAACTCCCTGTGCTCACACATGACTGCATACTAGAACATATACTCATGCTACATCCTTGTAAAAAAAAATATTTTTGCAATTTACCCAAACTCTGTTTAATCCTGCCTTTACATTCAAAAGGCATTCTCCTTATATTTGCTTTCTACATCCTGAATGAAGCCATCTGATATATGAAATGTAGTCTGAGGAATACGTAGGCTGCGGTCCTTTTGAAACATTCTACACAGAAGATAATTTAAGTTAACGTAATTTGATTTTGTGATTATACTGTCTGAAAGGCTCTTTTCTTTTTTTTTGACACGCAGCAAGGACATATGGTCGAAGGCGAGGTAATATCTCTTTTTCCCTCTTCTCATATTGTTTAAAATGTTGTCCATAAACAACACATAACATTGGTGTGTTACTTCTTTAACAGACATGTTAAAGGAGAACTGACCCTTAAAAATGTATGGTCAAAAATGCCATATTTTGAATACTGAACTTATTGCACCAGCCTAAATTTTCAGCTTGTCAAAAGCAGCAATGATCCAGGACTTCAAACTTGTCACAGGGGGTCACCATCTTGGAAAGTATCTGCAACACTCGCATGCTCAGTGGGCTCTGAGCAGCTGTTGAGAAGCTAAACTTTGGGGTCGTCACTAATTATCCAGCAGAAAATTAGGTTGTCCTGTAATATAAGATGATGCTACAGGGCTGATTATTGAATTCTGATGCAAATTGTACTGGATTCTGTGTTGTATCCGTATTAATTACTAATTGGTCTTATATTGTGACATTTCTATTCTATGTGTACTGTATATTGTGAGTGGGTCCCTAAGCTCAGTAAGTGACAGCAGCACAGAGCATGTGAATCATTGAATCAGCAGAAAAGAAGATGGGGAGCTACTGGGGCATCTACTGGGGAGACACAGATCTTTACTGCTAAAGGGCTGTGGTTGTCTTGGGCTGGTACAGAAACCCAAAACATAATGTGCAACATTTCTAGAATACTTTTTTAGTTAAAGCCCTACAGCCTAAAAAATGAATGGCTTTAAATACTGAAATTAAAAATACTGAACTTACTTTACCCGACAGAGATTCAACAGCCCTACAACCAGGGGAGTTTCTGGGGTCCCCCCCCCCTCTCTAACCCTGCACTCAACTTTTAGGATGCTGGAATGGGTGGGGGGGGTGCATTGCTAGTGCAGAACATGTAGTTGCACTCTCTGCATTAGAAGAGCTGAAATTCTGATTTTGAAAATCAACATTTTCGGCTAAGTTTCCAGGAGCTGCTTTTTGCTCCCCGGTGACTAGTACCTCCTGAAGCAAATTTCTCAAATCGTCCTCATGGCAGCAGCTCCCCTGTCTATAATATCAATGATCCATACTTTTAAAATTGTCCATTGTAGCTATCCTTATTTTGCAAACATTAGCAGAAAGCAAGGTTACATCTGTCATAGAAGTTGATGCTGAAATCCATTTGAAAGCTCTGATCTTAAATGGCACCTATTGCAAAAAAAGTTACCCCCAACCAAAGGTGCTGGCTGATAGAGCCCACGTTCCGGTTGGGGATAACAGTACTTTAAAAAAAAAAAAAGCACTTACTAGTATGACCACTACAGGGCTGCTGTTCTGTGTCTATAGTTACTGACAGGGAAACTGTTCATATTTATACAGAGAGCAGACTGAGTGAATCCATGATTCAATATAAAAGGTCAGAGCTTTTATACCAAAAGGTCCTTTATACCGTAGAGGGTGTTTGTTCATGTGTACTTCTAATAAAGAAATGTAACCCAGAATTCATTCATCTCCTAGAGTGGTGGTAGTAAGATCCTTATGCTTAAAGCTGGAGTGTACAGAGTTAGTTAGGAAGATTAATGATTAGCTCTCTAAAATGCATCCTAAGCTGCAGCCTTTGTTAGGCTTTGAGAAGAGGAGCAACTCCTTTTACGGAGGGCTGATTTGTTGACTGGTAATTTGTTCGATCAGTTTCTTTCCTTCTTGGAAGAATTAGGTGATGATTTTTTCTAGTAAGAATTTGTAGATTGTAAATGTAGTTTCATTGATTGTTTACTGCAAGACAGCAAAGGTGCAGTGTATGAATATTTTAAACTTAAAATGTATTTACCTGTTTAAGAATTGCATCAGATATGGATTAATTTAGTACCGTATGTATAGTCCATACTACGTTTTATGATTTAAAGGGGAAGTTCACTTTAAGGTAACGTCTAGAATGTTATTGAATGTCCCCTTCTTAGCAAATGTTTAATGTGCCTCCTCTTCCACCTCTTTCCAGCTTTCAGATTTGGGTTATTGACTCCTTGCATATTTCTTTGTGAGGCTAAACTGTTTATTCAGACCCTCTCCTGTACATCTTCCAGTATCATTCCAATCACTTCCACATTGCTAGGGTTTATTAGAGCCTAGCAACCAAACAGCTGCTCAAATTTCAAACTGGAGAGCTACTGAATATAAAATTAATAAAAAAAAAAATGTTGCATGTTGCAAATTGTAATTTTTTAAATGAGTGAAAGTTGTTGACTTGTTCTGGGTAGTCGTCTCTGCAGCATATTCGGGTTGCTGTGGAATTATCTGCTGTGACTGGCACATTTGTCCTGCCATATAGGGGGATGCCAATTTTATTGTCTCTTATCCATGTCACAGAATATGTTGTCTCTGACTCTATTAAATGGTGCCTGATGCATGTTCTGTTTTTCTGGTTTTCTCTTTCCAACACTGGGCTTTTGACAGGGTAAAATAAGGTCAACAAAACACCACTGCTATGCTGCTCTTCTCGTGCTTTTAGAAAAATAAATAAATAAAATTCCAATTCAAATAAATGGTTTTTAACAATATTGTTTACCATAACCACATTGTAACCTAGCCATCTGCAGGGTTGTTTACCTTGAAAACACTTTTTTTCAGTTCAGTCGTTTTCCCTAATGTTCACCATAAAGTCTTTTTACTGTTTTCCCAAAATTTTAAGTTTAAAGGGGACATATTGTGTTAAACAAAAAATGTGCCAGTGCATTAAACTCTTTAGATGTAGAAGGAATGTACTTTAAAAGGTTGTGTTTCTGGTTATTTTATTAAAAATTACTACAAAAAACCTACTAGTCCTGCCCATCAGTTCCTCTTGCTGCTGCCTCCTTTCCCAGGCTGTGCAGGGGAGCTGGTGGCCCCCATCCCACTGAACTGAAGCATAGGAACCAATTGGCATCTAGGTCTTCCTGATCAGGTTCTGAAGCCTGGCTTTGCTTGTGTGACTGCAGGCCTGTGGTTGGCTGTTGGTGTTAGGACACCCCCACCCCTCATTTGAAACTTGGGCAGGAACCAGAGAACATCTATGGGGAGCACCAATAGACTTTTTTCCAAATACTTAGTTTTTTTTTATTTCTGGTGAACAATCTGAAACCAACTGAACTGGAAAAAGTGTTTGAAGGTGAACAACCCCTTCTGCTACATGTATGATTCTGTTGGTCATTAGTGTGTCCATGAAAACAAGGAAGTGCACACTGTTTCGCTAGACTTGTGTCCCTCAGAAATTCTTACCCGCACAATGCAGAACAGCACTGCGGAGTACAGGGGCACCATGTTAGTCAGCCTTGGCTTCTCTGTTGAGCAAGTGCCGATCCATATCCATATATGGCGCATGCTCTGTTGCAGCCAGAAGGCTCCGTAAATTACCAAAGGCAAGAAGAGGATCTGGACGAACATGGCACCCCTGTGCTCCGCTGTGCTGTTCTGCATTGTGTGGGTCATAATTTCTAAGGGACACAATTCTAGCATAACAGTGTGCACGGGGGAGGGGCCCTACTGAGGGGAGTTGTGGGGATTTTTCACTGTGGATTCTCCTTTAAGAACTCGAAAATGTGCAGTGACATCAGTGGATTTAGACTAATCGTAATCTGAAGGCTCTGTAAAGAAGAACTAAACCCTAAAAATGATTATGGTTAAACGCCATATTTTATATACAGAGTAATATTGCACCAGCCTAAAGTTTTCGCTTCTCAATAGGAGCAGTAATCCAGGACTTTAAATTTGTCACAGGGGGTCACCATTCTTAGAAAGTGTTGCGACACTCATGCTCAGTGGGCTCTGAGCAGCTTTTGAGAAGCTAAGCTTAGGGTTCATCACAAATTATCAAGCAGAAAATTAGGTTTATCTGTAATATAAGCTGATGCTACAGGGCTGATTATTAAATTCCATGTAGTAAATATCTGTGTTAATTACTAATCAGTCTTGTGACATTTCTATTCTATATGTACTGTATATTGTGAGTGGGTCCCTAAGCTCAGTAAGTGACAGCAGCACAGAGCATGTGTATCATCAGAAGTAGATGGGGAGCTACCAGGGCATCTTTGGAGACAGATTTTTACTGCTAAGGGTAGTGACACACGGGCAGATTCGGGGAGATTTATACACCTGGCAACTAATCGCCTGTTCTTCTGGGCGGCAATCTCCCCAAACTGCTTTCATGTGTCTTCCATTCCTATATAATGAAGTCACCTGCGATAAGCTTCGTAAAACGAAGCGCAGCGTGTTCTTCATGCAGGTGACTTCATTATACAGGAAGGGAAGACACGCAAAGGCAGTTTGGGGAGATTGTCGCCCAGAAGAACAGGCGATTATCGCCAGGCGACTAAATCTACCCAAATATGCACGTGTGTCGCTACCCTTAAGGGCTGTGGTTGCCTTGGCTTGGTACAGAAACCCAAAACCTAATGTACAATATTTGTAGCTACTTCTTTAGTTAAGCTTTAGTACCCCTTTAAAGTGGTTTTTCATCTTTGAAATAACTTTTAGTATGATGTAAAGAGTGATATTCTGAGACCATTTGCAATTGCTCTTTTTTTATTATTTGTGGTTTTTGAGTTTAGCGGTTTTTATTCAGCAGCTTGCCAGTTTGCAATTTGTCATTTGGTTGCTAGGGTCCAAATTACCCTAGTAACCATGCCTTTATTTGATTAAGAGACTGGAATATGAATAGGAAAGGCCTGAATAGAAAGATGAGTAATAAAAAGTAGCAATAACAATACATTTGTAGCCTTGCAGAGACTTTCTTTCTAGATGGGGTCAGTGACCTCCATTTGAAGGCTTGAAAGTGTCAGAAGAAAAAACTATTAATACATAATGAAGACCAATTGAAAAGTTGCTTAGAATTGGTCATTCTACATAAAGTTAACTTAAAGGTGAACCACCCCTTTAATGAAAAAATCTCCACTGAATTTTCCTTTCGTGCAAGAAGTAGCCTGTGCTAGTCTGGTGATATACAGAGCAGGAATTTCCTAAGGGCAACGCCACGCATGGCGTTTTTGCTGCATTTAAAAATGCTCGATCCCTAAATATGCATAAAATGCACTACCACTGAAACTAATGGAAAACACACACAGGGCATTTGCAAGCTGAAATCCGCCACAGGATGACAGTATTGGCGTTTTTCAGCAGAAACGCCAATACATCAAGAAACTACCAAGTCGATAGATTCTATGGGAGCTGCATGTTTGAAACCACACTTTGCGTAAATACGCATCATATTTTAAATATGGCGTCCAAATTCTCCATGAGAACAATGAGAGGTGTGTGTTGGGAAAAGAAACCTACCTGCTGAAAAACGCATCGTGTGGTTTCAGTGGCATATTTACGCCCGACTGAGCTTTTTAAAAACGCAACTTAAAAATGCCATGTGTGGCCTTGCCCTTACACACACCTAGGCCATATCTGGGAAGAGATTGAGAAGTTCTTCAGAACGCATGACTACATCTGATGTTTTCTAAAAGGGCCAGTTCTGTCACTGAAGAGGCTTTGTCACTCTTGGGTTCACCAAACGAATTTGATGCTACATTATTGCACTTTGTAGAGTTTCCTCCTAGCTGGAAGATTTATTTTTCCTTTAATTTGGACGAGTTCGGTGTTAAGTGTGGATCATCAGCATGTGAAACTGTACAATACAATATTTTTAATGTCTAGTCGTGTTTTTTCATACAATGGAAAGTAGTAGTAGACTTGTATAGTAGTGATGTGTATGTTGACAAAAAGCCAACTCACTCTCGAGCCTCTAACGAGCACCTGACCCCATGACTGACCCACCGATCTCTAGGGTGAATCAAATGCAAGTATATTAACAACTACTGTCAGACAAGAAAGTGAGGCTTAGTAAGTTTGTGTGGGATGGGCAGAAGGAAGAGTTTGCCCCAACCCCACTCACAAAGAACGTGTTGATGCTTTACTATTGTGTTGAACACATTGTAGTTAGTAACTGTGGTGTGAAAGTTCTTAAAGGAGAATGCAACCCCTACCTGTAAAAAGCCCCTCCACTATGTAGGCAGCCCTCCCTCCTCCCCCACGGGCAAATGCCCCTAACTTTTTTCTTACCCCTCTTTCCAGGTACTGTCCAGCGTAGTTCACAGGTACCATCTTCTCCTGAGCGGTCTTCTTCCTGCAGTCATCAGCGTCTTCTGGCGCATGAGCAGTAGATGGCATTTGCCGGTGTGGATCTACTGCGCACGCGCCCCAACACTACTTCCAGCTTTGCAGCTTACTTGGTTTCCACTGATTGGTTACCAGGCAGTTACCAATCTGACTTGAGGGGGGGCACATGGTTCATAACTGTTGTTTTTGATCTGAGCTGAACGCAGAGGATCAATTGCAAACTCACTGAACAGTTATGTCCCATATAGTTGCTGACTAACCTCAGAGTTAGAGAGCTGAAAAGCAGGAAGTAATGTTCTGGCTATTATGTTAGACATTCAATCACTCCAGCCTTTATACATTACATTTTTGTAACTATATTAGAAACATGTTTTTATTATTTATCTTATTATTAACCCAATTTTTATTTTTACACTGAACAATTATTTTAACTTACCCAAAAATCAATGGTGCACTTACAGCTTTTTCATCCTGAATTTATTCCATATGTATTGCTTGGTGTTTGATTATGCAGTGCTGCTTCATAAAAGTGACTCCATCCCTGATTTGTTACTACTAATTTAGAAAATTGCACATTGGTTTATCATATACAGGAAATATACATATTGGGGATTTTGAGATGTTCTGGTCCACCAATGGGCTCATGATTAGCACCACTTTTGAATTACTTTTGTAAGAGCTCATTGCATAAATTAAAAGTATATTTAAATTAGCAGCAGATTAGATATCCTTTGTGAAATGACCATGGTGGCTTTTTACTAACCATTGTATGTTTCTTAGGTCAGTCCTCTCTCTTTCCAATGGAAGATGGATTTCTGGATGATGGCCGAAGTGATCAGCCTTTACACAGTGGCTTGGGATCACCACACTGTTTCCCTCATCAAAATGGTGAACGTGTAGAGCGTTATTCTCGCAAAGTGTTTGTGGGAGGTCTGCCTCCAGATATAGATGAAGGTACACTGTTCCGTTTCTATAAACTTTCTTAAAAGGAAGGTGTTGTAATAATGTATGTACACAATTTCTGATGTAAAGAATAAATATGAATATATAAAACCATGTTGACCTTTTTACCGTGATTGCTACAGCAGAAGTAGAAACCGCCCTGACTCCCCAGGGATAACTAACAAGAATTGTTCTAAAATATGAAAACCCTGGATAACATTTTATAATGCCGGTATGGAATCCATTCTAAATGTCTGAATTGCGTGAAGGTTGTCTCCCATAGATCTGGAAAAGGTATACTCACAATTCACCCCAGTCCATGGGTGCAAGTAAGTAACTGAATATAAATGGATGTGAGTACTTCATCCAAAGAAAAAAATAATTTCCAAATGTAGTTAAAAGTTCAATCCATTTTTTAGGACATACAAAAAAAAAAACAGCCTTTTTTTGTATGTCCTAATAAATGGATTGAACTTTTAACTACATTTGGACATTTTTTTTTTCTTTGGAGGAAGTACTCCCATCCATTTATATTCGGTTGTCTCCCATAGACTTCATTATAATCAAATAATCTTAAATTTTTAAAAATTATTTCCTTTTTCTCTGTAATTATAAAACTGTAACTTGTACTTGATCCAAACTAAGATATAATGAATCCTTATTGGAAGCAAAACCAGCCTATTGTTTATTTTTAGGGTTTACATGGTTTTCTTGTAGACTTAATGTATGAAGATTCAAACTACGGAAAGATACATTATCTGGAAAATACCAGGTCCCGAGCATTCTGGATAACCGGTATGGGACCTGTATTGTAGAATGCTCGGGACCTGGTATTTTCCGGAAATACTATAAATTTGGACTGTGCCAGCATACATGTAATCTAGTTGACCGTTGTATGAGGCTGTCTACTTTTGGTAAGCAGCAGCTTGTAGGTATGCTCAGTGATTAGCAGAAAAGGGAGATGCATGTCCATCTTAATATGTCTCCTCAATGATATATATAGGATTTTTTTTTTGTAAATATTTTTATGTTGCACAGCCATTCAATCTAGGGTGCAGCAGTAACCAGACTACAGATATACAGAGTGGATGTTGTATGGCTGTTATACAGTATGTTGTACACTTGATCATTGATATCTCCTTTAAGGTGAATTCAACCCTACATTTAAAAAACCCAATACCCTGGGCAAATGCCCCCAAGTCCATACTTACCCCTCAGATTCAAGCATCATACTTCAGGGGTGCCATCTTCAGTCGCTTCGGTATCTTCAGAATGAGACCGGCGTTTTAGCGCATGCACAGTTTGGGCAATCCCCTGCTTCTCAAGAACTGCGCGTGCGCCAAAACTCACAAATATTGCCAAAGCACCAGGCTTATTCCGAATATTACCAAAGCAGCTGAAGATGGCATCCAAAGGCCTGAATCTGTGCGGAGGGGTAAATATGGACTTAAGGGAATTTGCTAGGTGTATCACTTAGGCTGGGGTGAAGGAGGGAGAGGGCTCTTGGTGGGGAAAAAAAAATGTAGGGTTGAATTCTCTCAAACCCCCCCCCAACCACAGTCAAAAGTCCCTACTGGCCCCCTTCACTGGACCCTCTCCCTGCCTGCCCCCTGCTAAGTGTTACCCCAGAATTGTGTCCCCTGTACGATTACTGACTGCACATGCAGAGTCGGCTAAGTTCATGGGCGCCATCTTCGGTATTCCTTTTGAAGTGAGCAGTGTATTGAACATGTGCAGTTGTAACAAACAGGAAAACTACTCAAACTGCACATGTGCCAGATGTGACAGAAGGAAGAAGACCTGAAGATTACCAAAGTGACGGAAGATGGCGCCCATGAGATCTGCTGCACTGACGTGGCATGTGCAGTCAGTAGGGTTCGGAAAAAAGGAAGTTTGGACGCACACCCTGGCCTTCCAAGCTGATCCCTGGTGCTCAGTCCTCATAGGGAGATGGCACTCCCATGTATCGACGATAGACAACCAAATAGAGGAACCAGCACACAGGAAGCGATGCAAGTGAGGGTCAACCCCTACGTGTTTATTATGTCAATTGATGCATAATGTTTCAGGGGCAGGCCCCTTTGTCAGGTGATGCAGCAGAGTAACAAAACAGCCCTATACTTTGCTATTTACATTGTATCCTTTTACCTTCCACAATTCTGGGGTAACACTTGGCAGTGGAGAGACAGGGTGGGGGGCCAGGGGAGGGAGGCCAGTGGGTACTTTTTCCTAAAAGGGGGTTTAGTTCTCCTTTACAGAACCTTTAAATTAACTTTTAGTTAGTGTTTTTTCTGAAGTGCCCCAGTTTTTATTTTCAACAATCTAATATACAGTTATCCTAATTTTAAGACATTAGGAATAAAAGTTTCTCGATCAGTTTTTTAACATTAGATTTTGTGGTGTTGCCTGAATGCTTGGCAAAACATCAGTTTTATGCACAAAATAAATTGAGCTAGGAGACACACATAAGTGCTTAACCCCTTTATTGAGATCCACAAAGTGTGACCACCAGCAGGTTAATGTTTCAGCAGATAACCCATACCTGCTAAATACAATATTTAATGACATTTTCATATAGGGTCCTATTTATCGGCAAGATCTCTTATATTAGTTAGGACTTTCAAAGCCAGATATCGTGGGGTTTTTTTTTCCCCATTAGTTTTTAGCAGAGTCTGCTGAAATGATACATGGTGTCCATAACCCTGAGCAGGGGGCAAAATAAGAATAAAACATTCTGTTTCCAATCATCTTGCGCATGATCGATTGTACAACAGTGGCTATGTATGACAATTAAAAAAATAACACAAGTTTAATAAAACACACTGAAGCATTATGTGTATAGCAATGTTAATAAGATCTTGCTAATGTTACCTATAGTTTTCCCAATATTATGCACCCCTGGCCTCTGCAATTTGTTGCAATTATATGTTTTTTGTAAGGTTTTGAGATAATAATGAGGGTTAAAGGGTTAAAGTTGATGGGTTATTCTATAGGATGCAAATCATTTTCTCCTTCATGACAAAGTTTTGTTGCAAATAAGTTTGAAAAGACAGCATGTTGCATTTGAGGATAACTAAGCTAGCTAAACCCTTATTGCTGACAAAACTGTTACAGCATGGTTCTTTAGATTACAGAATACTCTGGTCCCAGATACAGGGCTGGATTTACATAGCGGGCGCCCCTAGGCCCACTGCCGTTCGTCGCCCCCATACTCTGCCCTTTATTTGCTAATTTTCATCATCAAGACCGCAGAAATGGGGATTGGCACATGGGAAAATTAAAAATCTCAAATCTCCTGTGTATCAATGTGGGTGTGGCTGGGCAGCATGCCGCCCCCTAAAATCCTGCTGGGCTTTCCTCAAATCCAGGCCTGCCCAGATATTCAGTGTTCTAGATCCCACACCAGTAGTTCCAAGCCAAAAAGGTTAGAGCTGTTTTGTCTAGCTTGCACATCTTTACTGTGTTGTTGCATGCAAAATCGTAACCTTATTCTTTTCTCCCCCCATAGATGAGATCACTGCTAGTTTTCGACGTTTTGGACCTCTTATTGTAGACTGGCCACATAAAGCGGAAAGCAAGTCTTACTTTCCTCCAAAAGGTACTTACTCGATTTATAAATTTTGTTTTGAAAATCAAATCGAATCTTCAGGGGTTGTTATAATAGTTAGAAAGTAAATTTTTTAAATCCATTTTTGTATTTAATCGCAGTCTTTTCCATCTGAAATGCTTCTGGATACAAGGAACAGAATTACAGTATTCAGGATACTTAAAGGAGAAGTACACCCTCCACACTAAAAAGTCCCCACTGACCCACCTCCCCCCTGCACACTGTTAAGCCAGAATTGTGTCCCTTAGAAAATCTGACCTGCATCATGCAGAACAGTGCAGTACAGGGGCGCCATGTTAGTCAGCCTCGGCTTCTTCGTTGAGCAAGTGCAGTTCCATAGCCATATATGGCGCATGTGCAGTTGGAACCCAAAAGCTCCATGAATTACTGAACTGCAAGAAAAGTATCCAGAAGAAGCCGAGGCTGACGAACATGGCACCTTTGTTCTCCGCTGCACTGTTCTGCATTGTGCAGGTCAGAATTTCTAAGGGACACAATTCTAGAGTAACAATGTGCAGGGGGGAGGGGGGCCTACCTAGGGGAGTCAGTGGGGACTTTGGACTGTGGAGGGTTTACTTCTCATTTAAAGGGGAACTACGCACAAACATAACTTAAGCTTTTTGAAAAGTTAACATAATATCTAGCAACTTTGCAATATACATCAATTAAAAAATATGCAGACTTTTCATGATTTTTAATGGTTTCGAACTGTTTCCTAAGCCTAGCCTCCTGCTGATCTGTCTGACTACTTTGCTGAGCGGGCTGACTACTGTTACTTTGTATCAGCAGCAATCTGTCTTCAGTCTACATCCTCCAACTTGTGATTCCAATAAGGATAGGCACATCACAGTGCAATGCATTGTGGGTTATGTTGTTCCTGCCTGCTGTCTTTAAGCTGTGGAGTACTTGTTACAATTAGTGCTTAGTCCCTCCATCCCTGACAGGATTGCAAATGATGCAGAAAGAGAAGAACTGATAAACCGCTGTATTTGAGCATAGAAAATTGCATTTATTCATACATTTTGAAGAAACCGGTAACTGTGATGGGTATATTAGGGGTTTCTGTGTTATGTCGGTACTTAATCAAATTTTGTGGTTTGGAAGCTATCCATTTATTTCACATCTGTGCAATGCATCCTGCACCTAATTATCTGCTCATTGTTAGGGTCTCAAAAGACCTGTCTGTGCACACACAAGTGGATTTCTGCCAGAGATTTGCACACTTTTCTGGGCAAAATGGGAC
>CM044436.1:96209236-96219528 GCA_024363595.1 Xenopus borealis
ATAATATCAAAGGCTATTTTGATACTAAACTCTACAGTTAGTATAGATATAGGCATATATCATTTATGTGAAAGTATGGAGGGGAGTGTATATGGATACTGGGTTTTCATTTGGAGGGGTTGAACTTGATGGGCTTTTTTTCAACCCAATTTAACTACAGGATGTAACTATGTTCAGGTGTGCTTCGGGCATAGATGCCGCCTGGAGAAGATCATATTTGCAAACGCCGCCTCAGCCGGCGTCTATGCCCGAAGCGCACCTGAACACAGTTACATACAGTAGTTACATCCTGTAGTTAAAGTTACCAGGAGACGATATTTACGCCCCTGGTAACTTCTGGGGAGCTGCCGTCTGAGGCAAGGTACTCACCTTGCCTTATGGCAGAAACCCCCTGACTATGTTGATGATACAAATCTCTGCTGGACAACTGAATCCATCCAGGATATACTATACCTTTCTTGCCGGTATATCTCATATGCTGTCCGGTTATGCCATCAATCCAAAGACATCATGTCCAATGCAAGCAGTTAAAGGAGCAGCTAAATAACCAAAAGTATGAGAAGCATTTGCTTTACGTTAATTATCACTAATTAGGAAAAACACAGTCCCATTCCATTTCTCTCCTAAATACAACCTTCTTCAAGCAGTGCTAGATGTGTATGAGCAAATAGTGCTGTTTAAAACTAAATATATAATTATTTGCATGCACATTAGGGTATACCAATTGCTCTCCAGAGAAGCTTATATGAGTATGTTAAAGGGCAAGAGGTTCAGCATTAACTCATTATTAATGCTTGACTTGGACTGCCTTTATTAGGCAACACTTGAGAAATCTCCCTGTGCAAAAGATTTTCTCCAACTCCAGAGAAAAACCTTATGTGGTCACAATCAGTATCAATTAAGTCTTAATATATTCAACAGCAACCACAAGAAGAATTGTTTATAGGAGTGGAAACATGTTGCTTCTTTTTTAAACACATTGTGTTGTTGGCAAAACACAGTTGGTTTCAAATTCCTTTTAAGCTTTCATATGCTAATTGCCTTTGAACATAATTCAAAATAAATGTCAGTGACATCACTCAGGAGGTTAGTATTGGCATTCAGTCCTCTTGTAACAGACAGCTGATTGCTGATTGGTTGCTATTTGTTACTCAGCTCAAATAGGAAATAATAATAATTGCAGGTATATCATTTGTTACCTGGATAAGATACTCAGGACGGGTCTTTAAGTAAGGGTGATATGCTCACAAAACACTGTCATTTGTATTATTAGGGGATTATTTATCAAAGCTCGAATGCCAATAATGTAAAAAGTTCAAGTTTTTTCACTATGAAATCTGAGTTTTTAGGGGGAAAAAAACTAACATTTTTTTAGGATGTATTAAACCGTGAGGTTGCAAAATGTCCAAATCCAAAATCTGGCATCTCAGACCTGCAAAGGTTGTATGTAAGTCAATGGGAAAGGTCCCTATCCTATTTGGACGTTTCTGTGGTCTGTGCTGAAAATCCAACTCTTTTAAAATTTTCGGGCAAATAACTGAAATTCTGGCTTTTCAGGAAATATCCCAAAAAATAGTATGATTCGGGGAAAAAAACCCTGAAAACAAATCTCAAGAATGTTTGTACAATTTTTTCAGGTTTTCCCCCAAACCGATTAATTTGTGCTTTTTTTAATAATAAATAAAGTCAAATCATGGAGTCTAGTTTGTTCGACAAATATATATTATGGCAGTAAAATGTGCATGTACAGAATCCACTTTGACAAAGGCTATAGTGGCGAATCATTGGGGTATTCTCATTACTGGCGTGTGTATCTGCTCCTTGTAGTTCTCCCTTTTTGCCTTTTTTTCTGGGTGGTATTTATAGATAATTGACAATATTGTTGTTTATATATTGCTTAGATAAGTTACAGTTTTCCTTGAATAGATTTTTTCTATACCACCTTTAGTTTGTACATAGTGATGGGCGAATCCCCCCAGTTTTGCTTCGCGAAACGAGTCGCGGCATGCTTTTGACACGTGTCGCGTCAACTTCGATGTCGTTTTGGGTGCGCGCCGCTTCGTTTTTGTCACATCGCGTCAAAAACGACGCCGGCTAAATTTTGCTGGCGTTTCGCGAATTTATTCGCGGGAGTTCGCCGCGAATTCGCCCCATGAGAATAAATTCGCCCATCACTATTTGTATACTTTTTTGAGTGTGCATACCTAATAAAACTTGGATTGGGTGTTGGGTTGGGTGTTGAGTTGGGTTGTTTGCACCTCATATAAAATTCTTGTAGTTGCGCTGCTATGTTGGCTGGAATACCCTCTGCTGATCTGTATTTTTGTTGTATAAAGTTTAAACACAGGAATTGGACCTGCAATCCAAATGCTTGGGATTTTCTGGATAAGGGGTCTTTCTGTAATTTGTATCTTCAGAATTTTAGGGCCTTATCCGAATCATATGATTTTTCTGGCTTTTTCCCCGAAGTCCGAATTGTTCTGATTTTTGCCCGAAAAGCTTGAAATAGTTGGGTTTTCTGGCTACATCCAGTATAGACCACAGAAACTTCCAAATAGGATAGGGACCTCTACCATATTGGCAGGTCTAAGACAGAGGATTTTCAAATTAAGGCTGTTTCCATCCATGGGGTATATTTCCAACCTCAAAAAATGTGAGGTTTTGTTTATTTATTCTATGGGAGACAGCCTTCCCTTAATTTTGAGCTTTCTGGATAACATGACTAGATCAGATCTCATACCTGTATTATCTATTTCAGCTCTTGACCTCTGGGAAACCTGCATTTGGATGATATAAAGGGCAGCAAGGACTGGTTGGTGGGGTGATGATTTGACAGTTCTAATAAAAGTCCACTTCAAACTTTTCTCTCTTCTTTACCTTTGCTTTCTAAGCATTAGCTTGTCACTAGAACTGAATCCTGTTACCTTATGCCTTTCTTTCATTCTAATATACTTATCTTTTATAATTGGGGGTACAGTATTCTTTTTTTTATTTAAAGATTTTTGGCCACACAATGTTTTAAAGGTCCATAAGACGTTAAACTGCAGTTAGCTGAACAGATGTTTAAATAATGTAAGCTTGAGATGCTAATTGATCTCAGCTTCTGTTTATTCAGTAATGAAAGAATATAAAACAAAATCCCATGTGGATGATCTCCCTGATTATGACATACTTGATTATGTGGAAGCATATATTTTTAATTTCAAAGTTATTCCTAATTATCTTCTTCCTCCAGGGCACACATAAGTAATGCAGCAGCAGTTTTGTATGGACGATATACATTTATTTCCATTTCATTTCAGTAGAGAATACAGGTTTCTATGGCAACCGGCACGTGAGGAATTGTCAAATGTCAGACACTCGTAATGGTATTTTCAGTGCAAGTCCCTTTGGCACCAGTAAGGTTAAGAGCTGCTGCCAAAATAAAGCTGAAAGATATGTTGACAGAAAATGGGCTTATATTTAGCATGGAAAGGATTGCAGAGACCCCTTAGTATTATGTTCCAGTTACATTGTGACTACAGGAGTCTTGTATGGTTTCATGATTGGCAAGTTCTATTCAGATATCTGCTCATGGCTAAGGGTCCAATTGAATTTCACCTTTTTTTGCTGAATATAAAGATTAAACTGAAGAAATCCATAATCATATGGTTCTAGGCCACTCCAACTTGTTTTGTTGTTCCAGGATGGATGGACAGCTTGTGCTTTTGGTAGGAATTAATGGGGTTAATTGAGTTCAGAGTGAAGAATTCAAGCCCATTTTAAGGTCCAACTTGAGCCTGGGCTCTTTTTACCTCATATTAATGATAGAGTATTTACAAAATAGAAAACATTCTTATATAGTTACAAGTATATACAGGACAGTGTACTCTTTATTCTCTCAAGGCTGGACTTCATGGCTGGAACAAAAAGGAGGAGAACAGGCTACTGCTTAGGACTCAACAATGTGGGGGCACTGGGCAGCTGCCGGTTCAAGGGTCTTCTGCCTACTCCTAGTCCGGATTCTCTCCCATCTTGCCTCCCTCCTCTGTCACTCTCCCCTTTCTACCTCACTCACTCTCCTCGGATGCTTGCCACTACCTCCCCTACGTTGCCCTTCCCCTCCTTTTTTAGTATGGCCCACCCCATCAACGGCCAGCCCCACAGTCTGGGATCCATTGCTTGGACTGTTACTTGTCCACTTTTAGTAAAGGAAGGGGACTGTACATTATATAATAAAATCAGTTTATGCATAACACAGTTATTTGAAAGGGGGGATCAGCAATATTTAATTGTGCAGACACACAGCTTTGTTTGCCTAATATAGGAAGATGTTGCTCACTTCTGCAGAGAGTTTGTTTTATGGTCATGAAAAAAAATTTCTTTTCAAAACACATCAGTTAACAGTGCTGCTCCTGCAGAATTCTTTACTGAAATCCATTTCTCAAAAGAGCAAGCAGATTTTTTTATATTTCATTTTGAAATCTGACATGGGGCTAGACATATTGTTAATTTCCCAGTTACCCCGAGTCATGTGACTTGTGCTCTGATAAACTTCACTCTTTACTGCAAGTTGGTGATATCACCCCTGCCTTTCCCCCCAGCAGCCTAACAACAGACCAATGGGGAGGTAACCAGATAACAGCTCCTTAACACAAGGTTGCTAAGGTCCAAATTACCCTAGCAACCATGCATTGATTTGAAGAGACTGGAATATGAATAGAAGAGCGGTTGAATACAAAGATGAGTATTACGGTGGCAATAACAATAAATAATAAATGTAACCTTACAGAGCATCTGTTTTTTTAGATGGAAAGCTGGAAAGAGTCCAGAAGAGGAAGAGACGAGGAAGGCATAGAAGTAAAATACTGTTAAAAAAAATGCAGACCAATTGAAAAGTTGCTTAGAATTAGCCATTTTATAAACATGCTAAAAGTCAGCTTAAAAGTGAACCACCCCTTTAAAGGAGTAGTTGACATTTCACTGCCAGTCAATTTGGTACTTTTATTGCCAGACAGTTTTTGAACATTTTTTGCTCTTTCAATTTAGGGGGCTTTCCTGGGGGAACTCAGGAAAAGTATATAACATTGTCAGGACAATCTAAGCAAACTAAAATAACCAGCTCTTGCAAAATGTTCTGAACACCAGGAGTCTACCAGGATACCCAATATGCATAAATATATAAATGTATGTGGTTATGTAGGGACCCCAAATGAAAATAGTGCATATACCAAAGTACCAAACCTCAATGCTATACTAAAACACATAAGGAACAATACAGGGATAAAACTGCATCATTAGGTGTCAAAATAGTCATCCCATAGTCACACTGCCATTATATGTAATGGGTAAAGTACATGTGTGCACATTTTATCCTATCAGAGGGTAATTAAAACTGCAAGCAAATCAAATGCATGAGGATGTGCCTATTGGGGTTTTTCGGTCTGGTTGACTTAGGGCTCTTACTGACCAGCGTTTTTCCCTGCACTCCCCTGCATTCCATTTTGCTGTGTTCACCCACAGGGGAATGCAGGAATAGACGCAAGCAATTCTTTTCAATGGGGCTGTACTCACACAAGCACATGTCGCCATTTGTTGTGTTTGGTAGCCGGGGATGAGGAGAGTATAACAGTGTTTTATTAGCAGGTCATTCAGCCATTACATAACAGCATTAAGTCTTACTTTCACTTTCAAGTTGTACAGAAAGTCCTATGTATGCACAGTGCCACCTGCAGGCCATTTGTATAAACACCACAGTGCCGAACGCAGGAAAAATGCAGCATGTTGCGTCTCAACCTGGGTTAGGCACCTACATGCACTTGTGTGAGTATAGCCCCAATGAAAAGAATTGCTTGCGTCTATTCCTGCACTCCCCTGCAGCTGAACAAAGCAAAACAGAACACAGGGGAGCACAGGGAAAAATGCTGGTGAGTAAGAGCCCTAACAACAGTGGCGCAGGGGGTGCAATTGCACCAGGGCCCCCATCCCCTTGGGGCCCATCTGAGCTACAAAAATGGTTATGGCAGGCAGTTATCTAGGGGGAGATTATACATCACACATGCCATCAACACCCCTGCATGTGCTGCTGTGGAGCTACAGGGGCAGCCATTCAAAGCTGCAAAAAGGAGAAAAGGCACAGGATACACAGCAGATAAAAGATACGCTCTGTAGAATATGTTTGAATGGCTGCCCCCATGGCTACACAGCAGCTTGTTTATATAAACTATAGTTGTGTTCCTGAAGCAAACGCAACAGTTTTACCAGTGCAGCACAACAGTACATCATATTCTCATTACTTTAAAAGACATTCAGTTTTTGGTCTTACTGTTCCTTTAAGGCAAGCCTTGCATCATTTCAAAATCTTGTTTGTGCACCAGAATGGGGGACCCAATGTCCATCCCCATGCCCTGGCTACACAATTAAATGGTTAAGAAAACTAGGGGGAATGTGTGGGGAGCAGTGACATCTAGGAAGTGCCGAATGGAAAGTGAAAGTAATTGTCTGCCCCGCCTCTATGCCTAAGGCACAGAGGAGCGGCAGACAATATTTGATTGACAGCTGAGACTTTTAAATTATCTTAAACCAGCTATGAATGCTTTAATAAAACATTTAAATTGGATTTTATGTTTAATTTGAAAAGGACTTTTATTATACAGATTTTTGTGTCTGGGTGATGGGTCCACTTTAAAGGGGATGTAAGGTCAAACATTTTTTATTGACCATTTCATTTATGACACACATCTAAGCATATTTCAGATTATAATCCATTTTTTTTTTTAAACCTGTTTCTAGTTATCTTGAGTTTACCTGTCGGTGTAGTCAATTCTCCGACATGTCCGCTCACTGGCCATCTCCCCTGCTTGGCCCGCCTGCCCCTGCTTCAAGTCCCGCCCACTAACCAATCAAAATCCAGGAGGATTTTTTTTTTACACACGCCTGTGTGTTGTGCGTGCGTATCACTCTCCTGCATCAGTGGCAGTGATTTCTGAGCCGAGCCTGTGCACGTGGAATGCGCTTCAGTATGAAACTTTTTATTGACTTCGGTCTTGATAGGATTTAGCTCCAGTCAAAGGCAGAATATGAAGCCAGAGGGTGGGGAAACTTCCAGTCACACAATTAATGCACACGGGATAGAGGGAGAAAGAAACACGTGCACTCACGAGTGCTCTCTTGTGCACAGCATTGCCATGTAGGCCCTTTGGGCACCGGACTGAATGGGGAGAGTGTACTCGCAGCAATAGTTTGAGGTGAGCACGTCCTATTAGTTTGCAAGTCTGCACTAATTAATTCATTATTCATTCAAATTTGCAATAGAATAGCGATTGTTTTTTTAAGTGAAAAATAGAGCAATAAGGTAATGTGAACCATACAATACTATTGCAGAGATTAAATCAGTACCTTCCTCACGTCGAAGCGACTTTAGATCCCCTTTAAATTTTACATATACAACAGAAAATGAATAGTGCTGTATTAGATGCCATCAGATGGCACATAACATAGTTTCAGTGTCTGGTGTTTGTTTTATTCATTGTGCACCAGAGAACAGCACACATGGCTGATAAATAAATAAAGCAATACTACATGATGATAGAATTTGCATCTAGAACTGAACTATTTCAGAGGGAACCATTAAAGAAGATGGGGATGGGGAGAAACAACTGAAAGTCATGCCTGGAAGAATTGGTCTTTTAATTTCCCAGCAAACGCCTGGGAAATCTGACAACATGCAGCAAATTCATTTAAAGACCCAATAGTCGCCTTCTTTCAGCCACGCTGTGTTGTAAAGTGATCTATAAAGCTTAGATCTACAGTGTATCATAAATTCCTAGGTAGAGCTTCTCCTTTATCCTGCCCTGAAGAGGCAAACTGAACTCAAATGCAGCTACTGTAGCTCCAGTTATTGGTAAAACCCAACATTTAATGCCATCGTGATTGCACATTGAATGACTGCTTTATTAGGAAGCAGAAGATACACTAATATGGGATTATAGTAAGATTTTGAAGTTTGAATATGTGTAATTTCTGATGTGTCATTGGCACTGTGTGAGCCAAATGAGAATATAAAGGGTTTTACATTTGTACATACTAGTTATAATATTGCAGAAACAAAATCCCATCTCATAGACAGATTACACATCTCGCAATGTAATATTTTTCCTTAAATGGTTATTGCATTGCGAATCGTTAAGAAGTGTTTGAAGGTGTTGTAATCTTTTGGAGCAAACATTGTGACTTTTTCAGTAAGAAGTTTTATTACATTGACAGCGCATTAGCGCAAAGTATAAAATTCGCAAACAGCCTTCCTCTGGCGGAAGTGGTCGCTAAACAGTTTCCGAGTTCGCAAAAGGAAAATTGCATTTGCGCAAAGCAAAATTAGTTTGCGCAAAGGCTTAACTTTTCACATTGAGAATAGTTTTTACGTTACCGACGTATATTACATTCCCCTATTAGTAGGTTGAGGCAAGCACTGCAGGAGTAACATAATTGTCTTTTTCTATCCCTGAAAATGAACAATAGGGTCCCCTAATAGAACACAATAAGCCTAATAGACTCTTTTGTGCGTTTTAAATGGCTTTCCAAGAAATCTCACATAGCTTTGTATACTTTTACTTACTGGGCTACTTCAATTTGCTAATGTTGATAAATGATAGTTAAGTAGTGACCATCATGCTCTAGTCTAGTTACTCACAGCAACCAAACAACAACCTTTCCCATGTTACCAACAAACACCTTAGTCTTTGGCGAGTGAAAGACACTTGTGCATTTGTGTACATGTTGGTATTATTTATCAGTACAAGTATTAATACAAAGATGTGTGTTATGTATGAAGAAAAAGCCGTGGGTTTTTAAAAAAATTCTAATCATTCTTTTTGAAAAATGTTTTGTGTTTGGGGTTCTATACTAAGTACTTTAACACTGAAGGGCTTGGCAAAATAAATAATCCCCAACCAAATGTGCCGGATAATAAATCTTATGCTCCAGTTGGGGATAACAGTAGTTTCTTTAAAATGCTAAGAACCCAACACCAGGTGACTAATTAGATTTAGTCAAATCTAGTTTTTCAAAAAGAAATTTGAGCTTGTAACAAATTCAATGTATACTTTTCCTCTAGTCTAAAAGGGTGGACTCTGTTTTTTTTTGTTCAGTATTATCTAAAAAATCATATCCCCACTATAATGTCATCTAATCACTTGTAAATATTAATCATGTCCCCTACACGCACCTCTCCTTCAGAGTTGATTTGTGCAAAAGTGAACTGCCTCTTGTAAACTAGACGTATACAATATATTAAGTATTTTTTATTTGAAATATATACATAGCTTACATGTGCCCACCATTCATGGACTGTTGCAGCAGGTGAAGTAAACGTCACTGGTGATTATACCCCATTGGAAATAGATTTTGGAGTTTTAAGACTTTCCAAAAGTCTTGGTGAAGCACGAATAAGCACATCTATGTCTTACTTTGCTGTCCTCTACTCACAAATGTTTGGTGGCTGCTGCTAACTGAATTATAGCATTACGGTTATCCCACCTCCCCCCAAAATATAGGGTTATATGCCTGGCTGGTGGATGATAAACTAGAGTGAAGTTAAGCGTTTCATTCTATTTTTAAAGGCGTATTTATCAAAGGGTGAACTTTCACTTCACCCATTGATAAATAGGCCTTTCAAAATCCCATAGAAATGAATGGAGAGCGGCGGAATTTCTCTCTAGTGGCAGAACTTCACTCTTTGATAAATTTACCCCCTTGGGTCAACAATAAGAACACTATAGGGCTCTTCAATAAAGACAGGTTTCACAGGAATATATTTCACCAGCAAAGACATTACCCTCTTTCTTCCCTTCTTTTCTTATAAACACTTACAAGTTATTATGAGTTATTAAGGGTCAATCAGTAAACTGGAATTCGAATTTTGAAATGTTTTTGCTGTCAAAATCCACACATTCAAATTTTAATCCCCCCTATTCGAATATGAGACTTATTACACCTTTTACCCCTGTTTATGTTTACACCATGGAAACAGTCCTAATTGGAAAATTTACCACCTAAAACCTGCCGAGATCATGTACAAGTCAATAGCAGAGGTCCTTTGAGCCCATTTGCGTTGTGAGTATATTCAATTTTATTAGAGTAATAAAAAAGTTCACATGAATTAGAAATTCAACCATTTCAGAACCCAGTGTTACTTGTTCAGTTTACTTCTATTGATTCCTTTATTTTGTCATTATGGATATGTGTCTATTTTTATTATAAAATCTAACGATGAACCGTGTTCCTTATATCCTTGTTATCTACAGAGATAAAATCTG